>OY728128.1:1030353865-1030893959 GCA_963277665.1 Viscum album
GATTCCTTGGTGATTTTGAGGTTTAATTTGGAACTTACTTCTAAGGAGTATTCTATGATTAAGGAAAATAGGGCCGGACTCCTGAAAAAGATATCCAATGATCTTGGGCCCTGATAAGGCTTCCTAAGTATCCCAATTGTGGTGGGAATCAGAGATCACATAGTTCATTCATCTCGAGTGTTTGTGAAAATTTTGTGATCCTAACTAATCTCTAAGCCCACATGATTCATGATTGGTGTGAGAAAAAAGAGGATGTGAAATACTCAACAAATGTACCCACACTTTTCCTCCTCCTCTTGGGAATGTGGATGTGCCTATAGCGGTGACGATGGATGTGGTTGAGGCCACCGTTGGAGAATGCATGGAGCGATGAACCCTTTAATATGGGATGGCATTCTGGGTCATGCAGATCATGGCTTAGAATATTAGGGACATACCTCAGTGGGAGTTCCCTGAGCGAGGATTGGTTTGGGACTTACACCTAAGGATGATTCCCATTGGAGGTTTGGTTGGGGCTTACTCCTAAGGAGAAATCCCATTGAGGTTTGGTTGGGACTAAATCCTTAGGAGGATTCCCATTTGAGGATTTATTGGGAATTAATCTTATGGAGGATGCCCATTTAGGGTTTGGATGGGTCTTACTCCTAAAGAGGATGCCCATTTGTGGTTTGGTTGGGGATTAATCCAAAAGAGGATGCCCATTTGAGACCAGGTTCATATGGCAGGTCCTTAGGCTAGTTTATTAGGAAAATTCCTTAGGATACCTCTTTAGTCTAGGTACTCCACACAGTTCCATGGGCCAGGTCCTCTGCAAAATTCCTTAGGCCATGTCCTTAGTGCATGTCCCTAGGCTAGTTTATCTGCACAGTTCCTTAGGCCAGGCCCTCTGTGTAGGTCCTTTGACTAGGTCCTTAGGTGAGTTCCTTAGGCCATGTCCTTAGGGGAGGTCCTTAGGCTACGTCCTTAGGGGAGGTCTTTAGGAAAGGTCCTTATAGGACATCCTTAGGCAGTGTCATTAGGGGAGGTCCTTAGGCCGGGTCCTTAGTCCAAATCCTTAGTCGAGGTCCTTAGGGGAGGTACTTAGGCCACGTCCTTAGGGGAGGTCTTTAGGTCTGGTCCTTAGCACAGGTGAGGAAAAAACCTTTTATAAAATTTATCAGTCTTTTGAGTGCCATAACATTTGACCCGTATGTCCATTTGGGCTCCACGACCAGTCAGAATCGAAGCTCTCGAAGAGATATACACCGCTTGATATGGTGAATACACAATGACTTCTAGGATAAAACATGGAAATTTAATTTTACATGTGGACTCCATTTTTCTTTGATCTTGGAAATCCACTGCCTACTCTTGGATGAGGGAATCATTACACATATCCATCGGTATGGTGTAGTATTTCAGAAAATAGAAATCTAGACTTCTTCTTCCTTAGTGGTGAAAATATCTTTACTCATACCTGAAATTTGTTGTCTATCTGATAATCATATCACCACTCTAATTAAAAGTTCATGGAATACATTTCATAGCTTCTAAAAATACATTCAATTTTTTTAATAAAAATTCATTCATTAGTAAAAATGAATTTATAAAATTGTATAGGAACAGTAAAAATATTCTAAAAAGAAATTTTAAGAAACATGGACTTGGATGATAAATATACCCCAGTAAATACTTATATATAATCAATCTTACAAATAAAATTATTATGAAATTAACCCTTATATTTGGTATGATTTCCTTCATACGTATATGAAAATCCTATATAATGTATTAAAGAATTTTATTTAATCATTATAAAAGAATATTCATATGATATCATATATGATCATATTAGGGTCTTTTAGTTAATAATATTCCATTGTTATTATTCTTTCGGGTGTTAACTTATTCCTTTTCCAATGTGTGTTTTGTCGTATAAGTCTCAGTTTATGTGGATTAAATATAATTATTCCATTAAAATTACAATATTAAGGTAATATATATCCTATATACTCATTATATAAATTTATATAATAAATCTTGAATGATAATCATAGAGGATGAATCAGATTTTGTCGTGAAGACGGTAGGTCATACGTATGCACGAGAGACGGTAACATTATATTAATTTAGAAATGTTGTGGTAGTGGATGGTGTTTATATAGAATCAAAATAATGTTATAATAATCATATATAATAATTATTACCAACATTACACTCATCATAGTAAAGTGGAGATTAAAAATATATTACACCAAATTGTAGAGAAGATAGGCCATACGTACGCACGCGAAGTGATTTCATTTTTCATAGTATAGATAAAAGGTGGAATATGGTTACGCCATATGCATAATATCATCTAATAATATAGGTGATACTAGATTTATTAATTTAGAATGTAAAATACACATGAAAAAGATTATTATAATATAAAAGGATAAGTTTCTAATCTAATTATTTAGAAGATTAATATAGTAAATATGATTCAGAAAAATGAACTGAGCATGAAGGTGAGGATACTTTTATTGAAACATTGAATAATGAAGTTTTGAAATGCAAAAATTCTGAAAAATAAGATACTAAATTATAATATAATCTTTAATAATTATTAAAAGGTTGTATAAGATACATGGGGTGGATTTAAAAAAATCACGAAGTTGAAAAGTGATAATTACTCATGAAACAATCAAGTGGATTTCACTAATGATAAATTAAAGCTGATGGAAGAGATTGATGTTTTGTATAAATCACTTGAGAAAGAAAAGAATCATAATGACATTCTAAAAGTGAAGTTGAAGGAAAAAAGAAGAAAAATTATATCTTGTCTAACAAAAACATCATAAATCTAAACTGAGGGATATATGCTTAGAATAATATATCTCTAAAGTTGGTGAAATATCAAGAATGGTGAAACATAATAAGGATAAAATGATATCTTCAATGGTTTATAAGTAAGATGAAATATTTCTAAAGAATAAGAAATATGGAAATGAATATGAAAAGAAAAAATATGGGATTTTCATTTATGATGGCAAGACCAAAAAATTTGAGATTTTAGATGTTTCTGATGACTCTGAGTTCAAAAAAATTTCTATTACCTCTAGTCATTATAAGGATGAAAAGAAAATTGAGATGAAGATAAATATTCCGGTTGATAATAAAGAGGGTGGTGGTCAACAATATTATGAAAACATAGACCAGAAGGTTGCGGATAATGTTCTTCACAAATCTTGCTAGAATAGATGTTTCATAGGAAAATATTTTCTATAGTGATACTAATGGTATTGTCTTGGATACAGACACATGAAAAATATGTGTTGGTTCAATAGAAAAAATTACAACTATTCCAAAAAATATAGATGTATTTTTTTTAGTGAAATCAATATCCTCAAAAGATTATGTCTGAGATGGATATTCATAAGAAACCAAAAATAGAAGGAGTGAAAAAAATAGATTCCAAACACAATAAAATATTTATTCATGGTGTGAAGAACCTAGACTCATTGAAAAATTATGTCTTTAAAAAAATCAAATTACAGTTTTTAATAATTATCAGAATTCGGAGATCAAGAATGAAAAGGGGAAAGAAAAAGATATTGTTGTAGAAATTGCTCTAAGAGATACAAAAGGAGAATGAACATAGATCTTGGATAGTGGGATTTATTCTCCTATAAAAGGAGACATAAATATTTTGAATACTGTGAATGAATTCAAGTAATAAATAGTAACATTTGGAAATGACGAATATCTAAGAATCAAAGGTGTTGGATAAACGTTATTGGGGAAATCAATTGATGTCTAAGAAATATTTGTATTTTAATGGGATTATACACAACATTCTAGGGGTTTCACTACTATCTTGGGAAGGAAATCATGTAATTATCAGAAATTATGGTTTTTTTGTGAAGAGTGAGGAATATTTAGAGATATTCATAAGTGGAAAACATACAAAAGATAGTTTATTCCAAGTTTGTGAAATAAGAAATTCTTGTTACCTAGTTATAGTAGAAGAGAATAATTTGTGGCATGAAAGGTAGGTAAACATGTGTCAAATGAACATAAAAAAGCTATAAATGTGAGATAGTGTAAGTGGAATTTCTGATTTTTGAAGAAAAAATGATTAGTGTTACACTATTTTTCAGGAATAGAAGATTATAAATTTTGTGCATAAGAAAATTGAGATTTTTTCAAAATGACCTTCGGAACTCATTCATTTTGATATTTGTTGGCCAATGAGAAAAAATTAAACTTATGAATCTAATTAATTCATTATATTAATGTCTGACTTTACTCAAATTACATGTTTTGTGAATATTAAACAAAAGTTAGATTATTTGAGAATGATCAAAAGTTTTAGGTGGAATGTTGAGAAATGATGTGAGTATTTAGTAAATAATTTGATAATAGACAATGGTGGCGAGTACAATAATTAAAAAATTTAAAATTATGTTGAGAATAATCGTATTCAAAATGATTTTAGTTCACATTACACTTAGGTACAAAATGGTTTTACTGATAGGAAGAATATATGTCTGGTGGAAATGGGGAGAACTATATTACATGAACATGATATTTCTCATTAATTTTGGAGGAAATCCCTAAGAACCATTTTGTATACCCAAAAATGATGTTTCTATAATACAATTTCACATATAACTCTACATGAAATATTTTATCCATAAAATCCATGTTTAAAACAATTAAGAGTTATTGGGAGTCCATGCATCATATAGAACAAATTTTTAAACCCTATATGGTTTTAGCAGAGAAGTAAAGATGTAATTTTTCTTGTCTATGATCCAGAAGATAGAGGTTATATATGTTTCAAAAAATATTCAAGAATATTTGGTGACACTGTTTATGTGAATGTTTTTTAAAATGATGAGGAAGAAAAAAATACTCAGAAAGAGAAGATAAAAATGGTGAAATAATTTATGATAAGGATGAATAAAATAGTAATCCTACTCAAGAATATTAATCAGACTCATCTATTACCAATGATAAGGAGGAATCTAAAAACTATAATCCAATATTAGAGAAGAATGTGGAAGATTAGAATAATATTGTGGATCAACATTAAAAGTTTCAAACAAGATAAATAATTTATCTTTCTTAAATATACACAAAAGTTGATCTTAATGTTGTGAATGATGATTTTGAGAATCTATATTGGGTTCGGGATATGAATGAGGAGATGGATCAAACAGAAAAGAATGACACTTGGAAACTCATACCCAAACTTGAAAAAACACTATTGGAATAAAATGGTTTTCCCAGAACAAGATCAATGAAAATGGTGATGCGATAAGAATCAAATAAATATTTGTGTGGAAAGGTTACCCACAAATAGAAGGCAATGAATTTAATGAATCTTTTTCTCCAAGTGAGGGGTTAAAAACAATTAGAATCTTTCCTGATATTTCTACACAATTAATTTACAATGTTTTCTCATGGATATAAAAACAACATTTTTAAATGGTGATATTGATGAAGATGTTTAAATTGAACAACCATGTTCCGTTGATGTTTGGAATGAAGAAATTTATGAGTACTGATTGAAGAAAAACATGTATGGGATAAAACTAGCTATGAGGTAATTTTATTCCATGTTAGAAACTTTATTATGCAATATGAGTCTCATGAATGGAAGAGTTAATAGAAATATTTACATCAAAGAAGGTCATGAGTTATCATTGTAATTTTCTATTGATGTCCTTATTATTGTTGAGAATAATGAAAGAATGTGAAAAATATTTAATGAATAAATGAAAACTTGTTTGAGATGTCCATGATGGTTGAAAGGAAATACTTTGTGAAGTTAAAAATCATACATAATATGATAACATTTGTCATTATTGAGAAAAAATATTCTAGGTAACTTATTACAAAATCAATATGGAAAGTTCAAAACCATCTTCCCCACCAATTTAAGTGGAAAAAAGTTCCATAATGATGAAGATGTCAAGGAATTTTATCATAAATTATTTTGAAAGTTGATTGGAAGTTTTTTATATTTAACTCCCACAAGACATGACATTTTTTATGTTGTTACGTTATGTGAAAAAATTTACAGTGCTCTAAAAGAATCACATCTATTGGATGGAAAAATAATTCTTATGATATATCAAAGGCACGAAAAATACAAAATCAGGTATGATAACTAAGAAATTATTGAGTTTTTTGGTTATTCAAATGTTTATTGGGAAGGAAATGTTCATGATAAAAGATCTACATACGGTGAAGATTTCATTCTAAGAAAGAGTTGTTTTGGTTTTCATTAAAAATAAAAAAAAATTGTTTCTCTTAGAATTGATCCAAGGATGATGGAATCGTAGGTTATTGCCTCTCATGATGATGGAATTCTACAGGTCTAGGCAGCGATGATGAACATTCCCCTCTTCCTCTATTAATTTATTCTGGCTAGAGATGAGACTCAAGAAATGGTGTCTCGTGCGGATTCTAATGCAAAGACCAATGGCTTGGAGTGCACTGATTTCATGGTTATTACCAATGCGGGGGTTTCCCATAGATCTAAATATGATATGATTATGGTGGCTTTGGATGAACCAATTTATGTTAAACAAGTAACAACAGGTGCCGAGTTTTAGGATCTATGACATTCTTCCACTGGATCTTAAATGAATCATTATATGGTGGCTTTGGGAAAACCGGCTGAAGATTACTCCGTCATTGAGAGGAAAAATATGATGGTCAAGAATGAAAAACCTATTGGGGTCGATACAATAGAGGATGCAGACATCCATGTCCTTGTGGTGTCTTCTAACACCAACCAGTGACATTTTCAGGCTGAGGTTGTGCCTATGTTCATCCAAAGAAAATGTTTCATCCAATAGTGGGCAAAAATCACCCTTTGTATATGTTGGGAATGAGATCTATTTCGGGTAAATCTACACCAGGAATATCATGCATGGGCATTGTAGGAATTGAAGGTGACTCAGGTCGATGACATTTCATAGTTGTGCATGAGGACCCTAATGAACAAATTTTTAGAAAAGTTGATACAGCTCATGTTTTTGCAAATTGGGAGTCCATCCTTAACAGAATTAAAATATGAAATAAATCAATTATATTAATATTTTTTCTTCTAGTTGGACTATTTTTTTTTGAATATTGGTGTTGTGATTCAGAATATATCATTTGTATGGGTATTTTCTTAAGGGAGATACATACTTAGGGGATGATAATTTTTTCAAAAACAAAATTCATCTAAGGATCTCAAGAGAAGATCTTGGGGGATTGGGAAAACTTTCCTAAAACTAGGAATGATTAGATTTCAAGAACGGGATTTTATCTTTTATCATTTATCTATTAAAAAGGTTGGGTCTCACATTAGGATCAAAATTGTTGGTCATCATTAGATTGTATGTCTCCATAAAATCTTTTTTGATATTGCTTCTGTTGTGGGTATTCCAATTAAAATGTATATGACCAATGAGGTTGCGATATTTGGTCATTATTAAAGGGTATTAGTGGAAGTTGATTTATGTTCTTACTTGATTCATAATATAGTTCTATCTTCCTTGGTTGATGATATTTCATTAAAGGTGGAGTATTAGAACTTGTCAGACATTATTTATGACTTCTAACATATCATTAATGATAAAAATAAGTGCAGGAAATTTTTGTATGTGCCTTTTGGTTAGTAAAATGGCACTACGAAACATCTTGTAGGAAAAATATGTGAATGAAATCATTGTAGAACATAGATAATTCTATTGGAAAGAAACAAACCCCTATTAAGAGAGGTGATGATTAGATGGGTGTCAATGTTACAAAGTCTTTTGATAAGGTTTTCCAAGGGGAACCTCAAGTGGTTAAGAAATCAGAATGATAGCTAGTGCATGAAACAGAGGAATATAGACCTACATTTACTGAATTTGTGGTGGGATTGGCATTGAATCTGGTGCTTAATCATGCTGAGGATCACATGATACTGGGAGTGAATCTAGAGAATTAGTGGGAAGCCTTTGGTCCGAGTGATGGTGCAAACCTTCCAAAGACTCAAGATAAAATTATAAAATTAAAGGAAACACATGGAATTCAATGAAGGGTGATGACATCAAGGATGAATTGCCAAAAAATACAACATATAGTATGTTTTTTTACAAATGTAAAAATATTTTTTTGGATGCCGAAGGATTTAATGTAGTACCTCATAGGAAAGCAGGACATCATAAATAATATAAATATCTAAATACAATAGTGGTTACTAGGTTACATGTTCCATTAGATTATGATTCTAACTAGTATGGTGATTAGGATGCATCCTACAAGAGTAAATATGATATTTAAGTATCTTATTCTTCAAACGAGGGAATGAATGCTTCTATGAACAAGTATATCCAAATTTTTTTCTTTTCCTTTCATTTTGTAAAAATATGGTCTTGGCCCTAATTTTTTGTTTTAGTTACTCTTAGCACAGTTGAAGTAACGTATATTTCTTTCACTCAAGATTCTACTCAATATATATTGATGATGACTCAGTTAGAAGACTTACATATTGATGTAGTGTTACCCTTTATATTGTTTTGTGTTAATCAAAGTGAAAAAACATTACCAGGAATCCAGTACAAAATTATTATTGAAAACATACTGATATCAAATTTCATTTCATCAATGTTCATGTGGAGATGAATTAATTGAATCTAGGGTATGATACAACATCATAACAAGTTTCTGACATTTTCATAAAACATTTACTAAAGTAACCCTTTCTTATGATGAGGTTGAACATGGGTGTCTATCTTCTTTCTCATAATGGTTGCGGTATGTTTTTTCCCTCATATCATCTTGTCATCGGGAAGTGTTTTCAAGGGGGAAATTTGTTTGAAAATTTTATTCATTAAATATATACTAATCTTTTTAATGAAACATTTAAAAGGGGGAATTTTGGGTAATATTTGATTTAAGCATTGTAAATGTGTGAACTATTATAACTATTTGTTTTAGTGGTTATAGGAATATTTTTATAATCAGGTAAGTGAATAAGTAAAGAATGATGAGAATAAAAATTCAGGATGTTTTCATGATATATATTTTTTGATAATATGGGTTGGCAGTAAATAAATATTTTCTCCTAAAATGAGTTAGCTTTGTTAGTCTTAGAATTTATTCAAAGTAATCCATTTCATGAGGTTACAATGTTTGGGGATTAATGAAAAAAGATGATTTAGGACCATAATAATAATAAATATTATCATATTTATGTATTTTCTTCCTTTTTCAAGGATTTTAAAGAAGAAAAGGAATAACATCTCTTAGTAAAAGTGAATGATTAGACTAACCATCATATTCATAAAATTAGAGTTCTAACTATTAATAATGTTCATCAGTTTGAGAAGAAGCAGAATTGAATAAAATGTTAATCAGTATCACCCAAAGTCTAAAATGAAAGAAATATGAAAATGAGAAAGATAATTAAATTCAGCATGGATATGATTGAAATTTGATGCGGCTTCTCTATTTTGGAATTCTCAAAAATCAGATTTTTTTTGTAAAACATTTGGTGCTAGTTTGGTGAAATAAAGGGGGATTGATTCCAATCATATTTTGGCCAATCATATTCATGTTCATATTAGATATATATAATATACTTTAAGGGTGGAAAGTTCAAATTATTTCCAAAAGAATCAGATCATAGTGAAATATTCTTTAATATTTTAAATGTTATAAAAAATTAACACTTAAAATAATGATGTTGAAGAGGAATGTTTGTGTGAAAACACCTTTCTGGTCTAAAAACATTGATACGAGATTACCATACACATATATTTTTAAAGGTTAAAGAGGTTGATTGTAATGAGAGATACTAATGACGTTGGTTTTTAGTTAGTCCAAAATCCATAATATTTAAATATTTTTATAAATAAGTTGATGAGAATTTAATTAATAAAGGAAATAGGTTTCTAAAGTCAAAGGTTTAGAAACCGGTCCATAAGATTTGGTATGAGATCATAATCATTAGAGGAAGAATTTTTTTCATTTGAAATTATAGGAACCAAGGAAAAGGAAAAAATGTAAAACAGTTGGTGGGAAATACAAAAATTAAGGTAGATATCAATCAACAATGTAGTCAACCATTTCCATCAATATGAATTGTTGGTTGTATTTATTAACAAGTGGGTCAAGAGAAAGAATAAATCCAATTTGATATCAAGTATTTCAATGTATATGTGTGTCAAGACACCTAATATTGAATAATCTATTGTATTCATCAAAATGAAGAAATTATAAAGAGAAAATTGGTTTTCTAATTGGTACAAAGAAACATAATATGATGTATTTAGTTCTATATTTTATGCAATTGGGTTAATAAAATAAAAAAATTTAAATGACCTAATAATAATGGTGAAATGTTAATCGAAAATCATAATCAATATCAAAATAAAGTATGTTATGTAGATTGAATGTGTATATTTATTCATATATGAAAGAGTTATAGTGCATTGTAATAATGAAATTGTATTAGGAAGTTAGAATAGAGAGTTATAATCGAACTAATGTTTTTAAATAAGTATGAAGAGAGTTGAAATTATTAGAATTTATTAGAAGGTTTGATAATAATTGAGAAGTGTTGATGAACTCATAAAATCACCAAAAATTCAAGGGGAATTTATGTTTTGGGTAATTTTTGTTAAGCGGGAAGTATTTTCATAATCCCGCAAAAACATATTTTTGGTCAACTATAAAATGAGAATGTGGTCATTAATTTTTGACATGAATGTACATTGAGAAATTGATAAAGAATATTTGAATTTCATGGGAGAAGATGTTTCAAGATTAAGAATTACAAGAGGGAGTTTCTATATTAAAGAAGAAAATAAAGAATACAAGAACATATTCAACTAGTTATCATATTAGACTGAATAATTAGATTGGGAAAATCATATTGAGATTTTCGGACTAAGTAATAAGATGTTCAGAATTGTGTTAGAGGTATTTGAACTGAGGTAGAGTATCATATTAAGTAATCAGACTTGCAAATCAGATATGAAAATCAGACTAAGTGTCATTACAAAGTCTAGTTAGTTATTATCAACATCTGTATATGAATGTGATGAATGGTTTTGAAAAAACATATTTATGAAAGGTGATTATGAAGAACCATTAATTATTTTTTATGAAAATTATCTTACATTATTCCATATTACTTGAAGAACATGCACTATTGTATTGATCATAGTGCCATTTGAGTGTAATGGAATATCTTAATTGTTCCATTCCATGAAAAGGATTGTTTTCAAGTGGATTGTGTGGTATTAGATCATTTACAAACAATACCAAGGATGTAGATACTATTTTTGAGTATTGACCCTTGTAAATTCTTATGTTAATGTGGATGTGTTTTTGAATTGTTTTTATTAGGGAAAGATAAGTTTAATCAGAAGAGATGGATTTTTATATGTAAGGAAACATAAAATAATATACCACTTTTCACCCCTCCCCCTCTCAATGATACATGGACATTGGATGGGAACTTAAAGAATTTACCAGAAAAATCAATCCCTAGAATGTAAATCTTGCATTTAAATGAAATATCCACATCAATACCAAAATGTCGTTCGATCCTCCAACTATTACCTGCACAAATTCCAAGCTTCCAGTACTGAAACTGATCAAAATGTTTATCACAATCATTAAATAATATAATAGTATTGCTTGAAACATCAATACAATATCCATTTATGCATAATATCTGTGGTTCCTAGAGCATCTGTCCGGCCTAGCCCAAGGTGGAGGAGCATCAATCCAAAATCCTTTTCCACATTGTATACCACCACTACCAAAATTATCATTCTAGATCGTAAACCATGAAGTATACTACTAGTTTACAAATCCTCAATATGACACTATATCCAAAGTATATATCCTATGCCTAAAGAATCATTCCAGTACCCAATCTATTTGATTATTTTATAAATAATTTGATCAATGTCATTTATATACAAAAAAATCAACAAAAATAAAAATTCATTTTAAACCATTCACACTTACTAAATACCATAAGACCCTTCAAAACCAAAACATACCTCAAAAAACCTAGTGCTTTTTCACATGCCAAAAGAATCTAAAATGAACACCCTTGTTAAATGTTTCAAAATTGACCTTTTAAGACATGATTCCTTCAATTATAAGAAAAAGGTACTAAACTTTCATATTTACTTAAAAAAATTTAATTCATCACCACACAGAGCTTTAAAATAAAATTTTTAAATACATTGAAGTCCCATTTAAAAATTTCCTTGAGGTAAAAAACTCATTTAATAATAAAAATTATTTCCAAATAATGTTTTCCTCATTTTTTACCCACAACTGGGTCAAATAACAATTAAATTATTTAAAACTATTTCAAAATATAAAAAATAATAATCCAAAAATCAACCCATAAAACATGACATTTTCATCCCATTAAAATTCTCAATCCCATTTTCTCAAGCTCTACCCATTAGTTATTTTTCTAATTTAATCCAAGTCAACAAATTGAAACCAATTAAGATAATCTCATGAACCAAATAATTTACAAAATATAAGTAATAAACCTGACACTCTTGTGATAAATGAACACACCACATACACATGAAAATAAACTAACAAGAAAATGGATAGATCAGTTAGTCAAACAACCTCACAAGAAAAGATTTTTGAAAGAATACCAAAACACGATGTAACTTACCTAGTCCATCCTAGGATCACCCAAAATCTTCAACACCCAACTGAGAGCATCATGATAATCCAATCTATATTATTACACCAAAAAAACATAAATTAATTAATTATAAAAATATTTATTATTAAATTTATTAATGCCCAAATTTGTATAATTCCAAAAAACTCACTAGGTCATCAGCCACATTGATACGCAATACAACCCCTTAAAAATGTCCCGTGAAATAACCTCGAAAACATTTTGGGCCAAATCACCAAGAGGTGATACCAAATAAGAAAATAATTTCAATAAAACACTGGGAAAATCTATGAAAAAAACAATGGTCACAAACCTTAATGAAACACCATGCAATGAGGTGAGGAATTTGGATCAAATTTATTTCAACCCATGCTGACCAAAATAAACATCATCTTTGTCTAATTACTCAATTATTTAGTTGAATCAAAATCAAATCCCTAAAACCACACATGTTAAATTATAACCAACCATGTTAGTGGAGAAATGCAAGGAGGGGGATGAGAAATCTCACATTAATCACTAAATAATCACCACCAATTAAACTCTATAGAGAGGATTGATGAAGGGGTGAATGGAGGAAAAACCTCCATTGGTTTTTGTGTATTAGAGTGAGATAAATTTAGGGGGGTGTAGATAAAAATACCATGGGGGAATTTTGGTAAAATCTGGATTTCAAAGAATTCAAGAACCCACACTGTAAATTCATAGATCTGAGTACCGCCCAAAGTTTCCCCAAAAATGATTGATCACATAACCTCAAGAACATTTCCCCAAATAGTAGAGGCTTTGGACTTGTAATGAGGTCCAAAGTGTGATATTGGGGAAACTATGCCCTCATTTTTAGAGTATACACAGCGAAAGAAAAATAGTAAACAATAACTGAAATAATAATACCATATAAAGGAAGTAAACTATGGAAGACTGATAGTAATATAAAAAATTGAGGATATATAAATGATTCATGTCACATGTGTCTATGAAAGCATCCAAATGAGTAAAAATGCTGGAAATAAAATACTGAAACCAAATTTTTTTAAAAACATGTGATCTCCAAAAGCATTTCAAGCCTCAGCTTTGTCCAGTGCTTTCCAGCTCCAAAAACAATCATGTACCTGATGAAGAAGGGAACTTTCCCTTATCTATACCTGAAAACATATAATCTGTTTCGGTCCAAAATCATGACCAAAATAGGTTTTTAGAATAATCCTAGTAGGAAACCACCAAAAGATCTACGCGTAACTATCAGTGAATATATATATATATATATATATATATATATATATATAAGGAAATATTCAAAAATGAAGTAAGAAACCTAGATGTACTGAAAACTAAACAATACTACACTTTTAAATTACATTCATTTTAATTCATTATTCATCTGTTGAATCACATAAACCTATGGATTTAGCCTATGCATTGTATCCTTTATGTAATAGTAACAACAAATGTCTCAGAAGACCATCTAAACAATCAAGTAAGACTGAGTCCAAGATTGTTCTTTGGCTTGGAAAACTCATCACCATCATTCAATTATTCAATAACGACCCTTTTGGGAAATTTATCTTTGTCTAATCCCCCTCAAATAACCTATCAAAATTTAATTTAATAAAGACCCTCTAGGTAGCTCTCACAGTCTAACCCCTCTGATCTGACATATAACTAATCATTTACCAACGACCTCTTGGGCAGCTTATGTGGTCAATACACCATGGTCAACATTACATCAATAAATTATAAACAACCACCTGGATGCTATCACGGTCAATACCCCTTGGACAATATAAATAAAATTCATTTAATAATGACCCTCTAGATATATATCATGGTCTAACCCCAATGGTATAACATAAAAACAGTTCACACATAAATGAACCTGCATCAGAAAGATCTTACTTTCATATTCCCCTTTGTCAAAATTCTATAATTCACATCCCGTGTATCTCAAACAATCAGTTACTCTATGTTAACAATATAAGGCATAAAAAACATGGGAAAACTAACACGCAATCGAGACCAAATGGCCATAATCAATCAAAAAAGGGAAACAGACCCATGAGGTGTCCCAAAAATAAGGTATCTAACCTTATTCATATAAAACTACCCATTCTCAGTCTACCAAACCATAAAAGGTAATGAAAATGTCTAATTCCAAACACTCAATACTGATTCTTGACCGTCAACTGGTTTATCTTACTATAATCCACATAATGTTTGAGATTACCATCCACCTTCTTCTCAAAAAGGATTGGCGAACCCTAAGGAGAAGTACTAGGTCAGATGAAACTTTTTTCATGCATCTCTTCCAACTGCTTCTTGAGATCCTATAATATTAGTGTAACCATCCTATATGGAGAAATGGACACCGGTGCTTCTCTTGACAGAAGCTCAATTGAGAAATTCACCTCTATCTCAAAAGGTAAATCTGAAAAGTCATTTGGAAAGACATATCATAAATGATCCAACATTGGAGGAAATTTCATCTTACATGTCCCTTGGTCATACAGATAAAAACTAGAAATATGTGCTCTAATTCCCCCTAACCCATGATGATCGGTTCTAGCTATGTTGGCTTGGATATCCCATTCTCTCTTTTGTAGAAAATACCCACCCTTCGGAGATGCAAAACTCACCCTGTAGAGATATTAGTTTACAAAGGCCAAGAAAAATACTGACCAATCAATTCTGAGAATGACATTAAATCCTATCATCTTTAAGATATAGAGGTCCCATAATATGTGACACCCACCAACCTCAAGATGGAATTATTTGCATTGATGTACACTAGTCGTTCTAACCCCCAATGGGGTTTCTAGTATCCCAAAATCATTAGAATTAATGAAATAGAGTCCAAGGCTCTCCACAACATCAATAGATATAAAACTATGGAAATCCCCTATATCAAAAATAGAATAAACTATAACTAAATAAAACTAGAATCATACCTCTAACCATAGAAAGTTTGGGATCCTAGTCCAACTGGGTATTCTCCATTGAAAAATTCTGACATGTACAACAACACAGTGACCCTACAAGGTTACCTTGAGCTGATCCATCATATTATCACTAAAAACTTGCAATCCTTCTACTACAACCAAAACCTCTAACTTGGCTTGAATGTCCTGAAAAACACTTCTTCCCAGACTGATGAGAAATTGGTGGTCATACTCATGAATGTGGAGTTATAAAAGATCCTCTATCACTCTCCGTTTATTCGAACATCTATAAAAAATGGAATATGGCCTATATTTCTAAAAGATCGGCACCCGACTAGGTCCTTCAGGAAATGTGCTATCATATTCCCTCTCTTCCCACACTTGTAGGATTCTATCTGGCTACATGATGAAACATATCATGAAGGTTCTTTGTAGAATTTTCTACTATCTATCTAAGGAGTACTAGCCCTCGATGTCGAACCAACCTAGCTTGCTACTCCAAAATCCATTAGATTGTGCTCGGTATTCACCAACTAATTTACTATAGTATCACCAAATCCAGCCAGAAAACATTCACCTACAATTTAATGTCATAATTGAGATAATACTCAAATTTCATAGACAAAGATAAATTGTCACCTCCCAAAACAGGTGCAAATAACAGATGCTCTGTAATTTTAGAAGAATAACCAATCACTGAAATATAGTCTGGATCCAAATGCATGAAATCTCGGGCTCAATCACCCCCAACGTCTTGGGCTAGAAGTATTCATAGAAGGTCCTCTAAAACTCTTCACGAACCATATCCTGATGATGTCCCACCTATGAGATAACATCCCACCAACTCTTGGAGGAATCACATAGCATATATGTTGTGAGATTAACCCTCCTCTCTGAAGGAATCTATAGATGATCAAAGATATAAATCATGGCCTCTAACCATGACTCTACAACGTGTGTTCCTCCATCCCTAGAAAAAGTGGGAGGATGTTGCGGATGTAACATACTCGTAAACTCCTCCATAGTCAGAGAAATATGTGCTGCTACCTAAAGAGTATGAATCATCCTCACAAACCATTCACGGAACTATGAATTAGCATTTATGTCTGGTATAACAACTGGTTCCAGGACGGGTATGATAGGAGGATCTTACTGTAGTCCATGAGCTACCTTTTTCGGTGTCTGATCATCACCATGTACCTAGTGTACAACTAGAGGATGTGTTGGTGGCAGGACTCTGTATGGTCAAGTGAACACCTTAGTTTAATATTATTTAGGATGTCAATATACAAGTAAAATAATTGAATAGAAGAATGAATGAATTCATGTTTTACTAAATAAGGTTACACAGTGTGTAGAACCACTACACACCGTGTTCCCTTAGGCCATAACATGGATGTGTACCTCTTCCAACCTGGTCATGTGATACCCCATTCATAGAGTGTGTTCCTCACAAGACATAGCGTGTGGTTAAATGTTCCCTCCTTCCCAAGTACTTCTACATGCCTCGAACTATATAGTTCTTCCAGTGGAACACTACACACCGTGCTCACCCTAGACATAGCGTGTACCATATAAGTTCCATCCACCCATGTTGTTATTCACATGACTAGATACACGGTTAAATTCCACACAGTGTGTATAATCTAGAAACAACATGTACAACCTAGGTTTCATCCAACTGTGTCGTTAGTCACACGACGGAAGACATGGTCTTTTACAATAAGGCATGTACTCCCAGTACACGACATGTTTTTCCAAATATTCATCAACCCCGTTTCTCAACTCATATAGTCAGTCACACTATCAACACTACACAGCACGTACAAATGGTACATGGTGTATACTTAAGAAAATATGATTCTTCTAGAATAGAATAACACATGGTATGTGTTCATAACATCAAATGCCTTGTTTTCTGGGTTTTCCAGATATTAAGACTTTGAAACTTATCCAGAACCCCCAAAATCTAAATATTTTGGCCAAGGCATGCCATGTTTCGATCCATGAGAGCCTATACTCCCCACAAATCATTGTTTAGAATCCTTATTCATGTCATATATTATCAAAATTCAATTAAAGTTCAAACATGATCCACCAAATTCAGATCCAGGAGATCGCATAACACCTGAGGGGACAAAACATGGAATTCATCCAAGTGAAACATTATATATACCAATAACCAATCAAAAATATAATGTATTTAATCATGGAATCTATCACAATGAAATTCATATCTAGCACAAAATCTATCAAAAAACCATAAAATCAGTAATGCTTCCTAAATGGCATGGGAAGAATCCATGACCTGTGATCTCTATCAAGAGCCTATATGATACTTGATATGGAATACCCTTATCTCATTCATTTGAAACAAAAAATGAACCACAATGATATAAATCATATCAACACAAAATAAATGATTCTCTCAATGGTGAAATCAAATAAACTGTAATAATTGCAATACTAAAAATATTCCTTTATTTGAAGAAACCTGGATTTTCCCATTACAAGGTTTAGCTAATCCCAGAAAAAAACATATTACCAACTATCAATTCCTTAAAATATTAGTTTTTAGTCTCCAAATAGTAAGGAAAATAGAAAGGAACCTCTCTGATAATACTTTGTAACATCCCAGATCTTGGTGCCACCCAAAGGTGCTCCGAACCCGGTTGGCCACATAACCTCAAGCCCATTTCCCCAGATGCTAGAGGATTCTGACAAGAAGAAAGAGACAAGGTGTGATATCAGGGAAAATATACCCTTATTAGCAGAGTATACATAGTAGAAGACAAATAATAAACAATAACAGAATCAGTAATCCTATACAACAGATGTAAATTATAGAAGACTGATAGTAATATAACAACTGCATCATATATTAATGATGTATGTCACATTTATCTTGGAAAGAAGTCAAAAAAGTCACAATGTTGGAAATAAAATACTGAAATAAAAGTACAGAAATCATGTAAACTAAAACATCATCCCCAGCATTAGATTTGTCCCATGATCTCCAACTCCAGCAGTAATCAAGTATATTATGAAGAAGGGTGCTTTCCCATATCTATACCAATAACCATATAATCTTTTTGGATCAAAAATCATGACCCAAATTGGGTGTGAGATGAATCCCAATGGGTAACCAATAAATTATATATGCCTAAATATCAATGTATATATATAGTAGGAAATATGTAGAAATGAAGCAATAAACTAGGAAGTGCTTAAAAGTAAACAATCCAACATTTTTCAATTACATTCATTTTAATTTATTATTCAATCGTTGAATCATGTAATACTTGGGATATATCCTAAAATTTGTATCCCATATGTAATAGTAACAATAGACGTCTCAAAAGACCATCTAAACAATCTTTTAAGATAGATTCCAAGCTTGTGATTTGTCTTGGAAGACTCATCACCGTCATTCAATTATTCAATAATGATCCTTTTGGGAAAGTACTTACAGTCTGTTGCCCCTAGTCTAACATAAGAAAAAATCATTTATTAATGACACTATTGGTAGATACCACACTCTAACCCCTCAAGTCTAACATAGCACTACTCATTTACAAACGACCACAGAGGCAACTCACATGGTCAAAAACCCTTAGTCAGCATAACATGAATGAATTATAAATGACCACCTGGAAGCACTCACAGTCAACACCCCTTGGTAAAAAATGTAGAAAATCATTTAATAATGAACCTCTAGGTATATATCATAGTATATCCTCTATGTTCTAACATAACAAAAATTCATTCATTAATTTTCCTACCTTAGGAAGCTCTCATAGTCAAATTCCTCTTAGTAAAACTTCCACAATGCATATCACAAGTATCTCATAAATCAGTAACTCCATCCTAACAACACAAGTAATAGAAAACAAAGAAATCCTTACATGAATTCTAGACCAAAGAACCATAATCATTAAAATAATGGAAACACACCCATGGGGTGTCCCGCAGAAGAGGTATATGACTTCACACATATGCAACTACCTTTTATGATTCTTCTAAACCATAACAGTTATTAAACAGGTTCTAATTCCAAATACCCAATACCCCAAATTAGTTATACTACACTTTTAGCATATATAATCCAAATACAGTCAACTAAAGGAACAAAACACCTTCCTTGATGTCGTATGATCAATACTTTCGAATGTCGGCCCTTAAATTGCCCTAAAACGGAATAGATCTATAAAAAAGGTGTAAAAAGTTCAACCTTGAATAAAAAACAAGAGGTAAATAATTAGGAATAAAGGATCTATACTAATTGAGAACTCAATGGTGGTATTCTAACTCAACTAACAACGTCTCAATCAGAGCTAAAACAGAGAATCCGGAGGGGTTCAGAGTTCATTGGCCCTTTCATCACACTATTGTACGAACCAGGGGGAGAAAATATAGTTCTACACATGAGATGTGAACCCACTCTGATATATCAATTAAAAAGAAAAATACATGACATGTTCATTAAATTTACATGTTATGAAGTTTCCTTAACAATACCCTACCTTAAGTAGTCTTTCAGGTCACCACACGGCCATGTACTCAGATTTTACACGGCCTATATGCGGTGGTATGCGGTACTCGGGTACTTGGCATGAACTCATAAGTACATGGCACGTGCTTAGAAAAATTCCCACATATTCTTTTTCCTAAAAAACAACCAAAAAATTGATCACTATCTTGAAATAAGATCCATGTTCTTACATGCACGTTTTGGTTTCATGGTTTCCCAAACCAGGAGCCAACTATGTGGTTGACTCTGTATAAAGCCAATGCTCATATGGTTTGCTTGGATGGTTGGACAAGACATCTTCTAACTGTGAAATACCATATTATCCAACACCCCAAGACTTATATAATTAGTCCAAATTTTAGAAAGGTGTATGGTTTGTCTAAAACTATCTGTATCATATTATCCATGCCTCAAGACCTCCTCATCCATCAAATTTTCTCCTTTTTCCTCACATGGTTTATCCCATTCTATTCTTTAACCCTAAAAATCATTAGTTACTATTTTATATTGAAATAAAAAACTCCTTATCATCATGGCGTCACATTGTTTCCCCTAAACCACACACACTAAATCATTCACCCATATCAGAGAACTAAAAAACACCAAAAAACTGACTTGGTGACACCTAATCTCTAACGAAAACCCATGTTACCTCACCAGCCTAATTACTAAACCAAAAATAATATTTTGAGACATTACAACTCTTAGAACTTCATTTTGAGTCCTAATTCAATATCTATCCCATCCTGTAATGAAAATTAAAATTGCATTGGAAATTTTTGTTCCATTATGATGTAGGGTCTTACACAGTGTAATGGGAATCCATAGTTTTCATGTATTATCTATGCTTTACAAATGTTTTTTGAAATATTTCTCTAGATTTTATATCCCAATAAAAATGTTAACAGCAAAATGGGTAAATTATTTATGTATGGAATAATGTGATGATATATTTAAGGAGCTCCAGAAGTGGACAATAACTACACGTGTACTGTCACTACCATAAAGTGGAGAAGGTTTTACGATATATAGAGATTCATCAGAGAAGGCCTTGGAATTTTTACTCATTATGAATGAAAATGTGATATATCATACCTCAAAAAACTAAAAAACCATTAGTAAAACTACTTCAAACATGATATAGGACTAACAAAAATGATCTTCGTGATGATGATTTAGTAAAACTACCTATATTTAAAGAATTATGTCATATATACTGATCACAAGAGTCTAAAGTATTCAATCACTGAGAAGGGTCTCCAAATGAGAAAATGGATATGGGTAGAGCAAATAAGTACTATGATTTTTTTATTCATTACCACCCCTAAAAGTTGGACAAGGTAGAAGATTCTCTTAGAAGAAAATAACTAACTACTCTATCGATGATGTAGATTTAGAAATAACCAATCATTATGGATATGTAAATGATGAATCTAGAAATCATATTTTCATATAATACATCATACCTTACCCAAATAATTTCTCAACTATCTATACAGGATAAGATCAAAGAAGTATAATAGAATGATCTAGAGATTCAACAAAGGGTGAAATGTAAAATGGAAAGAAAACATTATAAATTCTATATTGATGATGATGGTTTGATTAAGTTTGGACCTAGAATTTACATGACTTTATAACAATATATAAGTAATATGTAATTGGATAAGGTGCATATATCATTATTTTCCATACATCCAAGAAGAACAAAGTTGTAATGTGATCTCCGAGAGCACTTCTGGAGGGAAAATATAAAAATAGTGATAATTGAATACACATTAATGTGATATCTATGTCATAAAGTTAATTCATCATGAATGAAGTCTGAGGATATGATGAAACCATTTCCTATAGGAACAAGGAAATTAAATAACACCAAAATTTACATTTTCAATATTCTATTGAAGAAATCCATAGGAAAAAATGTGATATGTGTTTTGGTGGATCAACTCACGATGAATTCCCACTTTACCTATATTTAGGTATATTTCTCACTAGAACTACTTGGTATGATATAAGAAAAGGAAGTCATGAGGCTACATGGGGAACCAATTTAGATTTTATCTATTTATGATCAACGGTTCACTTCTGAATTCCAAAAAATTATTAAACCTGCTCTAAATAACGAATTGAATTTCAGCATAGCCTATCACCCCCAGAATAATGGAATATATAAACAAAATATTCTTACTCCCAATTATATTATATGATCTTGATAAATGTAACTTAATAGATGATGGAATCATTATCCCCAATATTTTGAGATGTCAAATAATGAATTCTTCCAATCAAGTATTCAAATGGCTCCACATGAAGCTCTATATAGAATTAAATTTAAAACTCCTAATTGTTGGGAAAACATTGTGGAACAAAATATACTTTAGCCTGATCTTGTTTTATGAGATGATAGTGATGGCTCAAGCCATCCAATAGTATATAAAAGCTACTCATAGATTGAATAAGAGTTGTGATGACAACCATAAAAGGCTGTTGTAGTATGATGTTGGATACAAATTTTTTCTTAAAATATCACCATGGAAGAAAGTCATGTGCATTATAATGAAATGGATAATTAGACCTAGGTATATTTTTACCTTTTATAATAATGATTTAATAGGAGTAGTGTAATATCAGCTTACACATCCACCAAACATGGATCATGTTTTTCATGTGTTCCAAAAACATCTCATGAGGATGTATATTCCTAATCCCTCACATGTGCAGATTCTGAAAGTGGTAAAACTATAGAATGTCCTCTATTATGAGTAGTAAACTGTGAATATCGTGGATCATAGAAAACAATTTCTATGAAATAAGTCAACTCACCGTGGTGGAACCATAAATATGAAGAGGTAATGTGGGAACCAAATGAATTAATTAAACATCAATACCTTTATATACTCTCAACCAAGAACATGAGTTAAAATTTCGACGTTGAAATTTCTAATAGTGGGAAGAATGTAAGAACCCATATTTTATAAATAATACATGTTACTTTAAATAAAATAAAATAAAATAAAATAATTTAATATTATATTACAGTATAGTATATTATATCATATTGTATAGTAATATGCACAAACAACATCAATAGAATTTGAAAATAATTTATTTCATTAATGGAAGTCATTAAATTACTCAAAAACTAACCCAAACAAATTTACAACATCACCAAGGCTAAAAAATATATAAATTATATAAAGTAGATTGGGAAAATACAAATCACCCTAATATTTAAAAACCATCTCCCAAACGACCAATATTATAGAAACGATACAAAATATTCATAAAATAATCCACATAGTGGAAATTGGAAATATTGAGTACTTAGAGAAAATTACTAAAATGTCGAATGAATGAAATATATAATAATTACAGGAGTTAATATGACTGTTAGAGTAGTATATTGACCATTAGGAAAAGTAACCTGACCATTGGGAATAATAATATGACCGCTGGAAGAATAACTTTACCTTAAAATAATAAAATTATATATAAATTATATTTAATATGGGTGATTTATTTAAATATAAATATAATACTTCTATAAAATAAATATCAGTATTAAAAACTCAATGAATATATATAAACTTTATTAATAAATGGTATTTTAAAGAATTTTATAAAAATAATATTTTTTATATTGAAAACTAAAATAAACTATGATAGAATTTTTCTTGATAAAATGAATTTAATTTTTTAAATCAGCACATTAAAATTCACAAAGGTGTTTTTGGGTAATTTTAAAACATACTTCAATTTTTAGGTGAATATTAAAAATTTAGTTTTTCATTAAGGATGTATTTAAAATTACATCATCCATTATATAATAATGGACTTGTAAATTCTAAAAAATTTAATCAACCAAAAAAATATTATATTTGACAAACGATTCATTTTAAAATAATAAATAAGTTTTCTAGACCTAAAACATATTCTCCAAAGTATAATGTCTAAATTATTCCATTAAAATAACATTTTTTCATTTTCTACACTTTACTTTTAACTAAAGTCTTGATTTTGAAATATAATGGTGTTTAAGTCCTAAAACCATTTTATTATATTTATATATGATTCATTATTCCAATAAATCACTACTATAAGGTCTAACTTTGATATAATATTTTATTCAATATTTTATGATAAAAATACCTCTCCACTCAAGTATAAATAACCCCTATCCCTCCTATTGTGAAACCACATCATTTCTATATTCCAAATATATTTATATAACCATATACCTTATATAAATCCCCTTATAATACTTATCATTATTTTTGAGTAATAAATCTTTAATCTATCAAGATGTTAAGGGCCTTAGAAAAGGAACCACTTCCAGAAAGAGGTAATGTCATTTTGTCATATTATAAAATTTCTCATTTTTAATTTATCTTCATATCTCTATTTTGTTATTAAAAACATATTAAACAAATTATATTGTATGAAAATATTATTTTCATAATTTTATTATAATATAATAATTTTATTTTTTCTATATAGATATATATTTTTTATCACATGCCACATCTTTGGAAAATGTCCAATTTACAGTTGGTTACCCTCTAAGGAAGGAAAATAAATTTTGTTTAACACAAACATTATGGAAGGTTATATTATGTTTATGATATATAAATTGATAAATATATTTATTTTTTTCATCTACAATTTTTTATAATAATTTTTAAATTACCTTGAACAATAATAGTGAAGTTAAAACAAAATAAGAAATTTTTATATAAAACATGATATAAAAAATGTTTTCCCATTAACCTAGTGAATTTTGAAATATACGAAAATTATTATTATTGATAAATAGTGAAAAAATAAAAATCTTTCTATTTTTTCAGTATTTTAATAATTCAATGATTATTATTCTGGAGATCGAAAAATGATGAAATGATGAGGGATTTAAGGTAAGGGGGTTTTTAAATGAAGACTATTTATTTTGGGTTATATAGTTTTTCAAAAAAAATAAAAAAAATTATTTAATATGAACAATATTTCATTTCAGTAAGATTTATATTTTTTTGGGTATATAAATTTTTCTTCCCATTTCAATATATTTTCTAATAAATTTACAATGCTTTTAAAAAAGGAAGTCAATTTATAAAATATCTATTGAATCCACCTGAGTTATTTCTCCTTGAAAAGAAGAAAATGATAAAATGTTATAAAATAATATCTCCATTATTCATTTGGAAATAATAATTTTCTTCTCCTTACGTTTTTTATATGATGTATTTTAAAAATCCCAATCCATTCCAGGGGTTATTTCGTGACCCCGATTCTAGTCCTTTAATGTGGAATGCATGATTATGAGAATTTTATGATGTGAGTGGTAGAACCATAATTTTATATCACTCCAATGGATTTGGTACTGTTATATTTGTCATTATAGAATGGGTATTATAAATAAACATGAAGCTATAATTTTTCACAATGAGTATTTCATAATTTATGAACATATATTATGTGTGGACATGATGCTTGACTTGTTCAAAATTATATATTCTATTTGAACACTACATTATAATGTTTCATTATTATACATATACTTCATTCCATGAATTTATCAAATTATTCCATAATGATGTTAGCGATGATATTATGCTTATGATATGTTGATATTGATTATTCACACCCATGTACTATTAAATCACGTACCTTATTCCTCCCCTTAATAGTCTTTGAGCTTACCCTATTATTTTATTATATCCTTAGATGAATATATGTAGTAATGAGACTATGAGATCTAGATAAGTATAAATAATAATAATTTTTTTTATTATGTAATTATTTTGAATGAGACTAATTTACCCAAGGCACTGAACCATTGGATCCTAGATTGTATAACTATTATTCATTTTGTCATAAAATTTTCTAATATTTATATAAGGAAATTTTGTGTCTCTATATGGTGATTATATAGCCTTATAAAATTAATTATATATCAAATAGTAAGTAGATCTAGAAAAAAAATATGACATTATTTGTTGTAGAGTGGATCAAATGATTACCTCTATCTATTTCATTCTCATAACCAACATTAGTAGTCATAAATGCATGATATTTAAAATTATATTTGGGATTTATAGGTATTTAACCCTGTTCATCATCATAAAATATCATATTCAGGAATTGGTTGGTGTAATTCCCATTGTCACTTCATATTATGAATTAGAGAGTGGGAGGTTCCTCAATTGGTGTCTTCTTTTAATCTATTTTAATTTTGGGGATATTCATTGAATTTAGAAATTAAAATTATTTGTGAAAATAATTTTCACATTTAAATCAACTCCAATTTATAATCAAATGATTTCTTGGATGTTTTATCCTATATTAATGTCATTAAAATGGAAAATATTTCTTTCATCCATTTGATTTATTCAAGTTTCCCTGAGACTCTATTATCATTATCCTATTAAAATAATGGTAATGGTGGGAATATTCAATTTATATTTATACCCTATGTAAAAATCAAATAATTTATTAATAGAAACTAAAGTCTTATATTGGTGGTGGGAATATTCAATTTATATTTATACCCTTTGTAAAAATCAAATAATTTACAAAAAGATACTAATGCCTTATATTGGTAACAAATTTTTAAGACTTGGTTTTAAGCCACTATATAATTAATTGAATTTTTCTGCATAGATCAGTAAATGAGAAGCATACCATACTTGTTTTGTAAAATTGTCTTCATAGGTACCAATGAATTCATCATCCATATACTTATTCTTAAATAATTTCATATGTATTATTTATGTAGAATAACATTTAAGTTCATATTAAAAAATATTCTCTTTAATCATAGAAATAAATTGAGTTAATTTAATACTATTTCTTCAAATTCTTAATATGTTTCCTCCATTTATCTAATTTTACTACAAAATGAAAAAACTAGAGATCAATGTTTTCTTGTTATGAGCTCTACATAATAGAAAATATGTTCTCAATGGAATTGGTAAATTACTTAGAAACTAGTTGAATATAATTACCCCTAAAAGGAAATGTATTTTTCCTCATGAAAGAATAAAAATTATGTTGTTACATCCTTTAATCATTGGGTTTCATAGCATGAATCATGTCTTGAGTAATTTGTGGGATCATAAAAAAAATATTTTTTAGCATATCCCATAGAATTTCGTTTCTTAGGTGGAAATAATTTCATTTTACCTCACATTAATTATTAAAATTATGTCCTCTGGTTCTATCCATTAACAAAAACGAAAATGAAAAGTGTAATCATCAAGTTATATAAATCATAGTGAGCTATCATATAATAATTAATTATCATTAATTGGAGGTATAAATCATGACATATTATTATTAATCAATGGAAACTTTGTTTTAACCTATTTTATTAAGGGTAATTACAAAAAATTAATAATGTTATCCTACATTTAAAAAAATACATATGATTTTCAAAAAAAAAATTATAACCACAATCCCTAATATTGAACTAAACCCTACTCTAATACCAACTATAGAGACCTAAATTTTATATATATAAAAATTACATCATTTTAGATTCAAATTCAACACATAACATTATAATCAATTCCAAAACTATAATAGTCTAGTATCATTAGAGATTATATAAAGAAAAAAATTATTTAGGTACGTTATTTGTCACATATCCTAATTTTTCACTCACATTGTTCCCTTATTTATATAACCTACATAAAACCTTCCTTTATAAACTAATGTAAGGAAACTTAATAAAGGGAGATCTTAGATTCTTAGTAAGGGTAAACTTGGAAAATTTCAATTGATGATCATATGAAACAATATGATAAAAATAATTTTTTGATATCATGAACATAACTTAAAAAGATCTTACCTACGTTTTCATAGATCAAAAAACGAGTATTGGAATTAAAATTCATCATTTTTATTGACATGATTTATATAAGTGTGGAATCATCATAATTCATCCATGAAAAATAAGGTTAGGTCCTAATCACATTAACATGTCATGAAAATTTTGGCACCATCAAAGGTATAGAAACCATTTCATATTTCAAGGTTAGGTACCGAGATAATCAAGTCATATTGTATGGGGAATAAATTTTTTCCCATATCATAATATATCATTAATCACAACATGATTACCTTGGTGGATAAAGAATTCGTACATATTTTTCCTAGTGGATCAAGCAGATCAAAAATTTTCCATAATTATCTCAAGAGATATAAAGGTTTACACAATGAATTAGTGGGATATAAAATTCACATATATCCCATAATATAATGAAAACCACACATATGTGTACCCTAATATTATTAAACATTTATCATATCATCATATCATAACATGTAGAATGTAAAAATGTTTCATGAACATTACTCATTCCTTAAAAGCATAAACTGTGGAAGAGAAATTGGTTTATTAAATATCACATTATCATAATTATAAAAAATATATAGAAATAATGTAAATATAATAAATTTATCATTCCCAAAATTAAAAACAATTAACATTAAAGTATGTTTTAAAAGTAAAAATTCTATTAAACTATCTGATGAATACTTTTGAGAAAAATACCATTATATTTTAAAATCACATTTTAAAAATAATATATTTCTATATTTTTAATGGAATATTTTTATTAGAAATTAACTATGTATAATTGTAAAATAGGATTCAAAATATTTATTAATTATGATTTCATTAAATTCGATTTATGTTTTAATCATTATAAATGTTGATTTTGGTCACACTATTAAAGAAATGTACCTCATTCAATAAATGACAATAATTTCCTTCTAAAACTTTTTGTAAAAAAATTAACCTTTTGTAAAAATTAAATTAAAAAATAACTTATGAATATAAAAATAAATCATGAAATTATTTATTTATATGGATATGGAATAAAACATTTTTCTAATCAAAAGTGGAGAAATAAGGTCGACGATTCTAAAAAACATTTAGAGAACCGTTTGTTTTACCCAAAAAGAGGAAGATGGTACTAAAACCTCAAAATTAAGTTAATAAATATAATATATGAAATATTTATGTGATTTATCATGTATATATCATATAATTTCTTCAATGTGAATTCTATCATAAACAATCTCGATTAAAATGGTGTTGAAGAATAAACCCATTACCTCAAGTCTCTTATTTTGTAATACACATTTGAACATCCTTTATAATACACATATATTTATTATATATATATATATAATAAAGAACTAAAAATATTTATAAATATATATATATATATATATATATATCATACTATGTTTTATTTACCGATGACATATTATCACCCTTTTACTCCCAATTTGTTACTCAAATCACTATTCTAGGTGATAACCGCTTCATCTCTTATACATGTTTGGGTTTAAGAATAACTATACTAGTATATTGATAATGGTTTATTAACTAAATAATTTTAATAATGATACAAATATAATAGTTATTATATATATTAATATATTATAACTAGGGATTTAAATATGAATTAGACATTTGATCAAGAGGGTAGGTTGCACATATGTGTGAACACTATTTTCAGTTTTCAGATGATGAAAAGAAATAAATGTTAATAATGATTAATGTTTAAAGTATAATATTTATTTTTTAATTATAATATATATTAAATAAAACAATTTTTATTTCCGTCTTTGTAAATAAAAATGGTAAAATAATAACATAGGTTTATGGAGGCGGTAGGATACATGTACACCTAAGCGATGTTATTGTTTTTCAATAAATGTGATGGTTAGAATGGGGTGATACATTATAATTAAAGAATAATTATTATATCTTAAATATTATATAATAACATGAAATCCATCACAATAACCATTAATTAATTATGGTGATGTTAAATGAATTTTATCACGGTGTGGAAGAGGTAGTCCACATGTAGGCATGAGCGATACTTCCACTTCAAATTTTATGGAATAAAATGTTGATAATGGTTACTAAAATTTATAATCAAAGTTAAATATATTTATTAAACTAAATTTTATAATTTATTATAAATTTCAATTATTTATATGAAGTGGAAAAATAAATTTCTTGGACGGGATCGGGTAAGATGATTGTCACTTCTTTGTCAGGACTCCATTAGATCCATTATCATGGACCCTAGGAATTTTATTAATAAGAAAAGAAATCAAAATCATGGATAGGTAGGACATGAATAAAAATTGATAGTTTTTGGTATAGATTTATTTCTCAAGGAGCTGTAACTAAAAGTTAGAAGAGTTGTGCTTTTATAAGAGAAGGAAAAGACACAGTTGGAATTACTAAAAATAAATAAAAATAATTAATGAATTTTACTATCATAATGATTCTAAAAGCCCATTAATTATAGCAAAAATAGAATATGGTGAAAATAATATCAAAAAATTATATATAAATATGTTTTTGGGTTATTTTAAATTATATTTTTTGTTTAACCCCTTTGAGAACCAATTTTAACCTTAATTACAGTAACAAATATTTAAATCATAAAGGGTTGTAATATTACTTATAATTTCACAAATTGGAAATAAATATCTAGAATATGACATTTGGGACCGTTTATACTCATAATTAGAAACTTTCCTGAATTTATGTTTTTTAAATAATGAAACAAATTATCATTTTTTATCAAATATTTAAGTACTCATTTTTACAATGTTCACTTAATTAGATTCTAAAGACATCAATATTGTAATTTAATAAAAAAAATTACAAAATAATAATATGTTTTTATCATGTAAAAATATCATGGGTAAATACCGCTCATCAGAAAAATATTTATTTTCAATAATTTTCAATAATTTTCATGTTTTTTCTACTGCATGAAAATGTATTATGTCGGCGTTGTGTAAGAGTTTATGGTAAATATTCCCTTTATTAAAATAAAAAATATATTATCATGATAAAAGAATTAATTATAATCTAAAATAAACATTTATAACAAAAAATATCTGGATTTTATACTTATTTAAGTATTTTTTTATTCGTTTAAATCAAGAGGGTTCCATTTTTTAATTTTCATTACTTGAGATAATGTAAAAGTAATTATGTTCATATAATGTGTAAAATGATATATATATATATATATTATAATTTTATATGGATAGGGGGATATTTATCCAATAAAATAAAATGAAGGAAATTTTTGGGTTGATTCTGAGTGTTTATCTCTTGGTTTTATCCTAGTTCAACCCATTTTATGCTAACCGCGGAAAAAAATATTTCCCATTGTTATTATTCTTGATGAAAAAAATAATAGGGAAATAGTTGCCAATTTTGAAATTTTTTATTAATAATATGGAATATACTTTTCAATAATAAATTTACATATATTTTATAATTTTATTTAAAAATAATCTTGCATTACGTGGTGAAAATTAGTTTTCCCATAAAAATATTTTCTAAAGTATACAATTTTTTATAAAAACACACAACAAAAAATTAAATAAAATGAATTTTATTAGATTATTCATGAACTAATGTCAATTTTAAACCCATTTTAAAGAAAAATTTACCCTTTTAAATTCTTTTAATGAAAAGGAAGTTTTCAATATAAATCATTATTTTCCACTATTCATTGAAAATCAATATTTTCCAAAAAGTTTCAAAAAATTTACTGTAATATGATTATAACATGTTGAATTAAAAAGACATGTTAATTTTTTTAAATAATTTTTTTTATAATCTTCAGAAATTAGTTATATTATTTTTTCATTCTAAAAAAGAAAAAAATAGTGAGGAAAATCTATTTTTAAAGAATATAATGACTTTATAAATAATAATTTTTGTGTTTATATAATTCATTATAAAAAACCCAGACCCACTGACATAGACATATATATAAAGTGTTTTTTTATTCAGTCTATCAATATCATGACTATTTAATACTGACATACTATATTACAGTTCATTTAGACTATATGTTTCATGTATCACATGTTATCTATGAAATAAAAATATACTTATAGATAACTATATCATAAATATTGGTGTTTTACTAAATTATTACTTGTAACATTTAGAATATACCATTATATTGTTACTAAATATGAATCACTATGGAAAAAATACAATAACCATCATGAATTAATTTCTCTCAATATATCATCCTCCCCACCTTAATTAAGGCTAGAAAACAGAATTTGGTTATCATAATAGTTATTTAATATGATTATAAAGCATTAAATTATTTTTCCATATTCAATTATAAAACATAGTTGATTATCAAAACATAAAATTCAAAGATATATTTTCATTATATTGTTTTAATGAATTCTAAAATCAAAAAGGTTGTGAAAATATCCAAAATATAGATAAGAAAACATTAATTTGAATATTTCATTCCTTATGTCATGTACAGTTATAACATTATCTTTTTCTAGTTCAACTTACAATATAGTTTTTTCAATTATTGTTTATCAATTTAATATTTCAATTATGTTCTCTAACAAACAAAGATAATATCATACTCTTTTCCTTTATCATTATTCATTGAAGAGAATATAAATTTATTATAGATTCACCATGGGATTTTCCAACCATATATATAGTAAATTAATTCTATCTTTCTCCCATAGATGACATAGTTTATACAAAATCAACCATTTTGGGGTTATTATCCCTATTTCAATCATGATCAAGATGATATTAGAATATAAATTAGTTCTTAAATAATACCTTACATGGTCCAAATGTTGTTCTCAATCTCCCTGGCCTAGTGAAAAGAACCTAGGGATCAAAAAATTAAAAACATGATGGAATTATTTTCAATAAGAATAAAAGAATAGGTGTTAAGAACCCAGAAAACGAAGGAATTTAATTAAGGTCACCAATATGAATGTAACACATCAAAAATATGAAACGAAAGACATCACAAAAACTAATGATAAAATCATCACAAGATATCCATGTATCAAGTGGATCACATACTCTAATTGTCACTATCAACTGTAAAGGCACTATTATCATGAACATCCACAAAATCTAATTAGTGATTTCCCTTTTCCTAGACTTTGTAAAAAAATCTAATAGAACCCAAAAAAGCTAATGTATGGTATGAGAATCACTATAACAATAGGATCCCATAAAGAAATTTCATATGCAAAGACCTTGACTCTAGTAGCCCAAAGCTGGTGGTTATTTAATTACATTAGTACTAGATACAAAAAATTATATTGTAATATACAAATAATTTAGTATCATTTTAAACTGGATATATAATTTAATCCCACATACAACTGAAAACATAAAATAAAAAATCTTTTTTTATAACATTATTATCTTGTCTTAAATTTTGCTTAAATATAAATCATACTACACATCCTGTAATCCTAGAGAAAGGAAAAAAAATATTTGTGAGCTAAAATGTGTAGTAAGGGTTATGTAAAATGGAATTTTTCTTTAGTAAATAAGTCACACAAAATTTTAAAAGGTAAATAATTAAAAACATATTACACTTAATCATTAAAAGGCCATGAAGAATAATATGGTATGAATAAAAAATGAACCAATAATGCTGTATAAAAAATCACATGAGCTTAAAACACATTCATAATTATCAATACTATTCAAATAATCACATGGGAATCAATAAATGTTTTTATAATGGTAGAATATATAATTATGTGCATCTAAAATATTTCATCAATGCCTCATATCAAGACATATAAAATATACCATCAAGGCCTTGTGCCATTGAATACTACTTAAATTTGTACGACATTATAAAAATACCGAACATGTTTTTTCTCATGATAATAACCAATTAATTAAAGGCATATATAATTAAAATACCCACCCATCATATAATGATTCCAATTTATTCATCATATAAACAATACTACCTTATCAACATTCATTATTGTTAATAATTTCCCGTATTGAAAAAAATATGTATAATGTGAATAATTTCCCAAGTTAAAAATATCATAAACCATGTAAATAAATAATATGTATGGTATCATAAAAACATATTCCCAATGGATCGTATTTAAAATAAATGGTTGGTCTTTATAATAAATATAATTCCTGTAAAAATTTTATTGTGAAACCCCCTTTTCAATTTTAAAATAATTTTTAAAAAAACAATAATTTATATAATATTAGATAAAAATCATTCATCAGAAATATTCATGGAATCAATTAATTAAATAATTAAATTTTTTAGTTTTCATGATGGTTTGACATTCTATTCACTTGTAATAGGTTAAAAACAGTGATTATATTCACATTTTTTGTAAAAATTCAAGATATGCCTCATTCAGAAAAACATCAAGATTACCTTGTTAAATTTTTATATAAATCCCATAATGTGTAAAAAACACATTAAAAATAATATTAGATTAGGAAAAAAATTATGAAATGATTTTGATGAAAATATTGACATTGAAGAACATAAACCGAGACTGAATATAAAACAATGTCAGTTTTCTGTAAAAACATTCCTTCAGAATCTTGAGTATATAAAAGGGGAAAATGAAAAAAAAAATTAATTTTAAAAGATAACCCATGATAATAAAATATATTTTATTTAATATAGAAGTATTAAATAAAAACCCAATGATTTAGGAGACATAAAAAATCCAAAATAATGATGAGATTTTAAAATAAACCATTTCCACCTTTGTAACTTTTGAATCAATAAACATTGGATGAAATAGTTCAATTTTTAACTTTTAATGCTATTAACTAATATGGTTTCATGATAAAATATTTAAAATAGGAATTATATTCACCTCGTAAACTTGAATAGGTCTAAAACACATTACATTTCTTCACAAAGTAATATTGAGATTAAGAACCCTTACCCCAAGTACATCTTCATTCATGCCAGTAAAAACCTACTATATAATTAATATATATATTATAAATATGTTACATAATAATAATAATATAAATCATACTCTATATTATTAGCATATAGCCTTTTATTAATTTTTTATTAACAATATTTATTAAAATAATTGTTTCAGGTGATAAATGTTATTTCTTTCAGGTATGTTTTTGTTTAGTAATTTTTGTGCCCATACTTTGATGACAGATCCATAAATTATAGAATTAAACTTGTGATATAAATATCATATACATCAATCATATAAATATTTTTAGTAATTCTTAAAATATATATATTGAAAAAATAATTACACCATTTCTATAGAGGGTATGTTGTATATACGAATGAATGTTGTTTTCATTTTTCAACGGATGAAATAATAAAATGGTAATGAAAATAAACATTATAAAATAATTATTATTTAATATATAAAATACATATTCATTAAATCTATCATTATTACCATCCTTTTAAATCATAAATGATGGTAAATCAGATTGCTTTGTATAGGTGGTAGTCCACACACATGCAGGAGCGATGTTATCATTTTTCAATTGATGGAAAGGAAGGGAGTTTGATTTGATTTTATTAATCATGAATAATTATTATTTCATAAGTATAATATATAAAAATTATACTCTTTATAGTAACCATTCATTAATATTGGTGATGGAAAATTAATTATACCTCTATGTGGAGGTAGTAGTCCACACATACACATGAGCGATACATTCTCCTACCATTTAATGTAAAAGAGGGTGTATAGAGGTTGAATCATAATATAAATAACATTTAAGAATATTGAATGCACTAAAGTTACTATTTTATGTTAAATAATATATATTTAGGTGTGTTAAATAGACAAATAATAAAAAAAAATTATGGGGATTCCATCATCTTTTAATGTACTCCTTGAAATATCCACTAAGGACCCTAGGGAAGGTGCTTTCAAAAGAGAGGAACCACTATAAAGTTTCATAGGATTTTGGGAATGTAGTTGGGTATATTTTGGTTGAGATAAATCGTTAAAATGGTGTAAGTAAATTATGGGAGGAGGTTCCCTTTTATAATTGAGGGGAGTGACATACATTTAATTTTTCAAAATTTAAAAATATTACTAAATTACATTATTTAAAAATTAGATCCAAAATTAATAATACTAAAAGGTGATAAGGTTAATATAAAAATTAAACTAACAAAATGGGTTTAATAATTTGTTTAGGTCAATTTAACCCTCATCATTTTATATCAACCCCCAATAATCATGTTTTGACATTACTCATTGTAACAAATGTTTCAATCATAAAGGGTTATAATTATAATTATATGTTAAAAATTGGATCATAAATATAAATTAATGAATTTTAAACAAATTATTATCATAATTATCTAATTTAAATATTTTTATGATTTTAAATTATTTAATAATATATGACTTTTCATAAAATATTATTAACATTATATTTCACACTATACATTCAATTTAACATCAAAGACATCAGGACAAATATGAAATTCAAATATAAAACTTTCCCACATGCTTAATATAATATATATATATAATTATTGGGATATAATAATTCATTTTATTTGTTTTATATTTAATATTATGAAAAATAATTTATTCTATTTTTATATTAATAGAATAAATACTATGTGGGAGTTGCGTAAGAAATCATGGTATTTATTTGGACAATAAAAATATTAAAAATTAACTTTATAAAAAATTATTTCATATTTATAAATAATAATTAAAACCTTTAACAACCACTTTTTATACATCTAGAAAATTATTACACACTTTAATGTCATGTGTGTGACATTTTGTTTTTATTCTATTATTTATGTAATATAAATTTAAATATAAAAGGAAAATGGATTAAAGTGGATATGATTTCATTCCATTGAGGGAAATAGCATAAATAAATCCTTTAAATATAAAAAGTATAGTTTTAGAGAAATTTTAGAAACTAATTCCAATGTTCATATCCTATTTTCCTATTTTTACCCTTATTGAGGTCAAAAAGTTTCTTCAAGGTTACTATTTATAATGGGAAAAAATAAAAGGTTCATATTTAAAAAAATTCAACCCAATTACTACAAACATGGGATCTATTTTTAAATACACATTTAATATATGGTTTTGAATGCTATTTAAAATTGAACCCATAAAAAACTTATTAGAAGAAGTTTTAATAAAAAATGTTACATGAAATATAAAGATTCATATGAAAAAAATTCAACAAAAAATTAATTATAATGACCATAATTATATTTTTAAAAATATAATTGAACAATATTTAAATTTAAAATAATTTGAAAACAAAATTTAACCTTGATTCTTTTTAAATGAAATGGTTTCTTTCTATAAAATTCATTTACTTTCACTATTCATTGAAAAATAAAGGTTTTCAAAAAAATTCAAAATGTTATCTCTAATATAAACATGGGATTATGATTTTTATAATTAAATTAAAATTTTCAATTAAATTTTATCAAAGTGAAAAAATAATAATTAAATTATTCCTTATAAATAATAATTAAAACAATTTATATGGATCAAGTAATATTGAAGCATAAATTGATTTTACTAAAAATTGAGTACATATTTTTAATATGTTATATTTATATAAAATATTCATACATAATTTCCAAAATATGGTAATTAATATTCATAATTATAACATTAATTACTAGGTTATAAAGATCATGTTAAATAATTATATTTTAAACATATATCAAAGTTAGTATAAACTTGGTATTATGTGTAACACAAGATATCAAATATATTAAATTTATTTGAATATAAAAAAACCAAAATTTCACAGTGTTATATTATACACCTTAAATAAATTTTGACCACACAATTTTATCTTGGGAATAAGAGTTACTATTTGAAAAGACCATAGTTTCAATCCCACATCAAACAGAGTGATAATAAAACATCTTTGGAAAAGGGAAAGAATAAAATTTAAAGTATACCTATAATATCACATATTCAGGTTCCTAGAAAAGGAGAATGATGGTGAGAAGTTAAATTATATACATAAAGGAGAAAAATAACATCCAAGGACTATTTGAATATGATAGAGAACATAGCCATGACAATGTTAACAACCACAAAACCATAAATCAGTGTGCTTTGAAAAGGACACCAATTTATTAGATTTAAAGCTAGAAGGATAAATTTTTTATTGGATGATCCTTTTTATATTGTTGACTAATTCAGTTACTATCAATATAGAGTATACATAAGATACATATTGTTGATATCTTTCCTCTTCATAGTTTCATTTATATACTTTTCTTGTGCATTCATTAGCTTCACTTCATCTCTTACAATAAGAAATTTTTATTAATAATGATTTTGTTTCCAAATGTATTGAATTTTAGTGAACCATAAAACCCCTAAATGACCCCTTTTACCTATAAATATTTACGAAATCTTAAATGGGTATCATAAGTTTCCCAAAATTGATAAATAAAATAAATTAATCTCTAAACCCTCAATAATAACCCCAAATACTCCAATTAATCCATTAAATAAATTGTTAACCACAAGAATCATCTAAAATATGCCTAACCAATTTCAATTCCAAAAAATATAAAATATTTGTTCAGATATATATAAATTTATGACAATATTTAAAATTTCAACTATGATAACAAAGTTTAACTTATAATGTCACATCTCAAACATGTGAAAACATTGATCATATATTCTATTAAATAAAACTATTAACCTAAATCATTAAAAAACCTCAGTGAAAACATATATTGTTCCAAAAATTAAAACATTCATAAAAACCTAAATAAAACAACAGACTATAAAATATATTTCATGAATCAAAAAATTTAGTAAACTTCATTAATGATAACCAATCAAATTTTCCTTAAATCACTAACGCATTTCAAGGTAAATAAAATATATAAAATTATCTTAATAAATGTATATGATTTATTTATCCCAACTATAAAGTACTCCCTCAAAATCATACACATATTAAGGGTTATAATTCGCTTAATAATTTGTCAACTAAAAGTTTCACCTTAGCACTAAATCAATTTTTTTACTTATTAGTACCATGTACTTTCAAATCCTTACAAAAACACTATTTCTGAACAATCCATTTATGTTTAATGATTTTTATTATAAAAATATCAATTATATAAAACTAATACAGCATAATTGTTGGATCCCAATATATAAACACTTATGTAACTCCAGTTTAATGAATGTAACAACATATGCCCTTCCTTGTGTTACGGATAACCCTTGGATTAGGGAATTAAATAAGAATATTTCCATGTTTCCCACACATAATACAATGAAATTATCAATTTTTTACCCTATAAAAAATATTTATACAGTAAAAATAACATTGTATTTTTTTGAGACGTTATCCATCATACTTCCTCCCACATATAATACATGTAGGAAACAAAAAATGCTCCACTCCATGGTACACATGAAACTGTATTTTCTATTATTAATTGTCTTAGAAAGATCGAAAAATTTGAGATTGTATATCATATAATGATATATCCTATTATTTATAACCACATGGTTCTTCCTTATATCTCTAATTTCAATTGGTTAGTCACGAGGATACTAATTCAATATTATATTACAGTAATCATTAACAAGGTTTCTTAAAGTTATATCCATTAAATAAAACTAAAAAACATAATGTGAGAAAAAACAATCACAGTGAGAAATCATGAAAAATAATTCATAGGATTTTTAGCATATGAAATTTTCCTTTCAATTTTAGATACCTTTGTCTTATCATAGTTCATTCGTGGTAAAAATTTATTGAAATCTTCCATAATTGTGCAGAAATTAAATATGATTTAACCCTAGAATAACTCCTCATAATTTTAAAACTATGTTCATAGTAAGAGAACACTCATCGTGCACTAGAATGATGACCAATATATTTTTCAACCAACTCTTTTCAGGGTTACTAACCCAAGATGAATCTATTCTAGAACCATGTAAACTTTTAGTACTCATATAGGGTTATATTTATAGCCAAACATTTTAACATCTACCATTCCAAAACATTATAATATTATCCAATACATAAATTTTTCCATAATTTCATTCATATGGAAATGTTCCCTAATTTATGTTTTCTAAAATATAATTCCCTATATTTATTCTAAACATCTTAGGATACCAATACTAAATAACCTGACTATACTATGCAATAGAGGATGCTTACATTAATTAATTGGTACTAGATACAAGAGATAACATCCCAAATGACCAAATATTTTACTATTAATGCTAACTAGACACATCATTGAATCTCACATACATTTAAAAACATAAAACACAACAAAGTATCTTTATTTAAAACATCATTATTATAAATATCAAATCTTTATGTATCAATCATACTATACTTCATGGAATCATTTAGAAACAAAAAAAATATGGTTGAACTCCAATGCTAAATAATGAATATGTACAATGTAACATATATTGAGTTAATAATTAAAAATCGATATGGTAAGGTAAATAACAAAAAACACATTTTATTAAGTATATATCTTGAGTAGGAAGAATAATATGGTAAGAATAAATGGTTATCTAGAAATTTCATGTAAATAATAACATAAGTTATAAATTTATCAATATTTATCATAAATTTTCAATTAATTGCATAGACATAAATAACCAATTTCATAATAATAGAATTCATAATATTGAACTTCTGAAACATAACATCGAGGAATAATTCTAGGACTTCTAAAACATACCATCAATTTCATATTCCATGGAAACTTACCGAAATGGTTAAGGTCTTATCCTATTTACAAATCTATTTTTCTCATTATTCCTACCAATTAATCATGGGTATATGTAATTCTAGTCCAACCTGGGACTTAATAGTTCTACTTAATTCATCATATGATGAATACAAATTAATCAACATACTTTATAAAGAATAGCTATCAATATTGGTAAAACTAAACAAGGAATTTCAATAGATTTCTTTGTCATTATAATCATAAAACATCCATATAATGAATATAGATTTTATTTTTAAAACATATCCCCAATTCATCAAATGTAAAATAAAGTATTGTTGCTTTTTATGAATATAAATTCTACAAAAATTCTATATAAAACATTTTATAGGAAAATAACCATTTCACATTAGAAATAAAATTTTAACACAAAAAAATTCCACAATTTTAATAAAAATATTATTCTCTAAATAAATAATGTAATTATTTAACGGAATAATCAAACCATTGAATGAATATGATGGGAGAAAATTGTGTTCATGCTGAGGCATTTTCTGAAAAAATTTACGAAGTACCGAATTTGAAAAATTACAAGTTGAAAAATTTTAATTTTCTTCATTGAAATTAATATGTTGGAAGAATTAATTCTTAAAATAGTATTATATGATTATAAATATTCTTTAAAACAATTAAATGAAAATATTTCCAAGAAATTAAACTATTCTCTACCGAATAGATAAGAAAATCAGTTTTCTATTATACCAATCATTTGTTCTATTTAGTACTTAAAAGAGGATAATTAAAATAAGGAATATAATTTTTCAAAACAATATTAGGACATGAAAATAAATTGGGATTAATATATAAGTTTCATATAATTTATCTACCTGAGAGTGATACATAAACAATCTAGAATAATGATGATATTGTGAAATAAACCCTCACAATTTTGGTGGAATTTGAATCAAAACCCCATATATTAAAAAAATTAAATATATAACTTATAATATCATTAATTAAGAATAATCCCTGATATAATATGTAAAATTTTTAGTATATACACCTCATAAAAATAAATGGGTGTATATCATCAAACATGTGTCAAAGAAGCCATATCTCAATGAATAACCCTTACCTTAAGTCCATATTCCTTCCTACGTGTATGAAAATTATATATAATAAATATGTATATATTATATATATATATATTATATAGCCATTTTAATATATATCATGCTATATATGATTTACATATAACCATTATCACTAGTTTAATAAAAATAATTATTAAAATTAGTGTTCTCGGTGACAACTACATCATTTTTCATCTATGTTTTGGATTTAAAATTTTTGTACTTGTAGTTTGATCATGGTGACATCATATCTAGTTTTTTATTTATTATATAAATATCTTATATAAAAATTATATTAACATTTATTACAATCCGTAAATGATATAAATTAAAAAATGAAACACATCATTCATAGAGAAGGTAGGTATTATGTACGCATGAACTTTGTTTTCACATTTCGAAGAATGAAATGAATGAATGGTAAAAATATATTCACCAAAAAATAATTATTTTATCATTTATATCTTATAATTTCCTTAAATATACCCTTATTAAAATATATTTAAATCATAAATTTATAATAAATCACATTGTTTCATAGAGGTGGTGTTCCTCACATACGCACGAGCGAAGTTAGTATTCTTTAATGGATGGGAATTTAAGAAGTTAGATGTGATTTTTTTATTATAGAACAACAATTATGTCAGAAATATCAAATATTAACTTTAGAACCATTACAATAACTATCCAAGAATCATGGTTATGGAAAACTAATTATTTCACTACGTGGAGGTGGAATCCTACAAATACACATAAGTGATAATTTTAATTCACATTTGACAAAAAATAGGTTCGATAATGGTGGTTTGAAAAAAATAATAAAATATTTTTTATTTAATATACTATATATATTATATTATGATAAATATAAATTATTTATTTGATTTAAATGAATAAGTTAAATGAGATTGATCGATTAAGGTTATTTTCTCTTCATTGAAAGAATTCCTTCAAATATCCTCTTTAGGACCCTAGGGATTAACTATTGTGAAGAATAAAACCTTTAATGTTTGTAAAATATTTTTGTGGATGGATATTTTTAGGAGTTTTCAAGTAAAATTTCCCAATAGTTGTGAATATGTGAGGCGAGGAGGTTCCCTTTTATAGTTGAGTTGAGTGACACAAATGTAATTTTTCAGTGTTTTAAAAAATTATTATTTTAATTTTTTAAAAGATGGATATGAAATGACTCACATTATATGGTGATAATTTTATGGTAAAAATAAAACAATGCAATTGTTTTTATGTATGTCTGAATTTCAATTAAACCCCTTTCAATTTAGATTAACACCATGTCTACATGTTTTAATGTTAACTGCGATAACAAAATTTTCATCCTTAAAGGATTATAATTTTAATTATAAGTTGATAATTGTATCATAAATGATAGGGGGATTAACTGTTTTACTAATTTAAAAAATCAATTCTCCTCATTCAAGATTTATATTTTTTTTATATAATTTAATAAAATATTATTTTTCCTAAAATATCAATAATTTTTATTTTTACACCATTCATTTAGTTTTAATTTAATGACATCTAGAAAAAGGTTCAATTTGAATATAAACCTTAATACAACACTTATCTGTTATATTCGTTTTTAAAATTAATGTTACTGAATAATGTATAATTTTTTTACTACATTAAATATTTTTAAAATTCATTTATATTGTTTTTCAATAAATTGAATAAATAATACATCAACATTGTTTAAGAAATTATGCTAATTATTAAATCATTTAAATATAAAATAAATTCCCAGAAAAAAATTATTATTATTTCATATTAACATATAAAATATAGTATCACTTCCTTTTATACTTATGCATAAAATAATTGAGAAATTCATGTAAAGAGTGTGACATTTTGTTTATATTATTTTCATAAAGTAATGTAAAAGTCATTATCAAAGTAAAATGAAACCTTGTTGATATATTTACGAAAGATGGATTGAGATGGATTAAATCCATGTCTAATAGGTAAAGGAATGTTTTAGTGAAAATTTATACCATTATCTCATTGTTTTAAAACTTTTTTCGCCACATTTCACTTATCGTGAAGATACATATTTTACAAGGTTTCAATTTTTGATGGCCTTAAATTAAAATTTAAAATTTACCAAATTCAAACATTATGATTAGAAATATATAATAAAAATTATCTTGATTAAATTTATTAGATTTTCATAATATAATTTAATATTAAACCTAAAAAATGAGACAAAATCAGTTTACTAGAAAAATGTTTTCTTATGAATAAAAGTTTTTATAACAAAATCCAGCATAAAATTTTAGAAATGAATTTAAATGGATTACTCAAAAAATAAATTAAAAAATTTTAGTATTAAAAAATATTTAAAATAAAATTTAAACTAATAATTATTTTACACAAAAATACAACAATCAATAAAAATATATTTTTTCACTATTCATCAAAAAAATAAATAAGTTCAAAAAATTAAAAAAAATCAGTCTACCATAGTTTTTACATGGAAAATTCAATAATGAAGTTTTTTCCCAATAAATATTATAAATGTTGTATAAATTGATTATATAATTTTTCCATAAAAAATAATTAAAAACAATTTAGAGAAAAGTAGTATTTTAATGTAAAAAATGATTTTACTAAAAAAATGAGTACTTTTTTATAAATATATTTTATATATCTAAAAATAATTTATATAATTTTAAAAAATATTCTTTATTCACATTGTTAATTTTAATAATTTTTGTTATATAATTCATGATTAAATAAAAAATATTTTAATAGAATACCACAGTTCTTTTAAACCTACTGTTGCATGTAACACAAGATTATAAAATAAATAAATTTATTTTAAGAGAAATAAAAAATAAAATATTAGGGGTGTAAAATAAAAAATTGTCCATATAAAATAAACCACATATTCTCAATTTAAAAAAAGCATTCCTTTGATATATTTTCCATAAATCATAATAAAGCATGTTTTTCAAATCATTTAATTAGAAAGTATAAAGAAGCTAAAAATTTGAAATTCCTTTAAAATAAGAATATTTTAGAATCTCAATCAAAATAGTATTTTTTTTAATCATTTTATAAAAACTATAATTTATAAATCATTTTAGATCATATAATCTTGTTTATAATTACCAAGATTATTTATATCAAGTATCCAAATTCCTTACACATCTCATTAAATTATGGCTCTATATGACATCCAAAAATCATATTCCAAGAATAAACATTGATTTATTTTGTAACTTATATTTTTCTCTTTGATCTATATTTTACTCACTGATTCTTTTTTTTTCACCTTGCTTGATTCATTTAAGTAATCTGGGAAAGTGTTTTTAAACCAATATTGATAGGAATGGATGTGTCTTGGGATTTTATCGTTGTAGTGGACATGGTATTATAGCCAAAATGGATATATGAAGTCCATCATCTTGCTAGTGTAACAACCAAAAACCCACACTTCTAGATTCCGTGTTCAAATCATGAAATTTACATTTCAGGATTTGATATCGATACTTGTGACCCAATTTTTTCCATCCAATCCATAACAAATGAAAAGGAAAAATTGGATCACTTACATGATTGATGACTATTTATGTTTAGAGTTTTAATTAATTATGAAAAACTGTTATATAAATAATTCACAAGAATTTAAATGATAATTTCTCCCTCTTAACCCAGTTTTTCATTTTCACATTATTTTATCATCACCATCCCTATGAAATTCTTTCTAGTTAAAATTCATTAAACCTAATTATTTATAACAAGGCGATGGGGAAACATAATACGGCTGAGTTAAAATTCTCAGAAAGGGTAAAATAAGAATTTATAATTTAATTTTATCAATGAGATTAAGAATTCTATAAGGGTATGATGACATAATCAAAGTATGTGAGTGTAACATAATAATATTTATACCCATCAATACCCAGATCATCAAATATCATAACATGAAATAAAGATTTAATAAAGGACTTTTTCATAATAATTGGTAATCATTATCAATGTGAAATCAATATTGATCAAATGAAACATCATAAACCCTTATAAAGCATAGATAAAACATATTGGTATTTTGGAGCATCATCTCATAGAAAACATATAGAACACTTATATAATAGTTACAAATTCGAATAACCATATTTCCAACTTTCAATATAATTTTTCTAAGATCATAATCATTACCTAATAAATTAGAGTACTATCTGGGAACACTAATCATATAAGATATTAAGGGCTCACCAGATGCTATTAGAGAGCACCAATGATATAAAATCTAAAGTTAATTCAACATGAATAAAGAACAAATATATTTCATCAAAACTCAATAAAGAAAACATTATGATTTTTATAACATGATTAAACCGTGGAAAAGAAACAAATTCTAAAACAATACCTTTGAAACAAGATTAAGCCATGGAAAATAAATAGGTTCCATGAAAATCTCTTGGGGACATAATTGACCCATTGAATGTAAAATAATTCCATAATAATCTATTTTAATAAATATTAATCCATATAAAGAAAGAGTAAGGGTGGTATCAGTAACAGATATACCTAGTGGAGGATAGGTAACAAAAAGGGTTACTGATATTGATAAACTGAAATACCCATATAATATCATAAAATACATTCTTGAGAAAAATATTATTTAAATTTTGAAAATATACACTTTAAAACATAAAACACTTTCAAAATAATTTTCACATTAAATAATAAGAAATAATTAAAAACAAAGAGTTTAATAATTATTTAAAAGATTTCACGAGACAAATATCAATCTGGCTCTGAAAAACTATTTTTAAAACATTTTTGAACGCTTTTTTTTAGAAAAAAAAGGTTTTAGAATAAAAAGAGTTTTCGACCCAAAAGACATTTTTTTCATTAAACCATTATTTTAACCTCTTGAGTACATAATGACAGTAAAATTATAGAGAAATAATTTATTCTCATGATATAAACATTTGACAACATAATTCATGATAATTATTTATAGGTAGATCTTACAATTTCAAAATTGAGACTTGGTCACAAACATTCCCAATAAATGATAGGATGTTAACATAAAACTCATACAAGTTTGGAAACACTAAATCATATGCCCGATGGGATAATTAAATTAATATAAACATATAATACCATGAGAATAAATAAATTCATGATATTAAATGTAAAATTGAATATATATATATATATATACTTCATAAAATAATATAGGTTCATAACATGACATAATTCTCAAAGAGTGAAAACATTGACAAAATCCATTACGTCTTTGGTAACTTTGAAACTATAAACCCCATGAAATATTTGTACTAACATGGATATTTAAAAACTAATAATTTTCATTATACTATTAATAAAGAAAATTCATGGGAATTATATATAGCCCACAAAAAATTAAGTGGGGAATATGGAGAATATCTCATAAAAATAAAAGTTAAATGAGAAAAACACTTACATTGAGTTTGACTTGCTACATGTGTCATTATATTCCTTAATAAGAATTTATGTTATTTATTTAATTTCATAATAAAATTGTTCATTACTATTATTAATTTTATTTCACTTATTAATATGTTATATACAATTACTTAATTGATTAAATTTATGTTGGATGTTTTGACCTTATTCGACTGGTGTGTCAAAAATGACTTAGGTGGGTTTACAATGGTCTAATAGGTCACTATTTAAACAAATTCATAATAATAATTATGAATTAATTTTCATATTTACACATAAATTATACTTTTTAATCCCATAATTAAAAATGGTTATGAAAAAATGAACTAATGTAATGATCATGAAGATAGAAGGTTGTACATACGCATGAGTAAAGATTCCATTTTTCAAAGAACATTATGGAAATAAGGTAAGAAATATTTTATTTTTAAATAATTATATTAATATATTAAATTCCAAATTTATTAATTATATATAAATTTATATATAATTGTCTTGATGTGGTCCTCAAAAAAGGAATCACATCGCTTCGAGGAGGAGGTAGTCAACGCATCCATGAACGACATAATCATAGTTTTAGTAAGTTAAGAGGTAAAAAAATGATATAATATATTTATATATTGATAAAAATTTCATTAATATCACAAATGTTTCGTTTATTATACAAATATATATTGTTTTCCCCCTTATCAAATTCCATGTAACACGATAGTGAAAAGAGATTCACAAAACATCATGAGGCAGTAGACCGCTATATACATGTGTGATGTTATTGTATCTGTTATGGAATGGAATAACAAAGTGAATATATAAAATAAGTAATACATAGGTATAATTATGTCCTAAAAATAAAATACAGAATATATATCCAACATTATACTCAATAGTGAGAGGTGGTAGTGGAAAAACGAATTACATCCTTTCGCAAGGTGGTAATTCTCCATACACATGAATGATGATTTCATTATGCATTTGATAGTAGAGAGAGTATTTTTTATGTTGTAACCTTAAAATAAAAATTTCATATTATATATAATATAGTTATGTTATTATCTCATTGTGGTATAATAATTATTGATGGAGGTGGAGAAAGAAGTAAAATAAAAGTACTTGTTGGTGAACATTACATCTTCTTCAGGTATCCCCAATAGGTTTTCACTGATTCCATGAAATAATGGCTTTATCCCAAAACTAAAGTTTATATGATGATTTTAGGGGATTTGGTATGTGATTTTACAAGTTTATGGATAATAAATATGGCCTTATAGGGTAGAATAAGTTAGGGGAGTGAGATACCTTATATAGTCGAGGAGGAGTGGAATATTTGTAAATACTCAAATATATTCACTATTTGGAGGAAAATATTACATGATGCTTCAACAAAATAGATAATTAAAGTTTTATAGAGATGATATGGTAGATAAAAACCCCCACTACACAAATACACACATGTTATTAATATTTTGTTCATTAACTTATAAATTTATTTATTTTTTCTTCTGGGTTTTTCATTATCGGAATCAGTTCTCTAACATAAGTAATTTATTCATTAATACTAAATTAAATTCAATCATATTTGAAAATTAAAATTACTAATTTTATTTATTGAATCCAGTTTCTCAAAAGTAAATATTATGTCTGTTGAAAAGAATTTTTAACACAAGCGCATGTGATGTGAAAAAACACATCTTTAACCTTAACCTCTCTAATAGTGTTTTTTTAAAAAATAAGGGTTAATATATAAATTATAAAATAACAATTATTAAATTAAAAAATAAAATTTTATGTATATTATCATTTAAAAATAACTTGTAATAATACAATATTTTTATTAATTCTAAATCATTTTATATAATATAATTTATCATAAAATAAAATTAATGTTAATTTTGACATTATTAATTTAAAATGAATTTAATAAATAAATAGCTTGATGAAATTCGAATATATTATGATAAAAATAGTGTAATATGATATGTTCATCTAAAAATTTAATTTAACACCAAATAAACTCAATTTACTTCACTTTCAATTTTTTAGTATTAATTATTTCAATTAGTTGCTAACTAAATAATTAATACATTGGAATTTCATAAGGATTATAATTAATTATTTCATATATGAAAATAAAATATAAATTATCATGATAAAAAAAATAATTTATCTTTAAAAATAATACATATTAAAAAATAGTTGCATTTCACTAGGCTAAAACATTATAGATATTAAAATAAAGAAAATTATCTTTTTTCTCTTTTACATTATTAATATTATTATATGTGAAATATTTAGAGGAAATTGGTCAATAATATCCATATTTTAAATAATTTTATGGATAATTACAAAATAAATTTGTTAAATATAAATATGATAATATTTTAGGCCATTTTCACGATTATAATTCTTCTGTAACCTTCGATAAATCTTTTTTTAACATAACCAATGTAATTGAATTTTACTGTATTAAGAATTCATTTTGGTAAATAATTAAGTTTAAATTATAAGATATTTTAAATTATTATCACTACCAATATGCAATAATTTTTTACAAATTCAAATTACATGAGTGTAAAAAATTAATTTAATATTAATCTCACAAATTCTTTAAGACAGATAGTTTTAGCAAAAAGTATTTTTTTAGAAAAGGATCCCAGTATATTAAGTATTGGAATAATATTAATCATTATATGAAAAAAAATTAATATTTAATGATATATATTTTTATAAATTTAATTTTATATATTCCTCATTATTTATTATTTTAATTTATTAAAATAGAGAAACATTATGCAATTTTAAATAGTAATTATAAAATTCAATTTTAAACAAAAAAACAAACTTATACTAAAAGCCTATATAATATTGAACAAAATTTATTCATGTAAATTATATATAAATAAATAATACTTATGTAGATTTAAACAATATACATAAAATAATTTAACTTTTAAATTAATTAATTTATTTAATGGAAATGACCATTTAGAGAAATCAAGATTTTTTAGTATTCACTAAAAAATCAACATTTTAAAAAAGTAAACAAAAATAACACAATGTATATTTATGTTATATCTAATATAAAATTGAAGTTAATTTTATAAAATAAATTTTATAAATGTCCAAAAAACTGATTATAATATTTTTTTCAAAAAAATAAATAAAAATGATTTTTGGAGAACGCGTATTTTTGAAGAATAAAATCACTTTACTAAAAATTTATTGAGTATTTACTAAACTTTTATCATTAATTTATATTTAGTATGAAATTTAAATATTTATATATTCATAATTTAGTTAATACAACTCATAACTACCCATTTAAATGCTAGGTTATAACGATTATATATTTTAGGGGTAGTTTAAACTCAAACTTGCTTCTTGGATAAGCTATCGAACATAAAAAATTGAGGTTTCACATACTAAGTGATAATTATTATTTTAAAATATTAATATAATAATTTCTCTGGGAGTTACATTCTCATGTAATCTCATTGGTCCATGTCCTTCATGCAATCAAAAATAATTATCTACTTCAATAATCTCGAGGTGTTACTTCCTCCCCTCCATTAATAAATTAAGTACTCACGCATAAAAATTTATATCTGTAATTAAATATTTAAAATTTTATATTAATTTTGTTTTAAATCCATATTTTAAAAAATTATAATAAACACCATCTTAAAAAGTGAAAAACAAAATTAAAAAGTTACATAGAATAACAAATAGAAAAGTTAATAAATAGGATATCATAGGTGGGAATTGATGAAATGTATAAATATTTATATATATTAATTTATTTTATTTATAGAAAGAAATTGAATGATCAATGATATGTCATGCTCCTAAAAACCATAAATATATGTTGATCGAAATGACTATCGGTTCATCAAAAATAGAGGTTCTAATATTATAATTTTTTTCAAGATTATTCCCCTAAAGATAATGAATTATTTTACCATCTAGACTAATAGAATATGTAAATATACATACTTGATGAGTATAATTTAAACCATTAATCAATATCTACTATCACCACATTTCTTTCTCCAATATATGTGGATCCATGATAAATATTTCATACAAGAAGCACTAAAATCAATTTGTAAAGACCACATAACCATAAATGAGATAAAAAGCTATTAATAAAAATGAAAATTGTTAGAACATTGTAATATAATTTCCAGTAATATTATACGTTCATAAGACACAATAATATTCAAAATTCAACAGTAATACCCATTGGTGAAACTAAATCATTTTATAACCCTATATCGGAAATAACCTAAATTGCCTTAAACATAAAGATTTTTTTTAACATCAAAATTATTGTATTACATTTAATATTTAAATAATAAAAATATTTGGAAATTATTTTGAAGTATCCTTATTCACATAGTCACCAAATCAATTTTTAATCTGATGGTTATCGATTTGATAAAACATATGTTCTCAATATGAACGATCATATATACCAAAAATGTCATCAATACCCTAAATATAATTTACTCAAAATTTATATCCATACTTGATGTTATTCCATAACAATAAAAATACATTTAAAAATTAAAAATTCTCTTAAAATTTCATTAATCACTTTAGGATATCATCACTTAAAACAGGAAAGGGATATCTAAGACAATGATCTTGTAACCATCATTAATCTTATAAACCTGTTATTGTAGCCATTGCTCTTATAATAACCTCACATAAAAACATCCAAATTTCAAAATTTATCTAAAATTTTACTTGGATACCAATAATAACATCCCTAAACCCACACTCATAGATTCAATACTGATATTATAAACATTACATTTCTATCTTAAATGCTGAAAATCGAGACACAAATTTTTTCACCCATACCTTATGAAATCAAAAGGTAAAATTGGACCACTTACAACCTCGAGGACCTTTTAAGTTTATATTTTTATACAATTAAGAAAAATTATTATTTAAATAATTAACATTAATTAAAATAATCATTATTTCCATATATCCCAACTTTTCAATTTGTGAATTACTTCATTATCATCATCCATATGAAATCCCTTCTTAACATAATTTCTTAAACATAATTATTTATAAAATAGGTAATAGGTAACATAATAAGGGTTAACTCAAATAATTATCCAGGGTAAAATAATCATTGAAAAATAAATTTTATAAATAATTATAATAAGATCATAAGGGTATGATGACATAATCAAAGTATGCAAGTAAAACAGAAGAATATTCATACCCATCAATACGTAAATAAAAATAATTTTAATATGGAATCACGATTTAAAAAATTACATACTCATTAGAATTAATAATTATGGTCTATGTGAAATTATTCTTCATTAAAAGAAACATCAAAAACCCATAGAAAGCACAGAGAAAACATATTTCGGTTTGGAAACATCATCTCATAAAACTCTTATAGAACCCTTATAGAACCATTTCAAATTGAAATAAATATAATAATATCATCCAATATAATTATTTAGAGAATATAATCATTACCGAATTCATTTTCCTTCTATCTTGGATAACCAATTATATAATCTATAATAGTATCGCCTAATGTTATCTAGGGGAATCTATCATATAAAATGTCTAAGAACAACAACCTAATTAAAATACATAGTGATTTAATTATAAATCAATGAAAAATACACTATTCTTTTTAGAATATGATTAAACCATGGAAGATAAATAGTTTCTATAAAAATATATTTGAAACATTATTAAATAGTGAAAAAGAAACAAGTTTAATGACAATACCTTTGAGACATATTTAACACATGGATAATAAATGGGTTCCATAATAATGTCTTTGAGATAATCTTATTCCCTTCAGATATTGAATGAGGGTGGTATCAATATCAAATTTCTTCAGTGGAGGATAAGTAAAAAAAAGGTATTTTTATATTTATGAGTGTAAATACAATTAAATTATCATTAGAAACATACATGAGGAAAATAGACATTAGATTTTTGAAATTACTTTTTTAAAACATAAAACATTTTGAAAATAATTTTATTTGAAAATAATTTTCGTTGATAATTACATTTATAGTTTATAAAGGATTATTTTAAAAATAAATCAAAACATTTATTAAGGAAATTATACTTTTGTATTTTAAAAATACTTTTTAAAACCACTTTCAAAACATTTTCAAAGAACATGGTTTTGAAAAAATGTTTTTTCAATCGAAAATACATTTTTTTTAAAAACATTAATTTGTTATCTAGAGTACACAAAGAGAGGAAAATTAAAGAAAAAAATTTATTACCATGACATAAAAATATTCAATAAACTTCAAGAAAATTATTCATATATAGATCATAATATTTTGACATTAGATATTTAATCCCAAATAATCCTGATAAATGATGGGATTGTAATATAAAACTCATACAATTTTGGTAACATGGAACTGTAGGATCCATGAAATTATTAATTTGAATGAAACATAAAATAACATTGGAATAAATAAATTTTTGATAATAAATTTCAATTGTGATTTATATAAACCACCCAAAATATGATTTGTACATAACATGACATAAGTCCTAATGAAGGAAAATTCTGAAAATAATCCATTACCGATTTGGTAAATTTTAAAGTATAAACCCCTTGAAAGAGAGATCATAAAATTTATTTTTAAATTCCAAAAATTTTAATTATATTCTGACTAAAATTTATTCTTGGGAATTATATAAACCACACAACTAAAATAAGTGGTGAATATGGCATATATCTCAAATAAATGAATGTGAGATGGGAATTACCTTTTCCAAGAGTCAGAATTGCCACATGTGTCTTGATATTTGAAAATAATAAAATTATCTTAATTATTAAAGTTAAATATTTTTTTAGGTTTAGTTTTTTGTCTCTCTTATTGGCATTTAATATAAAATTACATAATCTATTATGTTTATGTCAAATGTTCTGACATTATTTGTCTTGTTTGTTATAGACAACATAGGTGGGTTGACCATGGTCAAAGAGGTCATCATATTAACATATATATAATAATAACAATTAAATAATTAAAATATTTATACATAAATTATACTTTTTGAACTCCTCATGATTGATTGTTATGTAAAATTAACTAATGTTAAAATCATGGAGAGGATAGGATATACGTATGCACGAGTAACGTTTCCATTTTTCAATAATAATTATGGAAATAAGAAATGTAATATTTTTTCTTCATTCAATATAATAATACAATATATTCCATATTATTTAATTATATATACTTATATATATCATTATTGTGATGTGGTGATTAAAAAATGAATCACATAACTTCGAAGTTGCGGTAGTCCACAAGTCCATGAATAACGTTATCATTTTTTTCTATGAGTGGAAATGTAAAAAAGTTGATTTATTAATTTTATAGAATAATAAATATGTCATGAATTTAATAAGTACTTCATTTATAACCCACCTATTTATTATACTTATGCTTATTAATTTCCATGTAACGTGTTACTGGAAAACGAATCAGATTGCTTCGTGAGGTGATAGTATTTCATACACTAGAGAGTTATTATTGTATCTTTTATGTAATTTAAATAAAAGAGAATATATGAAATAATTACTCCAAGGGAATAATAATGCTATAAAAATCACATATAATCTTTATACCTTCCATAATACTCAACCGTGAGAGGTGGTATCAAAAAAATGATTGACATCGTTTTGCGAAGGGGTATTCCTTCGTACTCTCAAACGGACATTTCCTAACCTATTTAATGGAAGAGTGAGTCGTTAAATGTTAAAACCTAAAAAATAAGCATATTATTATATTTAAGATATTATATTTATTATATCAAAATTTTATAATTATAATTAATGGAGGTAGAGAAAGAAACAAAATAAATAACCGCATGGAAGAACATTACAACTTCATCGGAACCCTCCTTTTTTTAATCTAATAAGATTAAAGGTTACTTTTATACCCAAACTAATACTTATATTATGTGATTATGGGTTTTGGTATGTTATTTGGTTAGGTTTTGGATGATGAAAATGTCTTTATATGCTTGATGATGTGATAAGAGCGAGTTCTATTTTAAAGTTGAGGAGGAGTGAGATTATTGTAAATACACAAAAGTATTCACAATTGGGTGGTGAATATTTTATAAAGTAGATCAAAAATTTATTATTAATGTTTTTTTAGGGATTATATGTGTGCAAAATACCTCTAACATTCTATTAAAAACATGTTTTAATCATTTTTTCAGCTAACTTATAAGTTTATTTTTTTTATTTTGTTTTTCCTTTATGGTAATATGTTTTCTAACATTAAACATTTATACAATAAGACTAAACTAAATTGATACATGTTAGATAATTTATCCCAACTAATTCTAAATATGAAATAAAATTTATTAAAAATGATTTTTTGAGTGTTGAAGATTAGTTTTAACAGAACTGTATATAACACTGAAAAAACCCATTAACGTTAACCACACCAAAAATGTTTTTTACTAATTCAAGATCAATATATTAAATAAAAATGAAAAACTCATTAATTAATGTGACATAGTTTATATTTATTAAAATTTATAAATAACTTGGAAATATATTGGATTTTTAGTGATTTTAAATCATTTCATAAATACAATTTATCATAAAATAACAATATTGTAAATTTTAACATCATTCATTTTAAATTTAATTAAAAAAATGAATACAGTAGGATCCCACCAATGAACAGGTTTTATATCATCTAGTTGAGGCAATATATCTGTAGGAACTAACTATCTGGTTGAGAACAGTTTCTAGCAATTAATATCAATCTTCTATAGAGAAAACTATCGAGGTTTGACTTTTTTATTTCATTTATATCAATTTTAATGGTTCATACTCACCCTAAAATTTTATTAAACCCTAAAAACCATAGAGGATCTCATGATAATAATTTTTTTCTTCCAACCATTATTCCTTATGAATCAAAGAGTTGTTCAGTGCGTTGAGTTTTTTGTAGTAAGTGTATCCAGAATCAATGAATGAATTTAATTCTATACAATGTTCCTTCTTCGTCATTAGTTGTGATATTTTTTGTTGTTTTTTAATTTAATTTTTTTTATTATAAATACATATTCTAGATATATCCCTTGATCAATATATATCTCCATCAAATTTTATCCCATGTTGGGTTGTTAATAGATAATGGTTTCAGGTCGGTGGTTTTATAAGGAAAATTATATCAATTAAATCAGTTAATTCATATGGATTTTAAAATTAATTTCTTATGGATTTTTTTTATTGATTTTGGATTATTGATAATTACTACAAAATTAAATAGTATGCATGCTTTGAAGGTATTGGGTTTGTATCATCAAACAATGTATTGATTTTTGGAAAATCTCATTGATGTAAAATAATGATTTTATGAATGATATTAATGATGATTCTTGAGTAATGAATGAATGTGATGATCAATTAAATTAACTGAAAATAGTTTTTTTAATTACATGAGTTTTTATGAAAATTAATTTGATCTTTATTTTTAATATGTTATGGAATTTTTTTGAAAATTTAACTTGAGGAAAACAGAATTATTTTCATTTGAATGTTTTTGATAAGGATTGAAATAAATTATAACCCCCATTGTATTATTATTTCAAATGAATAACTTAGGATCTAGGGTATTTTTTTAGAATAACAAGAACTTGGTATGGTAAGATCTATCTAAAAGTTGTTTGATGATCAAAAAATTACTAAAAATACTTGAAAATATGTAAACATTCCCATGTTATGAAATTCATTAATCATGCCTGTTTGGAGGAAAATTTTAATTTATGCATGTTTTGGTGGCAATGTACTATTTTACATGTTTTATTCTCTAAATTAAATTTTTTTAAATTAATTTTTTAATATTTATTCTGAAAATACTTAGATGACATGTTTTATTTAAAATTTATAATAATAATTTAATTTGATATGGTTTGTATATGGAATACTGGGTGAGATAATCCTAGGATTTGTTTATCACACACTATTTTTTAATTGGAAGGTTTTTAGGCATTTATATTCTATATATAGGGAGGTGACCAGTGGAGTATGTTATCCACTTGTTATATGGAGATATTGATATTTTTTGTGGATTCATTTAGAGAAATCATTCCTTGTTGATTTTATAGGATGATTAAAATATATTTTTTAACTGAAGGGATTTGGGAACACACTTTGAGTCATGTTAGAATATATTTTGGTATTTTTTTTGTTCGGTAATCTATCTCGGTTCATGATAAATTAGTATCAAAGGAAGGTTATGTCCTTTTATAAGGCCAATGTATTGTTTGTGACATCATGAATGAAATTTAATGGATTTTGAAGACTTATTGGGAACATTATGAGTGATTTATTGGTGATATCTCATATACAATCTTTAATATAACATTGTTTATTAGGGAAAAGTTTCATTGATGATTTTTTAATCCGATTCTATTCATTCTCAAAATCATTAATTTGGGATTTCTCTTTTCTTTAAAAAAATTCATTAATCTAGTTGATGATCTAGTTGACTAGTGTTATTTTCTTATTTGTTAATATTTTATAGTTATATTCCCCAAATAATATGTTCTAATAGACCATATGAGGTAGACATTGATGAACAAAACCAGTGAACCCACTAGTTTACTACATCCATGTAGATGTTATTGCATGTGTGTTCAAATATACTATCCATGTAGATGATCATGTTCTTATTTAGACTAACAATGTTGTACATTAGAGTGATTATTTTAGAGACAATTCGCATGATATCCTTATTTTGATACCCCTATATTTCTAGTGTACCAAAAATTTTCAATAAATAATGGATTGGTTCAAATATCTTTTGAAACTATTTCAATTCTGGGAGAAGCTAAGATTTGTTAATGTGAAATGAATCATCTTCAAATTTTAAGTGTCTAGAAGAAGGTGGTGGGAATATGTAGTCATGGAGGAAATAATATTATCTTTAAGGGGAAATATTTCATGTAGCTATTCAAATATAATTTATATCTAAAATTAGTAGTGTTGTATAAGTTAATGGTTTTCCTCAATCATCAATAAGTTGATCTAATAGTGATTTAGTGTTCCAACCACATTTCAGAGAATTTCCATTTCTCACTAAAGGTAATATAAAATTAGAAACAAAAATCCAATAAGTTCTAGGTTAGTCTTTAAGAAGATATCTGATATCCTATTTTCTTACTTATAGTAACATCATATGATAACATTTTTTATAGTTCATTGCTGAAACAAATGACTTTATTAAGAAGTAAGGGTTTATAGGAGTCCATACAACTCCTTGTGGTTATTCTTGTGGTCACTTTAAAGGGAAGAGGAAATGAGGAATGTCACAAAATGGAGAATGTTGTAGTGGATGTCCCGACCCATCCCTCAGGGCCCATGTTGTGACTCCCTCAAGACTAGCTCCCAAAGGCCTTGGCTTGGCGACTAACACCGAAGGCATCAACCTACAAGTAGGAGGAATTTTACGATGTACATGTACACACACACACAATCATGTCCAAAACCACTAAAGAAACATGCATTCCACTAAAAATACATTGCGTAAAGGTACAATTTATAAGTAAAATGGTCTAGGATACAAACCCAAGAAATAAAAAACATAAAACAAGAATGTACAAGGATCTCGGGAAATCCATTTTCTAAAACCCCCACCTAATGGTAAGTGTAGAGTAAATGTAGGAAGATGTAGAATTATTCCCTGCCTACTTGAACTCAATGGACCCTGGCTGGTCCTAGGCCACCATGTCCTCCATCTAGATGTCGGTCGTCTTTACATGAAACACCACGTTTAGGTGATGCCCGTTTATGGGTGAGTAACAAAGTAGGGACACAAAAACACAAAGTAAAGACAACAAATGAAGGTATACACATGTTACTATTAGCTCACCCTGTTAAAATATAGAGTATTGAAAGAAAGACCATAAATTGTATCATTGAACACCTTGTAATACTAGGGTACTACTCCCTGATGAGTACCATGGGTATGTTGGGTCACACAGAGCTGCTCCCCACTGTTGGCATGTGGGGTCATGCATAGATTCTTTCAAATAGCCATGGATAACTGAGGAACTCATCCCCGATGAGTACCGTGGGTTTTTTGGGTCACACAGAGCCACTACCCATCATGGTAATACAGGGTCACATAGAATTGGTTCCTTATTTGGCCATCATATTGGGGTACTCCTTCCCGATGAGTATCATGGGCCTGTCGGGTCCCACAGAGCTGCTTTCCACCATGGCCATGTTCGGTCACACAAAGCCGCTTCTCATTTTTCCATTGTAGCTAATCCACATAGGGTCTATTGTCATCTGTCTTCGAGTCTTTTTCATCCATAGGATCTCCACATGCAGTGCACTTGATTCTAGGAGAAACTGATCCTTAATCCATTCTTCATATTCCAACATTCATGAAAGGCTTCTTAGTGTTTTCAAAAATATATGACTCACCATGAGGGTTCCAATGCCGCAAACAGATACTCAATCAGAGGTCCAATATTAGAGAGATCAGTTGTTTTAGTAAATAGTGGATGGTTGCATCCAGGCCCAGTCTGACCTGGTTGAACTGACCTGACCAACCAAGCATGTGGGTCTGCATGACCCGAATAGATTCATCTTATCCAGCCCAACCCATTTAGGGTCTAGGCCGGCTTCATAAGGATTGTCCAAAGGAACAATCCCATTGGGATTTTCTGTTTCAGGCACGGTTCAGTCATGGGTCCAACCCACTGGGTAGCCTTGTGACCCAGTCTCATCCGGCCCTGTTTTAATTTTCTGGCCAAAGATACAAATGCGGGCCAACTTCATTACCATCTTGTTTTACAAAGCGACCTAGTTTGTGCACCCCAGTCAGGACTGCTCGGCAGTCTTGACATCTCCAACATGAACACCTAGTGGGGCATCCGGTTCTAGTGCTTCGTGGATGGACTAACAGGCCGTGTTTGACCCCCCTTGCACATGGTTGTTGGATCGCATTCCAGAATGACTCGTGAACCACGCGGAGTAGGCTGTTTCGCCTGATGTAGCCGGATAACCACATTCCTTTAGCATCCATCATCCTTCTTCTAGCTGCTCTTGCCTCACCACCATGGCCCAGGCTGACTGCGATATCTCTCCCAGTAGGCCATCATGACACACCTCCGTCAGCCCATGGCCACCACTGCAGGCATCTAGCATTGACACTGGCTTGCTGACAATGTATTTCACAGACCACCAGGTCTTCTCCAATGGTCTGTTCTTCATGCCATCCACACCTTTGGTCTCCATAGGGTAGTTCCTTCCTTGTTAAGGCCTCAATACCTGATTGTAACAATTTTGATGGTTCGGACACAAAGAACACACAAATAAGTGGTTCTTGGGCCTTATTCATGTCAGCACACACCCTCCTAATTAGAGTTTATACATTTGGAGGTTTAGTATTGAAGTTTTATCATGAAAAAAAATTAATCCAAATACAAAACCCCAAGAATATATACCCTCCTACAAAAACAAGAGATATGCATATCAAAATATTTGAGGGTTGATCTATGTTCATTGATTTAGAATGAGAAATGGGAAAAAAGAATTTAAATAAAATAAACCCTTTCTTGGTGGAGGTTTGTTGTTGTAGAGATTCATTCACACGGAATCTGTTTCCATTCGTCACTCTCTGGTCTTGTTCTTCGGGATGCGTTGATGTCACTGGTGATTCACTGGCCTTCATCATTCACCATTGGAGAGAATTATAAATGTATATTTTTCAGTGGTGTCCCATGTTTTTGGTCCCCGTTTTTCCAATGCGTTAACCAAGTAAAATAATGACACCTCGCAACATTTCTATTATGATGCATTGTCGCATCATTATGTTGTTTCATTTATGAAACATCGCATCTATTACGCTTCATTCAATGGGTCATTATGCGGTATATTAAAATCCATTAAAAGAATCCATTTAATGCGACTCATCATTTCCTCATCACCGTGCTACTATGTGGATGATTCACCTCTGAATGGTGAAGGAAAAAAACTATTTAGGTTAATTTATTTTTTCTACCAAAAATTATGAAAACTATATTTTCAGACCGGCCCTCCTTGGTTGATGTTAAGTACTTTATAAGATAATCCCAACATTATGAGTTCAATTGTGCACTCTGATTTTCTATCTGGGCACTGGTTTAAAATTTAGAAAAACCTGATCATAGGTCTATTTAAATGAACTAAAAAAGTTTCAAAAATTTATTCCAGGCTCACCAGGCCTTAGAATCTAGTGTGGTATGTGTGTCTGGTCTTTAAATAATCCCATGTAAAAATATTTACTTGGAATTTATGGAATATTACATTACCCAACCATTAGGGATTCATTTCCTCGTAAGAAAAAACAAGTCTAAACAAAAAAATAGGGGTACTGAGCTTAAATATGATCCTCACACTCTCATGTGTTGTCTTGGAGATTCTTATGCTGCCACTAAACAAGAACTAGAGGAATCGTCCATACATGAAGTACACACTCCAATCTATCTTCTATTTCTACATAGAACTCCACAAACATCACCCCATTGTCAATGTTTATCTCTCCCCAGTCGATGACATGAAATTGATCATGTACATACCTCCTCAATAACGACATGTGAAAAAAATCATTCACCTGGTGCATTTTTGGGAGATGAACTAGGTGGTACACCACCTTTACAAATATGCTCATAATATGGAATGGTTCACTAATACATCGATATAACATGTCGTCCAACCCAATCTCTGCAATCCTCATCAGGGTGAGACCCAAAATAACACATGGTCTCCCTCATTGAACTCCAAGGACCTACGTCTCCAATCAGAAAACAATTGTTGCCTACTCTGTGGAGTCTTCATCTGCTCCTGGATGATTTAAACCTTCTCAGTGTTAGCCCGTACCAACTCTAGACCCATGAGTGTTGACTCCCTTGGGTCTATCCTTCATTAAGGTGATCTGAAAGGATTCCCATACAATGCCTCGAACAGTGCCATGAAAATGGTGGAGTGATAGATATTGTAGTATGAAAACTCCACCAGTGGAAGGTGGTACTCAAAAAAATGACTAAAACCAAGGATCCAAGCACGAAGCTTTTCCCCCAAGTTATATATGGACCACTTCATTCGTCCATCAGTTTGTGGGTGAAAATCTATCCACAAGTTCAACTGAGTCCTAATTCCTCTTGTAATCACTTCCAAAGAGAGGATGTAAAGAGAGAATCACGTTCTAAGATGATCGTTGAAGGCACTCTGGGAAGCTGCACTATCTCTAGAACATAGATGTGTCCCAATCCCTCATCCTATCCCTTCTCCCAGATTGGGAGGAAGTGATCCGACTTGGTAAGTCGGTCAACAATCACACAAATAGAATCATAGCCCTTGGAAATGTGTGGTAATCCCATCACAAAGTCCATCGAGATACCATACCACTTCCACATCAGTACCTCAAGTGGATATGCTGAACCTACTAGAACCAGATGCTCAACCTTTAGTTTCAAACAAGTTATGTACCATGAAATATACTCGGCCACCACTTTATTTATCCAAGTCCACAAGTACTGACGATAGAGATCATGGTACATCTTTGCCACTCCATGATGTACCACCAAGGGGTAGATTTGAAACTCCCTCAAAATTACATCTCTAAACCACACTGGTGTTACTATGCACCATCTAAAAAGGATGAAGTGCTCCCCACCTATCAAAAATCCATTAGGGTCATGTCCTGATAAAAATTTGGAACAACGACCCTCACAGTCAGCATCCACAAGTTGTGCCTCTCGAACTCATTGTAAGAGTGGGGGAGTGATAGTCATCAACTGAATGTAAGTTGATCCATCATCATCCAGGAAGGATATCTACATCATGTCAAGATTATTAGTTTACTCACTTAGCAATTGTAAACCATATATCTTGATGAACGAATTGGCCACAACGTTCCCCTTATCAAGAGAATAGACTATCTCAAATTAATAGTTCTATAGTAACTCCCTCTATCATTGTAGTCCCATGTTTAGGTTCTTCTGGGAGAATATATACCGGAGACACTTTTCGCTGGAGTATATGTGAAACCATTCACCAATAATTAGTGCTCCACATATTCAAATCAAATACCACAACTACTAAATCTAGGTCATGGGTCATGTAGTTCTTCTCATGATGCCTCAACTACCGTGAACCATATGTGATCATTGCATGCTCCTGTACTAGGAAAACCTAGTGTGGTCATTAATGCATCACAAAAAACTAAATATCCAATTCCCTCCTATGGTAGTCTCAATATGGGGCACTTTTTAGTCACTGCCTTAGCTCTTGGAAACACTGATGGCACTTCTCCATCAACATGAAGGGTTATCCTTTTCATTTCAAAGCTAGTAAGGGTCCTTCTACTCTGGAAAAATTGGGTACGAACCTTTGGTATTATCTAGCCAGCCCAAAAAAACATTGTACCACAGTCACGATCCTGGGTGGATCCCAATCAAGCACTGCCTCTATCTTCACCAAATCCACATCAACTTCAGCCTCTGAGATGATGTGTCCCATATATTGGACCTTCGAAAGATAGAACTAGCACTTTGATAGATTCCCATAATAGGGATGATCTCTGAGTGTTTCCAAGAATATTCGTAGCTCTATAGCATGATTCTCCTCTAATACTCTATACACCAAGATGTCTTCAAGGAAGATTACCACGAAACAATAGAGGTAGGAATGGAAGATCGTGTTCATGAGTCCCATAAACACTACTGGGGAATTGGCCACACCAAAGGGAATCACCAAGAAATTTTAGTGGTCATACCATCATCTGAAGGATGTCTTAGTTATATCCTCATCGTGTTCCCAAATCTGGTGATATCCTTATATGAGTTATATCGTTGAGAAAAATCTTTCTCCCTTCAGCTAGTCAAAGAGGTCATCAATTCTTAGGAGTGGCAATTTTTTCTTCACAGTCACCTATTTTAGGTTTCGGTAGTCCAAGAATAGCCTTTTTCTTCTGTCTACCTTCTAAGAAAACAAAACTGGGTCTACCCATGGTGAAATGATGGGCCTCGCAATTCCCTTCTCCTACAAGTACTCTAGTTGTACCCTCAACTCATGAAGTTATTTGGGGGCTATTTGATATGCCGGTGTGGATATCATTGTCATACCAAGGTACTAGTTGATGAAAACCTCTACCGTCCTAGGAGGAGGTATCCCCAGAACATCCTTAGGAAAAGTGTCTTCATACTCATCCACCAATATAGGAATGTGATGACTCCCCTAATCCACTACAAAAGGGGTGAGGCTATCCAACTATTGAGTTATCGGTTACACCCGCCTTCGAGAAAGTCTGTTATGTGCTACAAGAGATCCCTTCCCACCAGTGAAGGAAACCCAAGTTCCATCCTCGCAAACACACCACACTCTATGCCCAAGATAGTAAACATTGTAATGAACTACAGATAAATAGTCCATACCAAAGATGACATCATCAGGACTCGACATTTCTACTAGGATATCTCAGCCAAAGATCTCGCCTTCTAGAGTAAGATCACACTTCCGGCACCAGTGTGCAATCTTTGAATCCACTCCTATAGAAGTTTCTAACCATAAGGATCCAGCCAACGACTCCACTGGAATAGTTAAGCCTCAAACGAGGTCCATGTCAAGAAAAGAGTGACTAACACATGTGTCTATAACAACTACAACTACGGTGTAGAAGACACAATTCATACCTCTAATCATATATGGAGAGCTGAGGTCATAGGCCTCCACTATCTAAAGTTGTACTCATCCCCATCCAAATTCTCCCTGAGGATGTTGTGGACCACCTAGGGAGGTGGTGGTTGTACCTCAAACCCTCACCCACCACCTCTTTCACGGATTGTTCTTCTACCATGTCTGCCACCATGAAGACCTCCTCACTCGAACCTCTATCTCTGCCGTAGTGGTCCCTCAACCACCCAATGATCATCTGTGTGGTGGGGAGGGAAGTCATGATCCATGTGTTCCTTCCCACCAGATGTGAATCACATCATGGATCCCTACTGACCCCCTCTACAGTGGGATCTCCACAGTACCGACCCTGAGTCATGGGGTTGTACCCTGAAAGATCTTACCTTCTTGGGACCCCACTTCTTTTGCCTACTACTCACTACTTAAGACTCAATCGCCTGTCATCTGATGGTAGCTCCCACTATAGGTGCCTTCTCGACGAGGAAGATATCTACTAGTAGATATCGATCTAGAACTCCAACATGAGTGGGGATGCTGAGGGAAATCATCGATTCTCTGATCTCTTGTTGGTGTTCCTGCTCAAAGGATTGTGCCCTGAAGAAAGGGTATCACACCAGATTCATAGAGTAGCGGGGGAGGTTTGTAAACCTCACAGAGTACTCAGCCACTAACATGATTCCTTGTTGTAGATGAAGTAGGTCTGGTATGCATACAGAGCACAAGATGTAGGGAATAACTCCTACTGGAAAATTCGGTTGAAGTTAGTTAATGAGAGGGTCACCTCATCATGTGTATGAATTACCAAACTCCACCATATCCCTACCTAGCCCTAAATATGGATCTTTGATAAGATCACCAGTTAGCCAATTGAAATCCTCACTAAGCAGAGGACTCATTTCACCACATCCATCCAGCCCTCAGGGGCCTGAAGATTTATATCTCCCCTAATCCTAGGAGGTATCAGTCTCTATAACTCGTGCAAGGCACTGAGTCTACATGCTCCATCTACTAGTAATGCTTGTTGTAACTGCTAATCAACAGGTGGTGGTAACACTGGTGCACCACCCTAGGGAGGAATCTCTATAATGGGTCCCTAAACTGAAACCTCATCGTAAATAGAGCTATCCTCATGGTCACACATTAGAATCCAAGAGGTTTTCAATATGAATGAATACTAAAACAGATCAATATGTACCAAAATCAATAGATTATACATGGTGAGATGAACCTAATTTAAGAAGAACATGAGGAAACACTAAATTCCTATTTGTCGCATGAAACCAGTGTTCTTATGTATTGAGCCAGAAAGTAGAATTCATGGTCCGGGTTTATGGATATGTCAGCAGTTGAAAAAACACAGGACTCCCAAAATATGAATATTGAACTTGAAACTTTTGAAACGGTTTCCCAAAAACAAAAAATAGACACCTAGTCTTTGAGGTATAATTGACCTCTTCTTATACAACTTTGCCCCATCATGTCCCCCAGGGCCCATGTTGTGACTCCCCCAAGCCCATCTCCCAAAGGATAGAGGTTGGAGACCAGTGTTGAAGGTATCAACATAAAAGTGGGAATCATTTTCATAAGTACTTATAGACACACACACACAACCACATCCCAATAACTAGAACAAAAACATGAATTCCACTAATGAACAACTGAGTAAAGGTACCGACTGTAAGTAAAATTGTCTAGGATACAAAAACAATAATAGAAAAACATAAATTAGGAATGTATAAGGAAATCGGGAAAGCTACCCGCTGAAAAACCCACATTATGGTAATTATACAGTGGATACTAGAAGTTGTAGAACTATGGCCCGCCTGACTAAACTCACTGGACCCCTCATGGTCCTAGTCCACCAAATCCTCCGTCTAGGCATCAATAATCTTCACAATGCACAAAACGAGTGGGTGAAGCCATTGACGGGGTGAGTAGCATCGTAATCAGTAGGGACCCTGAAACAAAAAGTGAAAACCAAAACGGAAAGTATACACATGGTTCTATCAACTCACACAGGTAAAATATAGTGTATTGAAAGCAAGACCATCAGTCGTATAACTAGACACCTTAGGATGTTGGGGGTAATTATACCTGATATATACCATAGGTATTCTGAGACGCATAGAGCCACTCCCCACCGTGGGCATTACGGGTCACACATAGCTACTTCCCATTAGCCTTAGATAGATGTGGTACTCATCCCCGATGTGTCCCATGGGTATGCTGGGTCACACAAAGCCGCTCCCCAAAATTGGCCTACCGAGTCACATAAGGACACTACCAACATTGGATATCATATTGATGTACTTCTTCCTGAAGAGTACTGTGTGAATTTGAGGTAACAAAGAGTTTCTCCCCATAATGGGAGTGTTGGTTCACATAGATCTGCTTCCCATTGGTCCATCGTAGCTGATTCATACAGGGTCTCTTGTTAGCATTATTCAGGTCTCAGTCTCCAATACTATCTCCACACGTATTGTGCTTGATTATTGGATAATAATCTCCTCAATCCATTCATTATATTCAAAATTAAATTAAATAATCCTTAGTGTAAACCAAATGATCCACCTTTCCACGAGTGTTCTAATGCTATAAACGTCTCATCAATCAGATGCTCAGTTTGAGAGATATTGGCATTTTAGTAAACAGGGGGCCGATTGTGTCTGGGCCCATTCCAACCTGGTCGGTCCGACCCGACCAAACTGACAAAGGGGACTTGCATGACCTATCCCCGTTCAACAGACCTGACCTAACTAGATTCTGGTATAGGCCGGCTCGTTCCGACCTGGTCAGTGGGCCAGGCCCATTGGGCCTTCCTCGACCCGACCCGATTTGGTTGGGGGTCCAGCATACTGAGTCGCTCGGTGACCCAGTGCCATCCTGAATAGCCCATAATAGGTGGGCTAGTTTTTCCAAGCCTAGGCCCCTCAGTGGCCAGGAGTTTATTTTTTGTACCGGCCCCTAGAAGAGTGCCAACATAATTTCCAACCTGGGCGCATAGCGGCCAGGTTTTCCACCCCGATCCCGCCCACCCGATGAGCAGGACATCTCCAGACCAGACTCCCAATGGGACATCTGGTTCCAATGGGCTGCATCTTGCTTAGCTGTCCACTTTTGACATCCCCTGTATGTAGTTACTGGACAACGTTCCTAGAAGAGTCGTGAGCTGCATGGCGCAGACCACTCCTCCTAATGCAGGCAAATAGCCTCGTCCCTCTTCCACCCGTCGGCCCACTGTTGGAGGGATCTTGCTGCACTGCTATGGCCCAGGATGGCCAGAGGGTCTCCCCTGACATGTTGTCACCTGCCCACGACCGGTGTGCTGGCGGCCAAATCCTCGGACCACCAGGTTTTCTTTGGTGAAATGTTCATCATGTTGTCTGCGCATCCGTCCTTCTTGGGGTGCCACCATCCCTGTTATGGCCTGAAAACCTTCTTGACGCCATTTTTAAGATTCATCCATGATGAATGCGCAAGGAGGATGGTCTCTATAATCACTCATGTTGGATCGCCCCCTCCGCATTAGAGTTTAAACATGATGAGTTTTAGGGTTGAAGTTTTATCAACCTAATAAAATTACCCCCAGTACAAACCCCTAGAAAAGGAACCCTCTTGCAAGAACAATATATCCATGGATAAAATTGTTTATGGGTTGATTCTTGTTTGTTTTTTTAGAATGATGAATGAGAAATAGGAATTTAAATCAAATAAACTCGTACAAACAGGAGGTTGGTCATTGGAGTGATCTATTCATGGTGATTCTGTTGGCATTTGTCACTCTCTAGTCCCATCTTTCAGGGTGTGTCGATGTCACTAGGGACTCACTAGTGTTCGTCGTTCATCATTGGAGAGTATTATCATCATATATTTTTCAGAGGAATCCCAATTTTTTTGTCCCCATTTCTCCATTGCATTAGCCTATTAGAGGATATACAGGTTATAACATTTATGTTACTCTATATCATCACATTGTTATGTTGTTTCTTTTATGAAACAACATATCAGTTATGCTTCATTTAATGGGTCATTACGCTGTTCATTAAGATAAATTAAAGGGATCCATTTTATGTGACTCATGTTTGCCTTGTTTCCATGCTTCAGTGTAGATGTTTTACAGCTAAATGGTGAAGGAATAAAAAAATAACTTTTTATGTTATTTTTATTTTTCTCTCTAAAATCGAGAAATATAACTTTTTAGGTCGTCCCTCTCGGTTGAAGATATGTCCCTTCTAGGAGAATCCCAATGTTCTGACTTCAATGGTGCCCTCATATTTTTGATCTGTGAACTGGTTTAAATGTTAGAAAAAACCACTTGCGAGTTTATTTAAATGGACTAAAAAGGATCAAAAATATATTTTGGGATCACCGGGCTTCTGGATCAGGTGTTGTCTGAGCATCTTATCTCGAAATATTCCCAAATGATAGATAAAAATCAAATGTAATTTCTTGAACATTACTATGGATATAAATAACATACATAATCGAAATCATATGTAGTTTAAAAAAAGTCCCAATTACCTTATTTCAATGTTGAATGTTCTGGTACATGACATATACTTTCATGTAATTAGTGATATTTTCCAGCCTGTAGATACATTAATGAAATTTACATAGGTTCTACCATGTTTTTAACAATCAATGTAGTCGTGTGGGATCCTAAATATCAAGAGGATTTCTGGTGAAATTAAATGGTTCATAAACAAATTGTTTCCAACCACAATCATTTGGAATGGTGATTCTTTATGAAGTCGATGAATTTATTATGGATTTTGATATGATTCATATGATAGTGGGAGGTACCAATAAAATTGGTTCATCTTTAGTGGCTTATTTATTTTATAAATTCACCTCTCATTTCTTTGTATATACTTATATTCTGGAACCGTTGACACTTTTAATGGATCTCATGTCGTATGTAATGAATATTTCTACAAATAGCATGAAAATTAATGAGTGGGGTCTCCAATTCCCATATAAAATATTCAATTTATTAAAATTAAATCTTGTTTGGGACCTATGGGTTCCGGATGTGAATCCTCTGAGAACATCTTTGAATAAATTGGTTGATTACTCATTATTCATGTATCGACTGTTATCTTTTTTGGGTCACCTTTAATTCCCCTATTATAATGTGTCGTGGATTTCAAGGAGAATATATCATGAGAATTAGTTGATCCGAAACATTACAGTTGATGTTTAGTAGGATTATATCTGGGTTTTATAAGGAACTGGTTAAAGAATATTTCTGTGGGGATATTTCTCTAGTGGCATATTATTTTCCCAACATGTTTCCTTTAGAAATTTATTGATTTCCACAGCTGAATTACATGGTGTTTTTTGTTTACATGGTATTGGGTACCTATCCTATTTTAGTTCTATCATATCGAATACAATGAGCTGAAATGAAAGATTTAATAACATATTTGGATGATTTCTTCTCTAAAGGTTTCATTCAACTATTGTATCAACATAGGAAGCACTAGTAGTTTTTTATATGAAGGGTGATAGAACCCTTAATATATTTCTTGATTACAAAAGTCTCAATTAGGTAAGGGATAAGAATAAGTATATATTTATCACCATTGATGATTAATTTGACCAGCATATAAGAGAATAATTGTCCAAAAAAATTATCATCAGAATGGTTATCACCATATTAGGATCAAGGATCCTGATATCTCTAAGACATATTTTTGAAGAAGGTATGTTCACTATGATTTCATTATTATTCTTTTTTAGACTATTACATTGAATATATTTATTGAACAAGAAAAAAAAATGTCCCATTATTACCTCTTTTTATTCATTGAGATATTTGTTCATGCCATTTTGTTTTACTATAATGATATGGGGGATCATGCATGTAATTTGAGTGCAGTTTTGGGCAACTTGTGAAGTATCTTACATTATGGTATGCTTTCAAAATGAAATATATAGATTCTGAAGGGAATGTTATTTGTAATTTTTTTGGAATATGTAATTTTAGTTGAACTTGAGAAGGTGAAAACTATTATGACATGGAAGGAACCAAAAACTCTTATGTGATTTAGATGTTATTGTGATTTTTAGGATATTATAGCTAGTTTGTTAAATATTTCTCGTAGTTGGATTCTTTTTTTACCACTATCACTTTTAATAGAGTGATTTTTTGGGATTAGATATTTTAGGGATCCCTTGATGAGTTTAAGAATTATTTTACTTCATCTTCTATATTGATTCATCTTGAATATGGGTAGTTCTATGTTCTTGGGTTGTATTGGGTTTGGTTTTCGGATAAATTATTATACTAGGTGATCTCATGGTATCTAATGGATTTCGTCTTTTTTGGCCTTATTAGATGAACTTTCCCACACATGGTCATTATCTAATAGCTGTTACATGTAATATAAAGTGTTAGTCGTATCACTATTCCATATAAAGGTTTACTATATACTATGATCATAAAATAATTAGTTATATCCTATCACCAAAAGATTGGAGAATTCAATAGAGGTTAGGGGTTGAGTACGTGCAATACTTTGAAATTGTCATCATCAATATACCTTGTAAGTGAAATTATGTATCTATATCTATAATGAGGAAACTTCCATCCCATGATGTGAATGATTTTTATAAGGAATAGGATCTAGAAGATCTTTTCATTAGTATGAATTTAGCAGTCCAAGCTGATGAGATCAATGGATTTTTTATACTTTATAATAGAAACCGTCTCTTGAAATGATTTTTTTTTCAAAAAGTAGCTAGATGATAAGTTACAATGAATAAGGGAATAAATATATATTAGGGATACCATCATTGAATGAACGTTTTATTCTGAGTGTTTTCGATTTTTCAAAAAATTGTTTTATCTTTTGATACCTATGAAGAAAGAAATTATTGGGGGTTGTCATCATTTTTATTGGGTGGTGCACCCAACTAGGGAAAAAAATTATTACATGAGGTGATGCTTTTAATGGATAGGTATTAAACATGAAATTTTTTATTTTGTTTCAAATTGTAAAGATGAAAATAGATCTAGGCTGAGCATGGGGAGCCTCCAAGTCTACTCTTTCCCCTTCATATAGATAATTCCAAGGGGAATGTTGTATCAATGGGCTATGTTTTTTGGTTTCAAGATACGCCTCAATGAAATAATTCTATATGGGTGGTGACTGAATGATTTTCAAAATTTTCTCACTTAATTCCCACTAAATATATGTACATTATTAATGAAATGGTAAATATATATATACCAGATACAATAAGATTTCTCAGTGTCCCATATTCCATGGTTCCAAATAGAGGTCCCTGGTTCACTTCACATTTTTCGAAAGGCCTACATTAGGTGATGATATCCCTATTTAATTTCAGCATGATATACTATACTCAGACCGATAGTCATACAGAATGATCTATACATATTCTAAATGACAAGTATCTTTCTTTTATTCTTTAGTATAGAGGATATTTAAAATTCTTGTGGGGATAGGTTCTGTTATCCTATAAGAAAAGTTACCAATCATCCATCTAGATGGCACCCTTTGAGGACATGTATGGAAATCATTATATATATCCACTCTATTGGCCAGATATTGTTGATGACTCCCTAGTTTGACATATATTAGTCAATGAGAGGATGGTATAGAGTCTCTTGATTCATTAGTTAATGGTAGAAACCCAAATCTAGTATAAATACCATATCCATCTAAATCACTTCCAAATGGAGATCCTAGTTAGTGGCTAGTTAATTTTTAGAGTCTAACGTTGGTTGTGTCATATATGGAATAGAAGATTGAATATGTTTTCACACTACGGGAAAAATAGATTTTTGCGATGGGATATTTACGATGGGAATTAATCCCATCACAAATAGTTCATCCCAGAGATTATATGCGACGGTGGATTCTCTCTATCGCAAATAATTGTTTATTTTCTACGGGATTTGGGGTCCCGTCGCAAAACGTTTGGCGATGTTTGCCTGGAAAACCACAGGAAGGTTATTTACGACGGGGGGATTCCCCCATCAAAAATAGTTCGTCGGTCGGAGGGTATTTGCGACGGTCCCCGTCGTAAATACCGGACGGTGGTAAGTAGGTTTTTGCAACGGGATGTTCTCCCATTGCAAAACGTGTGTCAGTAGGTACCTTTTACGATGTGTCTCATCACAAATACTCTTTTAACCGCCGATTTTAATTAATGTGGGTGAAGGTTTTTACGACGGGTCTCGTCGCAACAAATACTATTTGTGATGGGATACCCATCGTAAATAGTCATGTCGTAACTAATCTGACCTATATATACCCCGATTCGTTTTCTCATATCCTTCCCTCAATTCTCACACTCTCTCTATCTCTGAACTCTTTTTTCATAGTGAAATTTTGTGTGAGTCAGTTTTTTTTTTCACGGTAAATTTGTGAACCCGTCTACATTAAAATGAGATCAAGTTTAAAGGTATTAATATTTTATTTAATTTAGTATTTATTTCATTTTTTTATGTTAATTTTAATTTTTTTTTATTGGTTGTAATTAAATAAGATTTAAATTGTTTTGTTATAAGTATTTATTTGTAATAATAAAATGAAATTATTAGTACTAATATTTACTAATTAATAATAAAGAGGAATAATTCATAATAAATAGGAATAATTAATAATAAATAGAAATAATTAGTAATAAATAAGAATAATTAGTGATAAATAGTAGTAAATAGTAATAATTTGTAATAAATAGTAATAAATAGGAAAAATTAGCAATAATTAGTAATAATTAGCAATAAATAGCAATAAATAGTAATAAATAAGAATAAATAGAAATAATTTGAAATAAATAGCAATAAATAGGAATAATTAAAAAAATAGTAATAAATAGAAATAATTAGTACAAGATAGGAATAATTAGTAATAAATAGGAATAATTAGTAATAAATAGGAATAATTAGAAATAAATAGGAATAATTAGGAATAATTAGTAATAAATTGGAATAATTTGGAATAATTAGTAATAAATAAGAATAATTATAATGATATAGAATAATTAGGAATAATTAGTAACAATTAGTAATAAATAGCAATAATTTGAAATAAATTGCATTAACTAGGAATAAATAGCAATAATTATGAATAATTAGAAATAATTAATAATAATTAGTAATACATAGTAATATTTAGCAATAATTAGTAATAATTTGCAATGATAAGTAATAGTTAGCAATAATATGTAATAATTATCAATAATTAGTAACAAATAGAAATAATTCCTAATGAATAGGAATAATTCCTAATAAATAGTAGTAAATATTAATAAATAGCAATAATTAGTAATAAATAAGAATAATTCACAATAAATAGTAATAAATAGTAATAAATATGAATAATTATGAATAATTATTAATAAATAGGAATAATTAGAAATATTTAGTAATAATTTGCAATAAATATGAATAATTAGTAATAAATAGGAATAATTTGCAATAAATAGGAATAATTAGCAATAATTAAGAATAAATAAGAATAATTAGAAATGAATATGAATAGTTAGAAATAAATAATAATAATTAGAAATAAATAGTAATAAATAGGAATAAATAGTCAAAAATAGGAATAATTAGTAATAAATATGAATAATTAGTAATAATTAGGACTAATTAGTAATAATTTTCGATAAATAGTAATAATTAGCAATAAATAGTAATAATTAGCAATAAGCCGTAATAATTATCAATAAATTGTAAGAGTTAGCAATAAATAGGAATAAATAGGAATAAACAGGAATAAATAGAAATAACTACGAATAAAAAGCAATAATTATGAAAAATTAGTTATAATTATAAATAATTAGTATTAATTACGAATAACTAGAAATAATTACGAATAATGAGCAATATTTATGAATAAATATGAATAATTAATAATAATTTGTAATAATTAGTAATAATTATTAATAATTAGTAATGATTAGGAATAATTAGCAGTAATTAAAAATAATTCGCAATAATTAGCAATAATTAGCAATAATTATCAATAATTAGAAATAATTATAAATTATTAAAAATAATTACAATAATCAGTAACAATTAGCAATAATTAGAAATAATTGGGAATAATTTGCAATAATTGGGAATAAATCGGAATAAATAGGAATGAATAGAAATAATTAGCAATAATTATGAATAATTAGGAATAAATAGGAATAAATAGAAATAAATAGGAATAAATGGGAATAAATAGGAATATATAAGAATAAATTGTAATAAATAGTAATAAATAAGAATAAATAGTAATAAATAGTAATAAATATGAATAAATTGGAATAAATTGGAATAAAGAGGAATAATTAGGAATAATTAGGAATAATTAGGTATAATTAGGAATAATTAGAAATAATTAGGAATAATTAGGAATAATCAGGAATAATTAGTAATAGTTAGTAAAAATTTGTAATAATTACTAATAATTAGTAATAATTTGTAATAATTAGTAATAATTAGAAATTATTAGTAATAATTTTTAATAATTAGTAATAATTAGTAATAATAAGTAATAATTTCAGTTTTAATAAATTGTAATGATTTGTAATAACTTGGCACAATTTCCAGTGGATTGACGACACTCTTTTTGCTTGATGACTGTTCTTCTTTCATTTTTCATCGACTCAAAACATTATAAAAAGTATTCTTCTACGTATTCATATCCAATATCATATGCATGAGTTTGAATATGAATTCATATGACCATATGTTTCATCATTTTTTCAGGTGGTGATAGTGTCTAGAAGATGATTCATCAACGAAATGTGGGAACTTTTGTTCGACATCTCATTTACATTCATCTTTCTCACACTGAAATAAAAATGAAGAATTTTCTCAGAGGTACGATTATACATTCTCGTATGCACAAGAATGAATTTGAATACCTCCCAGAAGAATCTTCATTATGATTTCAGGGGGAGAAATTTTCAAGTAAATGATCTGTTAGACAAAAGTGTAGTCGTTAATCCACTGGAAATTGTCTCACCCAAAATTAATAGTAATTATTAAGAATTAGTTTTAATTATTTATCTTCTTTTTTCCATATAGTGTTTTTATAATTTTAAATTATTCAAAAACAGTAATGATTTTATATTTTTTAGAAAATATAGAATATGGAAATTTACATCAGTCATTATTAGATGATCGTGCTTGGATAAATCAATACAGAAATACAAACGGTTCTTGTTTAAATCTTTTATATATTGGAGGTGTTGATGTTTTCTTATCATTTGCATCATCAAAACTAGAATATGTTTCAGAAGGAACAATTATGTGTCCTTGTAAAAAATGTGCTCTGAGAATGTTTGACACATTCGACAAGTTTGGAGGAAATCTCTTGCGGTTTGTTTTTTAAACAGATTATGTCATTTGGTGTCAACATGGTGAACATAGTTCCAGAGAAGATACTAATAACATGATTTCATATCCATCGCAGTTTTAAAATTTAGTACATGATGTTGCAGGTCCATCTGTTCAACAAACTGAAACTCAAGATGATATTGATTAAACTCAATGGATGGAACCATCCGAATTTTATGAGTTGTGGATTTCGGCTAAGGATGCATTATATCCTAGTTGCAAGATAAGAAAATTAGAAGCGGTTGCAAAATTTATGGCTATTAAATCAGATAATGAAATGTCAGACAACTGTTTTGATCAGATATTTTTTTTGGTTAAAACACTATTACCAGAAGGAAATGTGTTGCCTGAAAATTACTTTGAGACCAGAAGGTTGGTTCGTAATATGGTCCTTAGTTATCAGAAGATTCATGCATGTGTAAAATATTGCATCTTATATTCTGGTGAAAATGAGTCATTGGATAGTTGTCCTACATGTTGACAATCGAGGTATAAAGAAGCTCAACCAGGGTAGTCTGGATCGATTCTTGTAAAATAGTTGAGATTTTTCCCCTTATACCCAGTCATCAATGTTTATTTATGTCTCAGAACACATCGTCAATGATTTCATGGCACAAAACCAAAATTTCATGTGATAAAAGCATGAATCATCCATGTGATGGTGATTTATGGATATATTTAGACCATCTGTATCCGTCTTTTCCTTTAAAATCCCAAAATGTGCTAATGGGTCTTTCAACTAATGGTTTTTGTCCATTCGGTTCTTATGGTAGTCGTTATTGATGTTGTCCTGTCATTATATCCTCGTACAATTTACCTCCAATAGATGTTAATAAAGGATCTCTATATATTTCTGAACTTATTAGTCCCAGGATATCTAAAAAATAATATTTATGTTTATATGAAACCATTGATTGATGAGTTTAATGCATTGTGGAGTAATAGTGCTAGTACATAAGATGTTATTGTGAAACAAAATTACATATTAAAATATACATTGATGTGGACGGTTAGTGAATTTCGGGAAAATGTCATGTTATTCGGCTGGAGTGCGCATGGTCCATAATCATGTCCTCACTGTATGAAAGACAACAAATCCTTTATGCTAATAAATGGAAAAAACCTTGTTATTTTGACTATCATCGCAAATTTCGTCCAACCAATCATCCTTTTCGAAGAAAAAAATCTCATTTTAGAAAAGGCACAATTGAAAGGGAAGAATCTCAAAAAATTATCTCCAGTACAGTGTTAAAATCAGTTGTATTTTCATTACCTCCCATCAAATTTGGGCTAATAGTAAACCAACATAAAATTCATGCATTTGGAAAAGAACATTATTGGACAAAACAGATCATTTTTTAAGATCTTTCATATTAGACTGATTTGTTGGTACGCCACATGTCGGATGTCATTCATATTGAGAAGAACTGTTTTGATATTGTATTTCATACAGTTTTGGATACACCAAGTAAGACCTTAGATACTTTAAACGAGAGATTAGATCTTTCCCAAATTTGTAGGTGACCATAACTTAAACTATTTGAAAATGTTAGATCAGAGAGGTTAATGAAGCCAAAAGATTCTCATACACTATCCAAATAGATTCACTTATTATTTTGTCAGTGTATTCAGATTTGAGACTTCCAGATGGATATTCTTCCAATTTGGGTAGATGTGTTAAGAATGGTTATATTACCGGATTAAAAAGTCATGATTGTCATGTTATAATGGAAATAATTATGCCGATTGGATTCAGAGGTTTGTTAAATTCTATGATCTGGGATTTGATAACTGAAATATCATATTTTATTTGAGTTGTTTGTGCAGTGACAACAGACTACGATGCGCTAAGAAAACTGGAAGAAGATGTTGCTGTAATTATATATACACCAGAAAAAATATTTTTTTGGCTTTATTTGAATCAATAGAACATCTGATATTACATTTTCCACATGAATCCAAATGTGGAGGTCCAGTATATTTTCAATGGATGTACCCATTTGAAAGATTCATGAAACAATTGAAGAAAAAACTACGCAACAAAGCATCAGTTAAAGGATCAATTGTTGAAGCTTATTTGCAAGAGGAAAATGATTTTATCTGCTCTCACAATTTTGAATATGAATATCTCTCAAAAAAACCGCAATGAGACCGAATGAGGGAAAAGATAATGATGAAATGGAAAATAAATTATCAGTTTTTAATTATCCAAATATTGGCTTTGGTGTAGTTTTAAAACAATGGCTTTCAGACGATGAACATTACAGAGCTCATACATATGTTCTTATCAACTATGAAGAATTAACATCATTTGTACTGTGAGTACTTCTATCACTTATTATATAATTTATGTTACAATATGTAAAATTATTTTATTTGTAGGATATATGATAATCCTATCAAGAAACAACTCTCAAAAATTACAACAGCTACTCTTGAAGAACAGAGACAAATTATTTTTTCCATTTTTTCAAAAACTGGTAACATAAATTATTGATTGTTTAATATCAATTCAGTTTACTATTTATTATATTGATAATTGTTTTATAAATTTTCAGGTGTATCAACATTTAGATAAAATTGATAAGCGACTGTGTATATTGTGTAACCCACCATCCAAAATGGTTAAATCATATAATGCATATGTGGAGAATGGTTTTCGACTTCATACATGTGCATATGGAGAAAAAAAGAAAAGCAGTGTTTGTTTGAGAGGATAGAATCATACAGAAAATAAAGTTAAATTTTATGGCATTCAAGATGAAATTATTGAGCTGTGTTTTTTAGGAAAGTATTACATAATGTTGTTTAAATGCTAGTGGTTAGATACTGAGGAGGCATGTGTGTTCATCCGACTCATGGAATCATCGATATTAAATATAAAAGTCTTTGTCCATCAAATGAACCATATTTATCGGCTCAACAGGCATATCAAATTTATGACGCAAAGTGAAATGCTACTTCAAGAGACAAGAGTGATTGGTGGAGCATAATAAAAATGAGATCTTGGGAAAATCAGTTTACTCAAATTGAATGCGGTTCCACTGATGTGGAAGGAATTGAAATTTTTCAAGAGACTACTCAAAATCCATCTTTTTCAGAAAAAGACTTGAATATCGATGATCAAACCCCACAATTAAGGGTTGATGGTGACGAAGATGTTAATGATGTTACAAATGAAATTTGAATGGAAAGAGATGATGAAACTAAAACACATATGGATATTGATGATTCTAAACAAGAATATGAAGGCATTGACATCATCACATAAGAAGATGATGATGAAGGTGAACACTGACATAGTTAAATTCTAGTTATAATCATAACTAATATATATCTATAAATAATATTTATTTTCAACTATTTGCTAACAATAATCATTTTGTGTTTCATATGGAACCTGATCTATTTTTTGAGTTACAGGTGGCTGAGCAACATTCGGATGAGGGGGATTTGGGATCATCTGACCCTCAGCCTAATAGAGGTTCGGGGGGTACATAGAGGGGGTGTGGTCTTGCGCGACTGATTATTCATGACTTTATCCCTGAGTGATGTCCACATATTGGCTCTAATCCACCCACATTGAGGTATGGTAACCTGTTACATTTAGTTAGGTTTCATTAATTTATTTATATATATACTAATTGTTTGATTATTTATTCTTTTTTATAGTTTTTTGCAAGTAGCTATTGGTTAGGGGAGCACCATCTTTTGCAATTATTCTTCTCAACCATGGATCACATGAGAACAAATTCTCATTGATGTGTAGCTCGACATGTTCAATCATTGGCTGGTACGTAAATAAATAATATTTATTTTGAAATTTATTTTATTAATAACATGATATTATAAATTATTTGTAGGGTTTATGGTATCCCATCAAATATAGCATGCATGATGCTATCCACACGGCATGGGAGGCATCTATGCATGACTGTTTCTATCAGTTTTTGAACAATTTGAGAAGGACAACCATTAAGAATGCAGGAGTGACAAATTTTGATGAGTCGTGTAGAGCCCACCGACCAGAGTACATTTCATCTCACATTTGGGATGAATTATGTTTACACTGGTTGGGTGGTGGATTTCTGAGGAGTTCTTTAGTGGGTTGACAGAACCGGGGGAGACAGGAGGTGACACATCGAGCTGGTAGTCATACATTTAGTAAAAATATAGAGAATCTGGTAAGTATCTTCATTAAATATTTTATATAACTTTAAATATGAACCATTTATTTTATATTTTTATATGCATTCTAGCATCCCGATATTACGGAGTATGATGTTTATCGGAGGATGTATAGTGATCTAGCCACTGGAGAGATTAGAGGTGATCGACATCATTGGATTGTGGTTAGTATTATTTTTTTCTGTTTGAAAATTAACTACGTATAATTTTTTTACAATTTTAATTTCATATTGGAATTGAAGGAGTCATATGAGTCTGTGACCTCTCAGACACAGGTTGGGAGTCAGGAGGAGGCGACTGATCATACTAGTGCCCACCATTTCGATGAGGCGGCATAGATGCATGCAACTCAGTATAGCTTTGAGTAGGGTTGAGTAGTTGGTATCGACTCTCATGTGACTCCTGGTAATTATTATGGTACTGTTGTGATGTCAACAACCAGCTTGAGAGGAGATCATGGAGAGGCATCATCTTATGCCTCATAGTATCAGGAACAGTTTTAAACTCAGTCTAAACATATAGAGTGTTTACAGAAGCAGCATGAAGAGATGTGTCAGCAGCAGCAACAGCAGCATCACGATGAGGAGATGTGTCGATTATAGCAGAAACATCACGAGCATATGGAGTACATGCATCATTGGACTCGTAATTCAGGGATAGAGTTTTATCCACCATCTCCAAAAACTCATCAACCTCCTCCAGAAGACGACCCACAATGATATTTTTTATTTTAAAAACATTTGAATTCAATATTTGTTGTAAAATGAACTATTTTCAGTTTCTGCCTTTTATATTTGTATGAAATATTGCTTAATTTAATTTTTTTTCTTTTTAATATTTTATTTTTTATTATTACTATTATATTTTTTAATGTTTGTTTATTTTAATTATATTGATAATAATATTTAGGTGTTTTTATATATTTATTTTTGTGAATGTTGAGAGTTTTAATATTTTTTTATTATTTTAATAATATTAATATTATTTTTTCAATAATCATAATTTTAATAAATATATACTTTTTAGATTTATAATTTTTTTAATTTTTTATTTTACTAACAATAATAATAATATTTTATGAAATTTTTATATTTTTTTTGAGAATATTGATAATTTTAATATTTTCTATTGTATTATTATTTTAATAATATTAATATTTTTTGTTCATTAATTATATTTTTATTAAATATTTATTTTTTATTTTGGTTATTATTTGCAACGAGACATGTTGTGATGGGATCCCATTACTAATAGGTTAAATATATATTTTTAAATATTATTTGCGATAGAACCAAGGGATCGTCACAAATAATATTTGAAACAGGACCGTCGCAAAAAGTTTATTTATATATAATGTATATAATTAGAAATCTATTTATGAAGAGGAACTTCCCCATCACAAAAATATTTTTTTTGCGATGGGCTCATCACCAAAAATGATGTTTGCGACACAGTTTTCTGCATCGGGCTATTTGCAATGGGACCCATCACTAAAGATTATTTGGGACGAGATCCTGTCGCAAATAGCCAGTTTAAAATAGAACACATTCTAGTAGTGTAACCTATGTATATGGGACCATTTTATATCTTTTAGTGGACTGGAAATGTGGAAGACTGATTAGATATTCCACCAAAAATGACACCAACCCATGTGTTGATTCATGTGTCCTAAATGAAAAGGCATCTTTTTGACCCAAATCTTGTTTTGAGTATGAAGGGATTTGATATAGATCCATATATGACTGTAACTAATTATAAATTTTAGATGATCAATTCTTAAATAATGAATTTCCATGGTAGGTACATTCTTTTTATGCAGGTGCATTGTTACCATGGTTATGGTACTCATAAGACAATGGAGTATAATGTTTTGATGAGAGGGTAGTGGCCTCACCTTTTTTGTATAGTTTTTTGGAATTATTTGTAATGAAAGAAATAATTTTCAGTAAGAAGAATTGTAACACCTTGACACTATCTCTCAGGTACAAACCCTGAATTATTCTAGATATTTAGTTTTTCATTTTACCTCTAACTTACTCCATAATTAATGGATTTTCTCTTATATTGAAACTTTTTAGGGGAAAAGAAAAGTGGTTTTCAAAAGACCGTGACATTTCAGGTGGTGTCTATGGGTTTTCACATACGAGTGGAAAAGATTGTGTATAACAAATAGTGACTGGAGGTCCCATCTCTTGTTACTAAGGGCTATCGACAAATTGGTGGAGGGATGGTAGTTGGGGGTTTCATATATGAAGACCGCCAACTGGACAATTAGACTTTCTATTTCATTGAAAATATTCTTTCCACCATCGGCTAGCCAGTGGAGGACAACATCTAACTAGATCCACTGGTCCAGATGAGAAACTATAGGGTAGTTTTCTAACACCCATAGTTTTTTTGAACTAATTGCTTTGAAATAAATTAATTTTCATCGAGTTATAATATTTCACTAAGTCAATCATTCATATATAATGACATAAGCTTGGCAGGCACTATATGACACCAACTTGGCATGCATTACACACAACACCGAATTGGTATCCGTTACATGCAACCCAAAGTGTAAAAGGTAATATAATAACCTAATACATTATAGTATATTTACAATATTAAACAAATTTAATATATTTTTGTCTTTGAATTAAAAACGTACCTATTTATCTTGAGTTACGCACTAGAGAGGCTTTCTTTGATTGCTTACATTACATGAAAGACTGAATATTACAGGATAACGATATATTATTAAAACATTATTATTAAATATAATAATATATAACCTAGAAATTAAATCTGTAGTTATGAATAGTATTAACTAAATTTTGAAAATTTATTTTTTTATATAAATATATAATTAATTCAATAGTTACCAAATAATTTAAAATGAAACTAATATCCAAATGAATATAAAAAGAAATATTATTTTTATTTTTATGCTTCGAAGGGAGTTTTGTATTGATAAACAAAATGAATGGAAATTATAGAGTGATTTTAATTAAATATATATGTTACATATTAAAACAAGTATTTTTTATATTCATCCATTTGGTTTTATTGGCATAGGATAAGAACAAACCCAATTTCACACATATAAACAAATATTTTTTTAAAGGAAAATTTACAGCCATTCAATTGTTAACCCCTTTTAAATCTAAAATTTGAAACTTTTATTTATTTAATATGTAAATATAAACATCATTTTTTTAATAGAAACATAAAAATTATCTTAGGGTGAATTTTTGGAATTTTTCCGTGAAGATTCAATTTTAATAAATGGTTAAAATAATGATTTTTAGTTTCAAAAGTATTTTTCATATAATTTATCAATAAGCATAAATAATATTTTATATTGGTTTTAAATTTTAATTAGATAATATTATTATCTATTCATCCATCTATGCTTATTTTAATCAATTTCAATTTGAAATTGCGTATAAAAACATAGAAAACTATCAAAAAAATTTAGTTTTAAAACCCACATTGTCATCCTACATACGTGATGAATTTTAAATTAATTTATGCTAGTTATATTATTTTTATCATATAAAATGGATTCCATATATGGAATGAGAATAATTTATAATTATAATATGTTAAAATTAGTTTTTTACCAAAAATATTTGTAAACGCGATAAAAGTTTATTACAACGATTAAGAGAAAAATTTGTTTAACAAAGTACTAAACCTTAAATTTAAGACCAAAAATAAACTAGAAACATTTCCAAGATAATTTTTATTGAAATATTTCAATTCTATACACCACATGATATACTTTTTTCATTTATGGTGTCCACTTGAAACATGAAAAATGTGGTTGAAATTCTCTCTTCAAATATTTACAAGAGTGACACTCCTCCACTATAAAAGGCCTCTTCTCCTCCCACTAGCTCACGCATATCGAGACACTTTATTTCAGAAAATATCTGCTCCATATACTTCCCAAATTCCCTCATTTCATCCTATATTCCCCCCTTTGTGTACAAATCCTTCCAAGTATGCCCTTTGGTATAAACCCAAAGGAGTTACTTGATTTTATAGTAACATTTTCCAACGATCTAATTTATTTCTTTCTCTTCTACACAACATATACTATTCTTATTCAATTATTACATAAAAAAAATATCATTAGTATACTGGTATGTTTTTATGTTATTATTTCTACCTAAACATACACACTCCTCTATCTAATGGGAAATTAACATACTGTTTCTGTGTATCATGAACTATTACCACACAAAATGATGATTGCTCATTTTTTTAATTACCACCTATCATGGAGGCCATTACAATAAAAAATATATTTATATACGATATATATTATATTTATTAAATCTTTAAAATTATTTAATCTATCTACATAAAATTTCATTATACTGTCCTTTTGGTGTTAATACAACAATTATGTTTGTGGAAGTGTGTACTACATCCCCCTCAAAGTGTTGTGATTCATTCACACACTATGTGGAATTTATTAAGGATGAGTTTCCTGAAATTATATGACATATATGAAATAATATTGATAATATAATTATAATATATATATATATATACATATATTTAATTTCAATTCTTTCTTTTAATAAAACAAAAAAAAATGGAAATAGTGTTTATGCGTACGTATGGATTACCGTCTCCAAGAACGGTGTAATAAATTTCATAAGTATATATTATATAAGTTATTATAATACAAATGTACTGAATATAAATGATAGTTACTTCATGGTTTACATTCTATAAAAAATAAAAAGTATAAGGTCCCAATATATAACAAATTATGACCCATGCAAAGAATAAATAGAATATTACCCAAAGTGAAACCTTAACATATGATTGTTATCCAGTGGGTAATATAAGGTTATAATAAAATTACATATGGTATTATATATAAGAATATGGTTTTATATAATATGTATAATTAATCTATATTTATCATACTTGTGGTTTCTATGAGTGTGAAGAGATTCAATACACAAGGTAAAGGAATTTCACCTCACCCTTTTCGTAAGATATGTGCTTTATTATTCACCTAATAATTTTTTGTGGGGTGTATACAACTTGGGGATGTTTATTATGATTAAAATACACAAAATTATGGTTATCTAAATATCCATTATGTGATCTTTTTTCGTGGGGTTTATTTTTCAAAAATTACAAAATATATAATGTAATTTTGTCTCAATTTTCCTTCTTTAAGACACAAGCCAAGTTATGCACCTATATTTTTAAATGAGGTTTATATATTTCCTTCTAAATATAATATCATGATTGTAATTATTTTAATTATGTTTTTAGATTAATTTAATGTCATTTTTATTATATCATGTGTATAGTTCAATGTAACCAAGTAGTAAGAGTTTAATGAAACAATCTCATCACTTTTTGAGATTATTTATGTTTATACTTCCATTGATGAATTCATATGATCCATATCTCAAGAAAACTCAGGAGTTTCATTATCATAAATTTATTCAATATGTATCCATGTATTTGTAACATTTTCTATTGTTTGGTACATAAGATAATTATGAAAATATTTTTAAGAATATCTGATTGCATTTCCCTATTCGGTTAGAAATATGTGTCCCTTAAATACCATGATTTATAAAAAGGGTTTCCAAGAATATTATAAAATTATCCTATAATCATTAAAATTCTATTTTTCATTTTTTGTATTTTAATAATGTTGTAAAAGTCATATTATTGATATTTTTGGAATAAGGCATTTTATAACCATTTACCATATCAATGGAATGTTATTCTTACCTAGTAAACCTTGTACAGATTTACCCACCATTATTTTAGTGAAGATACAATTTTTTTTAAATGTTTTATTTTTGATTTTTTTAAACGAATATTTTTAAAATAAATTTTTTTCATAATAATTTCACGTTTTCTTTATATATTTTCAATGTATTTATCAAAGAAAATTATTTTTAAAATTTTTTCAAAGGAATTTTATAAGAATCCAAGGAAAATGGTTTCCAAAACATTGTGGAGATTCTTCAATAAGTATTCTATTGAAATAGTTTTGAAGATATTTTAAATATTTGTTTATACATTTTCAATATAATTTTTTGTGACCTATTTTTCAAAACATTTTCAAGATTTCTTTAGTAGTTTTCAATGTTATTTTCAATGAAATGGTTTTCAAAAAGTTTTAAAGATTTATTATAATGTGGTAAAAGTGTTTTCAAATATTGTTTTAATATTTTTTCATGCTTAATATATAGGTTTTCAAGGAAAAATGTTTCAGAATGATTATAGTTATTATTTATAAATATTCATTGTATTTTCTATGAAAATGATTTTTAAATGGTTTTATGTATTAAAAATTACTTTTCGAAAAGGAAAGGTTATTTTACATAACAAATATATTTTGAAAATATCCTTAACAATTTTTTCCCATATAATATAACATTCTTTGATGTTACTCATTCCATTTTGAGGAGATTATTCAATTCATCCCTTCATATTATTTTATAAATGTTTAATGATTTGATGTCATGGTGTTTATGAAAACCATTTCATCTTCACTAGTTATATTTCTTGGAAACCCACATCATTTTAGTGGTGGTGATTATGAGAACTACTGCCATTTTATAGGTAGTTATTTGATTAAATGTTCATGATTCCTATATCATTTCATGGATTATGATATGATTTGTTTTTATAATCTTGTGGAACATTTATGTATGATTTTGTTACGTCTTTTTTTGGATTTACATCTCCCTCCCATGACTTGTGTAATAATGAAAAACTAATTATTATATATAAAATGAGTGAAACAGATTTAATGTTCACAATGTTATGCATTCACTTGAGTACATGTTTAAATATTTTTTACAGGGAACTGGTTTAATGTACCCAAGTTATGCGTAAACCTTCTTACATGTTCACAATTTTATTAGTGAAACTCATTACATGTTCACAATATTATGCACGAAATTTGATTAATGTATATAAGTTTATGTGAAAAAAAGATTAAATTTTTACAATGTTAAGAATGAACCTTATTACAGGTTCAAAATGTTATACATGGACCTAGTTTCATGTCCCTTTTTTTATGGATGAACCTAATTACATGTTCACAATGTCATGAGTGAAATTTATTATGTGTTCACAATGATATAAATGGAAATAGTTTCATATCAATAAGATTATGCCTGAAACTAATTACATGTTAAAATTTTAATTATTGAACATAATTACATGTTCAAAATGTTATGCATAGACCTGCTTGCATGTCCATAACTTTATGCATGAACTTGATTACATGTTCACAATGTTGTGCATGAACCCAATTAAAAATTTACAATGTTATAAATAGACTTGTATTTATATCCATAAGGTTGTGCATGAACCTGATTACACATTCACAATGTTATAAATGGACTTAGTTTCATGTCCATAAGTGGATTCAGGGGCCTGATTTCTTGTCCTTTACATAATTATTGAACCTATTTATACATATACACGATCACAACGTTATAAACTAATGTGTATGCCAAAAAATCCATTTCATATTCCTATGTTATTCATTCATAAATTATGCTCTTAATTCTATTAATATCCTTGTCTGATGAACATAAAATATTTACTATGATATCTAATATACAAGGTATGATACTTAAATGTAATTCTCAAATTTTGTACCCTTTCTTCACGTTACGCTTATTTATTTCCTTTATTTACCCGTACCAAGCATCTGATCTCACCCATTTCTTATGTTTCATTTCCTACTGTCATAATGAAAGGTTTTAGGTAGAATTACTAATGTTGGAGATCTTTATGGGAGATGTTGATGATCTTTCACCTTTATAGATGATTTTTTTCCATGTTTCCAATGTCACTAAACAATTATGGTCTTCAAGAATGCAGTTTGGTAATGTACAAAATATTTATATAAGATTATGTAATATAAATATACGCTAAACTTGGTTTCTATAGATGGTATCAAATTAAAGGTTTAATAAACCTTTGGAAACTAGGATTAGAAAACATTACTGATATCCCTAGGGGTATTTCTAAAATTATGTATAGGGATGTCTCTATGGATACGTCTAAGGATAAAGAAATGTATTGGAAAATGTCATGGAAATTTGGTAAAGGATAAAGAAAGTGGTTTCCAAGAAATAAATACCTATCTATATAATACAAGTGAAGGTGTCTTAAGAATATTTTTACCTGGGAGTAACAACTTTGAAAAGATGTTCCGAGCCTAACTAAGGGTAATCTGGTACACAAAAATGGGCCTTGCTGCACACCTAGTTTGAAACTCTTGGTGATTATGATTTGGAAATTCAAAAAATCGGCATGAATTGTTATGAAGGATCAAAATAGAATATTAATATGAATAACCTAGGATAAACATCACGTGTCATAGATCCTAGAAGTTTTCATAATTGAGATATCATATATGTAATTTTTCATGGTTATATAGTTTTACTCTATGATAGGTGTTTCTCACCCTATTCTTTCTGGTTTTAATTAATGGAGTGAACTATAAATAACATGGTTAACATTGACTATTTTAGATGTGGAATGTATGACCATTATAAAAATTTATTTCAAAAGTGGAAAAATCATAATGGAAATAAGGAAGGCGGTATGAGAATTGGTTATACATTTGAAGATAAGGAGACCACAAATGACATGTGAAAGGAATGTTATATTCTTCCAGTATTTTTTACATTAATTATAAAAAGCATAATTAGATTTACTTTGAGGAACATTATAACAAGATTCATATATTTTAGGAAAGAGGTATTAAGGAAGGTTTTGATAAATCCCTGGTAAATGTTTATGAGAAATGTTGGATGAATTAAGTACTTATGTTTTGAAATTCAAAGATTATGCTATATGAATCATGAAATATATAAGTATTTTCAGTATAATATTTCTTTATGTTTTTAAAAGGATATGTTTAATGGTGATAAGTACATATAAATGTTATATTTTGATTAAGGTAAGGTAACCCTTAATGTGATCAATATGTTGTGAAAATTTTCTTTATCTTGGATAAATATATGATTGTTTTGGATAAAGTAAATTGGATAGCACTGATTACCTCAAAAATGATAAATGATCTGTTGAAAAAGTAGTATATTTTATCATGGTTGAAGATAAAAACTTCATGGATTTAAGGGATATACCCAGTAACCTTTGGAATAATGTAGAATTCATATTTTAATAAGGATTTATGGTAATTGATTTCATTACCATGTTTCAATGGAATAGACAATGAGGATACTCACATGTTTGTAATGTAATGACGAAGAGCTACTTTGTGATATATGTGGATCAATGTTAAACTTATTTAGGGCCTTTAATTTTAATTTTTTTTATTTTCATTCTCTATAAGGCTTATAAGATTAACCATTTAGGTGAATTTTTTTGTAAAACATTATTAGAAGTTTAATAGATTAAAGTGTTATCTCACCACCTGGGGATTTATGCATATTGGATAACCTACTCAAATTTTATTTCTTTGACGTTAACTATAGAGAGACGAGATGACTTATCATGGATCTCATAATTTTTTAGTTCATTGGATTGAATAAACTACTTTCATTTTTTGAGAAAGTGGTAAAGTGAAAATTGGTCATAACATGAACAATGGGTGAGATTTTACTTAGGAAAGAGAATGAAATCATATAAGTATAACTTCTCATAAAAATTCATCAACTTTAGGGAAAGTATTTTGAAACTAAAAAGCCTATCATAGTACATTATTTTTAAATGAATCAAATAGTCCCTTAAATAATGGAATATTTATGGATTTCTGATTGTTAACTTTCATCCAACCACGTTCTCTATTACTCTCCATCAGAACATGATTTGTAGATTTATCTTCCATATACATGTTTTTACCTCCCACCTATGTTATAATATGTCAAAATCTATTTATATGTTACTTTTGGTAATAGTTAAGTTCCCAAAATTTCTATTTAAAAGCAATATTTAGTATTCATTTTTATAATGTGGGATTCTATTAAAGTAAATTTCAAATATAAATCCATTGATAACCCATACAAATTTCGATGAAAAAATTAATTTTAAGGGGGTAGAATTTTACACCCTTCATTTCGTGGTCTATTTTTTTGAATAATTTTTTTTAATTGGGTAATTTTATTTCATGAAGTCAAAAATTCATTTCAAGTTACACTAACATGGCATGAAATACATGACACCAACTTGTCTAGTGTTACACGCAACCTTGAATTGGTATCTATTGTGTACAACACCAAGTGTAAAATGGAATATAATAAAGTGATAATTTACAATTTATTTAATATAATAAATAAATATAATATATTTTGTTGATTTTAATGAAAATAACACCTATCTAGCTTGTGTTACACCTAATAGAGACTTTCTTCAATATCATACACTACACGCAAGATAGAATATTACAAGACAATGAAATATTATTAAAAAAATATTATTTAATATAATACGATATAACCAGGACATTAAATTATAAATGATTAATATTATTAACTATATTATGAAAATTTATTGTTTTCATAAATATAAAATTAATCCATTGGTTAAAAATTAATTATAATTTAAATAATGAACCAAATGAATATAAAATATTATTATTATTTTTATGCTTCTAATGGAGTTTTGTCTTCATAAAAAAAATTAATCACAATTAGAGAGTGAATATAATTTAATATATATGTTTATCATGAAATAAAATATTTCTGATATTCATCCATTAGGTTTGATTGGAAAAAGATAAGAACAACCCCAATTTCAAACAAAAAACCAAAATATTTATAAAGGTAAACTTACCGCCTTTTAATGGAGAACCTATTTTAAATCAAATTTTTTAACCTTTTAAAAATTTAATATGTAAACATCAACATTATATTTGAAATTTAAACCAAAAAATTATCTTAGAGTGAATTATTGGTATTTTCAGTGAACATTCATTTTTTAATAAATAGTGGAAAATGTTGAATTTTTGTTCCAAAATGAATTTTCATTAAATTTTTTAATAGTGTTAAATAATAATTTTTTGGTTTTAAAGTTTAATTAGATCATATTTTTTTCAGTTCACCCAATTTAGTATATTATAGTGAATATCAAATGGAAATTTACTGTAAAAACAAAGTAATTCTTCAAACATTTTTACTTTCAACACCCACATTTTCCTCCTTCCGGCAGGATGAATATTAATTTAATTTATACCAACTATGTTATTTGAATATTAAAAAATGGATTCAATATTTTGAATTAATATAATTTATAATTTAATATGATTTAATGTTTGTTTTCTTACAAAAAATATTAATGAAAGAAATTATAATTAATTAAAATCATTAAGAGAGAAATTAAGTCAACAAATTACAAAACCTTAAATTTAAGACCAAAACAACATATAAACATATAAAAGAACCATTTTATAGATATATTCCGACTCTATCTTCCCCTATCTCAAAATTGGACAATTATTGGATCCACATTCCACATGAAAAACATTGGTGGAATTCTCTCTTCAGATATTTACTAGAGTGCAACTCCTCCACTATAAAATCCCACCTCTTCATCTGATTCTTCAAACATCTCAAGAAACATTGGATAACCCTATGTTTGCCAAATAAAATTAAAAAATAACTCAATTCCTCAAATATCATTCCCATTATTCATAAATCCTTCCTCTGAATCCATTTGGTATAAACCAAAAGGACTTACCCAATTTTAAGGTAACCATTTCCAACAATCTCTATTATTTCATTTAATTATACACTCACTATACAACTTTTATTCCATAATTACATAAAAATAATTGTATGATGAATATAGTATGAATTTTAATGTTATTAGTTCTAAGTAAACATACACACACGTCTATCTAATTGGTAACAAACATACTATTTCAGTGTACGATGAAATACTACCTCACAAAATGTTGATTGTTCTTTTTTCCATTACCAACTCTCATTGTAGCCATTATTATGAGAAATGTAATTATATATGATATATATTTTATTTATTATGGATTAATGTTTATTTAATCCTTTTATAACAAATATCATTATACATTCCACTTGTTTTAAATCTGATAACCTCGTTTGAGAAATTGTAGAATACCGCCCGTCAAAGTGATACAATTCATTCACACGCTGCATTGAATGTATTAAGAACAAATTTTTTTGAAAGTATATAAGATATATGAAATAATAATGATAATTCAATTAATATATATATATATTTATTTATTTAATTTTATTTATTTTTTAATAAGATTATAAAAACTGAAACATCGTTAATGCGTACATATGACGTACCATCTTCCTGAACGGTGTATTCAATTTCATAAACATATATTCAATATATTTTTATAATAAATTTATACTAAATAGAAATGATATTTATATCATGGTGTAAATTCGTTAAATTATGATATAACTATAAGGGCCAAATATATAACAAATGAAGACACATAGGAAGAATATGAAGAATATCAACCGACATGAATCCTTAACATACAATTGTTAATAAGCAGGTAATATAAGGTCATAATAAAACCATATAAGGTGTTAAATATAGGAATATGGTTCTATAAAATATATATAATAAATTTATGTTTATTATACTATTGGGTTTTACGAGTACGATGAAAGTCAATACATGAGGTAAGAGAATTTCATCTCACTTTTTATTTCCATGAGATATATAATTTATTCATCACCCATTCCTTTTGTGTGGTGTTTATACCTCCCATGGGTTTTTTATATAAATCTTATACATAAAAAATGGGTATTTTATGTCCATTATATTATATTTATTTCATGGGGTTTATGTTTCAAATGCCACTAAATTAGTAAGGTAATTTTGCTCAATTTTCTTTCTTGGAGACATATTCTCTATTATGCAGAACGTTTTTTCCATGAGGTGTATATATAACCTTTGAAATATTATATCATGTATATTATTATTTGTACGATATTCTAAGCTTCATGTAATTTCATTTTTATTATATCAGGACTATGGTTCAATGTTACCAAGTGGTAATATTTTATTGAAACAGTCTCATCACTTTTCAAGATGATTGACGTTTATGCTTCTTTCAAGAAATATTATGATCGAAATCTTAATAACACTCAGGAGTTTTTGTCTAGTATATTTATTTAGCATATATCCATGTTTTAGTACCATATTTTTACTTTTTGTTACATAAGATAAGGAATAACTTTTTTAACAAAATCAGATTGTATTTCTCTCTTCAATCACAAATTTGTGTTCCTCCAATACCATGTTTTATAAAAAGGATTTTCAAGATTATTCTAAAATTATCCAATAAGCATAAAAATATATTTCATCTCTTTTTCCTGTTTTCTAATTTTTTCAAAGGAATATTATTTTTATTTTTTTAAATATGAATTTTTCTATAATTTTACCAGGAAATGGAAATGTTCTTCTTACCAGTACTACATGTACATATTTACCAACCATCATTTCTATAAATCATGCATTTCATGTTTAAAAGGTCAGTTTTTAAAATGTTTTTCTTAAATAATTTTAAAATAAAATGTTTTAAACACATTTTCAATATTTCTTTATATGTTTTTAATTTATTTTTCTTATAAAATGGTTTTCTAAATGATTTCAAACAAATTTTATATGTTTTTAATTAAAATGTTTTTGAAAAACGTTTTCAATATTATTTGATAAGTTTTCTATTAAAAAGGAATTCAAAAAATAATCAAGATTTTGTTATATTATTTCAATGTTATTTTCTTTGAAAAGGTATTCAAAATATTTTTATGATTTCTTTATTATTTTTCAAAGTTATTTTCATATAAATGGTGAAAATAAATTTAAATATTTCTTTACATGTTTAAGATGTTATTTTCAATTAAATGTATTTTAATATGTTTTCAAGATTTATTTTACACTTTTCTAAGTGCTTTAAAATATATTTTTATAAAATCATTCATAGCTTACTCCAAATGATTTCATGGAAAAAGGTTTTTAAAATTATTTCAAGTCTTATTTATATGTGTTCATCATATTTTTAAAGAATTTTTTTTTCTAAATTAATTTATTCATTAAAAATCCATTTTTTAAAGAATAAAGGATATTTTCCTCAATAAGAGGCTTTTTAAAATATCTTTCAAAATTATTTCCCATATAAGATAATATCTTTTGGTGTTACTCTTTGCTTTATTCAGAAATTATTCAATGATTCCATTCATATTAATTATATGAATGGTTAATGTTTTGAATGCATTATGTTTATGAAACCCATTTCTCTTTCATGGGTTATACGCTTTGGAAACCCACTTATTTTCATGGGTTGGGATTATGAGACCTACCCATTTTACCAAATTAATGATATCATTAAATGTTCATGATTCTAATCCCATTTCATGGTTTATTATATGATTATTGATTATAATCTTATGGCATACATATGTATGATTTTTTTTCATTGGGTTTGATCTATATCTCTATACCATGCATTAGGTAACGATGAATGATTCATGATTGTATATGTTATGCGTGAACCTGATTTCATGTTCACAATGTTATGTATGGACCCAGTTACATGTTCACAATGTTATGTATGGACCTGGTTTCATGTTTGTATGTGTTTGTGTGGACCTTATTACATGTTCACAATGATATCAGTGAACCTTATTACATGTTTATAACATTGTGAATGGGTTTCATTTTATGTCCATATGTTTATCTGTGAACCTAATTATGTGTTCAAAACATTATTCTTGAACTTTATTACATGTTGATAATGTTATTCTTGAACATTATTACATGTTAAAAGTGTTATGAATGCGCCTTGTTTCTTGTCCATACGTTTATGAGTGTACATTATTACATGTTCACAATCTTATGAGTTAGCCTTGTAATGTGATCACTATGTTCAGAATTATCATGGTTGGATTTACATAACTTCTTGCGTGAACCTGATTAAATGTTCAAAATGTTATGTAGGAACATGATTACATGTTCACAATGTTATACATGGACCTAGTTTCATGTCTATAAGGTTATGTGTGAACCTAATTACACATTCACAATGTTATGCATGGAACTGGATGAATATCAATAAGTTGATGAAGGGGTCTGATTTCTTGTCTTTTACCTAGTGAGTGAACCTATTTGTAATTTTACAAGATCACAATGTTATAAACAAATGTGTAAAAGACAAATTCAATATATTATTCTTTTGTTATACTTACATGAATTATGTTGTTAATTATCTTAAGATCAATTTATTATGAATTTCCAATAATTAATGTGATGTCTAATATACAGGGTCTGATATTCATATGTTATTCTCAAGTTCCAAACACTTTGTTCATGTTATGATTACACATTTACATTATTTACCCTTACTAAGAATCTGAGATCACCCATTTCTTATGTTTCCTTTCCCCATGTTATAACGAAAGGATATAGGTTTAAGTACTAATGTTGGGGATATTTATAGGAGATATTGAATATCTTTCACCAGGATAGAATATTTTGTTTCATAGATTGCAAAGACACTAAACTATTACATCCCATGGGAATGTATTTTTGTAATGTACTAAATATTTATATAATATGATGTGATATCCTTGTATGTCAATCCTGCGATGCTATAGGTTTTTCCTTTTTTTTCTTTTAGTTTCATTTTTGAAGACTAATCCTCTCCCTTGACTTCCATTCTACAATAAAATCCATTGAGTATTTGATGAGAAGTGTATGGATATTCCAACATTAATTCCTCATGGATCCAAGTGTTATTTGATGTGTTGTGTGTCACTTGGTTTGTGTGTCCTAGATATATCAATGAATTACAATATTCATCATATTCCTTCTTCACTTAAGTCTAAGATATGTTGAGTTATTATGGGATTTTGGTTTTAATTTGTTAATTTTAATTATTATATTCTCTCTTTATAGTTCTAGACCTGAAACTATTTTTGATCCCTTATTTGGTGTTGAAGAGATTGTGACATACATGTATGTGGTTTCATTAATAAAATAATATGAATTAAAACCATTAATTATTAATTATTTAGAATTGAATTTATTATTAATTTAGAATCCATTTTATTTATTATGATAATAAAATCTACAAGGTATGATGTGAGTGTATTGAACTATTTAGGTATTGATTTTCAATCATATTAATGAATTGTTGAAAATATATTTAGATTAATTGATCTATTTTATAAAATAAATGTATGAAGATTCTATAAAAATGAATCCAGGGAATGATTAACGAAATTAAAATGAAATGAGTTATCTTAAATGCTATGAGTTTTGTTGAAAAACAATTTGAAGCTATTTTTTGAAAGGTGATAGCGTGATTTGGAAACATGAACTTGGGGATGATGAAATGATTGATTGTTCAAATGATTTGATAATCTTTGACAAGATTCATAACCCCATTTTATAACTATTTACCTTAAAAAACATGGGATAGTGGGTAGTTAACATAGAAGAAAACAACTAAGAATGTAATCGATCTACCTAGAAATGGTTTTCTGATGATGATGATATTAATCAATTTGATGGAAGGGAGTATATTTAATGGAATTTTTGTCATATCCCTGTAGTATTAGGTTATTATAATGGGTTCACATCAGGAGTTGTACTTTACTAAGTTGTTCTAGAATATATATGTGAAAACCAATCCTCTGGTATCCTAACCATGGTGTTAAGATTTATAAGGGTTTAATGAAATTATTTGAATATGATAATGTTTCAAAACGTGTTACTCATATCAACATTGATGGAAAATGTCATTCATGAATTTTTGATGAAAATATACAGTTATACCCATTTACTCTATACAATTAATGTTTTGGAAATCATGTCCTGATATATACTAAGAAAGGAAATTGATGTGATTTTTTATTTTAACATGAGTATATTTTATTTATTTAATAATTATTTTTTCTGTAATAATTAGTGACATTCTTCTTGGATTTGATTCTCACACCAAAAAATTTACATTGGGAGTTTATAGAATTTATTATGCTTGGTACAAGGAATGGAATGGATCCACTTAGAGGTTGTGGATATTCATGATTACTTGGGCCTTGGGAATTTTGTGGTGACTGGTGGTCCATGTGGCACAATTTTTTACATAGATATCTTAATGATGTCTTAGGTGGTTTGTTATGGAGAAATTATTCCCTCCTATTTGTGTGTGATTCCATGGGACATGTCACCTTCCCATGGTAATCAAGGGAACCATTCAGGAAATGTCATAACTATATAAGGTACTATTTAGTAAGGATATCTATGTTGGTTCATGATACTCCATGTGTGAGCACAGACCTAGATCACATGATTAAGAGGAATACGTGTCCACCCAATTAAATAAACTCCATTCACTCATCATATTATAGTTTGTGTTGGAATTATCAAAATATTCCTTAGAATATCTATTCTATTCTATGAATTCTTCTCCTAGACTACACAACTAACTGCCCATGCTCCCATGTGCTTTATGGAATTCAATAACTCATGGTTATTAACTCAATAAATCCCAAATAAATTTAATTAATCATTTCGATTATCCCCAATTTCATTTTTTTGACATTCCACTATATTTCAATACCAATATCAGATGGTTTAAAAAAATTCTCTTATGAAAAATATATTTCATCCAAAAAAAATAAATACTCCATTGTATAAGAAACATCATAAAAAATCATAAAAAAAATTTATTTTGTTTTTAGTTAATTTTCTTAAGATCAATTTTTTAAAAAACGTTATCAATGAGGTTGCATCACACACACCATTCCATTTTGAAAACATCTATGAAAATAATATAATCATTCTTTAGATATAAATTGGGAATCCATTTGAATTAAAACAATAGAAAATGGTTTCAATTTTATTGAATTGCATTAAGAAATCACCTACCTAAAACATGAAATCAACAAACACCTCACAATAAATCCATAACTACTGAGAATGAAGGATCTTAAAACTAGGAGAGGTTATCCAAACAAAAATTTTTAATGAAAAACCTATATCTCTCTTATAATGATGTACAAATAAGGAATAATATTAAATGATCTAGGTTCCAATATCATAGATGTTTGAATACCAAAATACCTTCAATAACATTCTCAATATGAAATTCAAGGAATAATATATATTATTTTGTTTAATATTGGTAAATATAGTTTATAGATGCATAATACCCCTCCATTAAAGCTTAATGAGGTTAGAGTAACAGGATATAAAGTTTTAGAGCCTATTAGGGCATTTCAAATTCAACAAAACCCCATCACCGCACCCCCATCCATGCCCTGATGCAAAATTCTAGGCTACTCTGAGCTTGGCCATGACCACCGCCATTAACTAGTTGCGCCTTGACATATATGATTTATAGAGAGACTAACAAAATTCCATGCCCTATTCCACTACATGTGGTAGACAGTTTTTCAGAATCCATTTCTTCTTAGTTATACATTGGTCTAAAATGGAATAGAACATGGGATTTTTGATACAATTTTTCATTTGAAAAGACCAAAAAAATTCAGTAATTAATATCAATGAATAAAAATATAACAAAAATTATCAAACATAATAATAATAAAAAATCATAAAAATGAACTTACCTAAATGAAAATCGGGGACATTATAAATCTCCCCTATAAATGTATTTTCCCCTAGAAATTGTTACCAATAACATTAGTGTACAAATAGATGCATCCACTACACTATCATTAATGTCTCATAATCCCATGTATAATGATCATCCAAACTATACATTTGGAAAATTCATACCTAAGGTATGTACATCCCTCATATAACCTTATCTTTAGAGAAAACAATACAAACTAGATACCACATCACAGTTATATCGTGTTTCATATTATGGTCCTCTCAATTCCAAACATTTAATGGGTCCAAATGATTTTAATTGATATGATACAAATAAAACTATTTATGTATAATATTTAATTGTTGTTGAAAGGGAAAACTGTATTAAACCTTTCTAATATACTCAACAACATCAAAAGGTACCATTATCTATCATTATGACATCCCTTATTTCTGAAGAATCCCTTAATCATGATACGGTGTGTAACTCAAGAAAAATAGGTCAAAAACCATTAACTCCAATGAATTTCAATTATGATACAAATAATATATTTATCATCACTAATCCATTACCATAATCTTATAAATAATATTTATCTCTATCTTCTTATCATATACCGTTTTAGGTACAATTAGGGAATCATCCCCAACTTATGACCCGTGAAGAATTTATTTAAAAGCAAAGATATAAAATGCCTAAAAAGGTGAATGTTTTGTGGATGAAAGATATATTGTGTTTTAGGAAAACAATACAAGTCCAAAGTGGCAATCTAAAAATCCTCTTTAGTCATATATGTAATAATATAGCATGTCCTCAAGAATAGTTATAGTTGTTTTAGTCAACCAATTTTTTTGGAGACAGTATGTTGTTCTCTACATAACATAGGATCCCATAACCTCCTAGAGGCCTCTGAAAAAAAAAAATATTAACTAGGGATACCTATTAAGAATTTTGTTGTTGGAACCTTGTTAATTCAGATGATATTCTACATATACATATTTCTTATTTCCTCAACATTGGTTGCATCATGAATCGGAATAAGGTAAAAACATTTTGTTAATTGATCAATAACCAAAAAATTACAATATTTTATTTATTAGTACAATAAAACCAAAAAACAATGACCATCAATATCTCATACCAATTTTAATTCATCATAATAAGATGTTAAAGAACACATAAAGGTTGTTAGTCCCTGACCTTAATCGTTTACAAGTATATCAATGAGAAAAATTTCATCTATGTATCTTTTCATACTGAGTGACCAAAATTGATTCACCATTTCATAAAATATCATAGTCATTCCATGGTGAACATCCCATTTGATGATATGAAAAATCATTATCACAAAATTTCATGTATATTACATATTGAAAAACATTTCTTAAATCAAAGAATTAAATATTGAGATAGATAGCGCTAAATAAATGTATACCCACCATATAATAATTCCATAATATGTTATACCTCATCATAAGGAACCACCTCTAAGAGGGTAATCCCAAGAAGAGAATATTTCAGCTAAATAATTAAAAACCCCAATTTATTCCTTTCATATTACTATATGTCAGAGAGTAAAAAATTTCATAAGATTCGAATCCTATGATGAATCATTCACATACAATAATAGAAACATGCTTATAAGAGCATCATTTATAATTATCATTTTCCTAGGGGAGTAGGAAATTAAAATTTAAAATACTATAGTAACTCTACCCATGAACTTTGTTAGAGAATATAATTTTTTTGAGAAGATATAGCTCAATATTTTTTTATATGAGTAATTCCTAAACCATTAAAAAAAATTTATTTCTATAAAATGTTATTAGAAGTTATCATTTCTCTGAATTCCAGATAATGAGTGGGGTAGTGATTCTTAGGGGACTAAATATAATGATAAATTTATGACACTACATTACTACATTGCATGAGAAATATTGCCAAAAAATAAACCAACAACATCACAGAACACAATGTATCCCTACCCAGCATTTAAAAGAGTACACACTAAAGATGAAGAAAATTGATGCTTCAAATCTTCAATAGAAGCCTGAAATTATTTTATCCCAAATGAGATTCACTCCATTCCATGTAATATATGTCAATAAAGAATCCAACATGAAGTCCATCCAGTCTATTTTACCATTTTTAATTTCAAGAACTACTTCATATAACCATACCATGGTAGGAACCTTAAACATGAAAATGAAATATTTCATATTAATATAATATGGTGTCTCTAAGAACTCAAACATTCTATTAATTATTCCCATCCAATCCTTCAATTCTTCAATATCACTCATTACCTAGAAATATGTTTGTTTCTAACGATGACGCTTTAGAGTTATATCTCTATTATAATCCAATTTAGGTTCCAAAAATGAAAAATGAAATGTGATAGGTGTAGATAATTCACCTAGATATCAGACAACATGAAGTACTTCTTCGATGAGGTTCTTGTCAATTAGTGTGTTTTCTCAATATGGTCTATCAAAAACCCCCCATATTAAGTCTGATCAGAAATATTCAAGGGTCATGGTACTATAAAAAATGAATATAATAATGAATCATCAATAAATAGACAAGAATAAATCAACTCAAAACAGTAATTATCCTATCAGGGTTTCAGAAATTTCAAGTATTAGTCCCTGATAATTTTTTTTAGACGACATTTTTGATGCTGCCATGGTAACATATGGATCGTTACTATGATGGTCGATAAAGAAATCACTCATAATATAGAACTCAAGTCTTGAATTTCATATCTCTTATCTACCATGACTTTCCAAACTGCAAGATGATATATAATAATATATCAATAATCCGTTGATATCAATTATTCATGAAACATCCCATATGAGTTGCTAAATCAATAACAAAATCAATCCTTACATGGACCAATGAGTTTTCTCAATCACCATGGGCCGGTGACTATCACCTTAGAATAAAAAATATAAAAACATAAGAGGATGTTATATCTTCAAATGTATAACCAAAAAAATAAGAAATGGATTTAACATATAAATAGTTAGTATTCTAAAACAATTATCAAGAGTAATCCACCATAATACAGATTGGACACCAGATATATTACCAAACATAAAGATGACATCATTGTAAAGTTTCCCCATAAAAAATGATAACATACTCTAGTTATCGCCACAAAATCCTATGATTCTTCTGTTAAGAACACCAACTACATCCAATCCATTGTTTAAATTTTCTAATATCTGGAAAAATAAATTTAACAAGTTCCAAAAATAATATTTTGGGTTTGGGAAACACTATCTTAGTTGGATACCATGATGAACTTTATTATTTATTCCATATCAAATAAATTAATTATTCTCAATTTAAGAAAAATATAGAACGGTTATATTTTCCAAAAAACATTCTAGTCAAATTGTATCCCTATAAATTATAGAGTGGGTAAAAATAAGAATTTCTAATAAAAGATGTGTGAATCAGAATTTCAATTAAAACATATATGAGTAAATAATTTTATAAACCCGATAATGTATTAATAGTTTTAGAACACGTCATAATAGTTGTATGCCTCAGGTATAGTTAGGTCAAGGGTCAAAGATCCACCCAAATATTAGTTATGTATGAATCTAGATGTGTACATATCCCTAAATCTTAGTCCTAGGGGAAATAAGAGTCAACTCGAATAAATGAAGTCACTTCCCTAATCATATATTAGTAATCAATTTCATCATGAATCCATTACTAGGTAAAGATAATAAGTTTCTAGTTTTCTAGTCCTAAATACCCACCTAATTATATTGCCTCTCATTTTATTCAAGGAAATGAAACATACAATGGGATATAAATTATCTCAATCCATACCAAATCAACTTAATCATCCATTTCAAGATTCCATAATTTTTATGTTTTCAAATTTCCATTTTATTTAAAAACCATCATCAATGGTTTCATTATTACTTGTCCATTAAAATAAATTTATTTAATTTAAAATCCATAAAATATTTCATTCCATCATTTATCAAGAATGTTCACCAAAATAATCCATTCAACCATTTATCTCATTTCAAGATCATTTTCATAAAGCAATACATTTTGTCAAAAAAATTGTCTATGAGGTTCCATTACACAAAACATTTTTTTTTAAATATTTTAAAAAATACAAAAACAAATTCTTTTTAGATCAATTTGGAATCAATGTCAAATAATAAAGGTGATAATAGTTTTGTTTGATAGTAAATGAATCATGAAACTGACTACCAAAATTGTGATATCATTAATCACTTCACAAGGTTTCTATAACCAATGAGAATAAGCTGTTCTAAAATATTAAGATTATTTACATGCACAAAGACCAAAGATTAACACCATTTATCTTCCTCAAATTATTATTCCATCAATTAATAAAAAGAAATGATCCAAGATCCACAATCACAAAATCTAGTTCACAAAAAACCATTCAAAAACACTATCAATATAAAATATGGTCCAATGGGGTTATTATATTCATTTTCAAAGAGAGGAACCATGGTATGAGATGCATTAAATAACAATTTATATATTGCACATTTCTAGAGTAACTTCCCAAGGATGTAAACCACCCATTCAAACATTTAAAATTTTAAAAAATACATTATTTCACCTACATCCATTCTATTTAGAAAATTTCTATGTTTTTGGGGGAATGGAAATGGTGTCCACCATCCCCTGGTGGGTCCATATTGGTCACAATAGATAGTTCTACAAACAACACATCACATTATGTAGGAAACCCAGTATATGTCATTTTGGTATGAGTAGTCTCACATATGTTGCAAACATGTGAAATAGGAATTGGAATAGGGAGTGATCTATTATACTTTCCACAAGAAAACACCAAATAAATCTTTAATGAAACCAAGATATTCTAAATATTATGAATCCATGATAATCAAACATAATGATTAAAATAAAACATCATAATTGAAATAATTTTCCTAAAAGAAAATGTTGGGAAATTACATGATAAATTTATTATAGACATTAAATCAACTTTTAAAATATATAGAGTGCATTTATTTCTAGGGAAAAAATACTCAATACCTCCCCAATATATCAAGATTTTTTTTTCCTATTGTTAGGATTTTAAAATTTTCAATTCCCTTGGGCTTCCAATAAAACTATTTTTTCACAAACCATAAAATATTCAATAGTACCCCAACAGACCTAAAGGGTTATCTATAATTTTGAAATTATAACTAGCCTTAACTTATCAATATTTAAATTATCCACAACTGAGATCACAGCCTCTATAGTTATCAAAACCCATATATAATCATAACTAAAATAGCCCATTGATGAAACCATCTTATTTACATGGGGTAAATAAAATATGGCATCACAATAAAATCCAATGACCTTTTATGTTTATATTCTTTTAGAATAGGAAAAAAACCATTAACTAAAAAAATCATGTCTTTCCTAAAAAATTAATATTTTCTTAATATATATGCAACTTTATAATATACAACAAGACTTAAAAATATCCAATTATTTCTCCATATAAGATAATATTCATGTAATTTTAAATATTTTTAGCTTTTTTACTAGGGTAATGGAAACATAAAAAGGTGGTGAGCTCAAATGATCATTTTGGGTAAACATAAATGAAGGTAGAAAAATATAAAAAGTGGAAATTAGATGAGAATACAGATATAATCAATGTACATAAGAAAATAATACACAATTAAAATTTTATAATAAAACACAATTCATGGAATATGGCATTTAATATCATAATAAATTAATTAAAAGGGTGTATAATCATGAGTCAATAAACCTAGTCCATGGGAGAATACAATAGTCACAAGAATAGAGTATGAATATGGAATAAACATAAGCATTGGAGCACATTGGGAAAAAAATTAAGTATGTCCACCAATTATTTTTTTTAAAAATCTTAATATGTCAACTATTTATATTGGAAAAAATCTATTTATGTCCACTCTTTTTAGCTCGAACTAATATATTAATTTCCATACATTAAAATCTCATGAGATATAAATATTTAACCAATGATTTAGAGGGTGATATATGAACCCAAACATCATCAACAATATATATAGGGTATAATTCAAATAATCCATCTCTAAACAAAGGACCCTAGGGAATAAATTGGGTTCATTCATCACATAATAGATAACCAATATATATAAAATGTGTTTAATATCATTTTCAAATTTATTCACATAAGGAAATAATTTGTAATTCGATAAATAAATATAATATGATAAACCCAATGTAAATAAATAGGTATAAAAAAATCATTATCATTAATATTATATATATATATATATTTAATATTACAATTATATTTGTATTTACATATTTTTGATAGAATGTATATTATAATTTTAATAATCTATCCAATCAATAATTGTATCAAATCTAATTGAAAACCATTCAATTAGTAGATTCCAAAATAGAGTTTCTATAACAGAAAATCATTGTAATAAGAAATATTATGGCCATATAGAGATGATTATTAGTCAAGATAAAGGTAGTGATATATTATTTATCTTTAAAGGATTTAATGTAAAACATTTGTGAAAACATAGGTAAATAAAACCCCAATATATGATGATTACTTTTTGAATAAATAATTAATTTTATATTTAAATCCATGATCAGAATGTCCCTTTTGACATCAAAACACCATTGAATAAAATGAATGGATTAATAATAAATTAATTTAATTATTAAACCCATTAAACATGGAAAAAATATTCAAAACTAATAAAAATTAATTAATTTGAAAATATTTTTAAAATATGTTTTAGTTCATATTTTTATATATAAAGTCTATGAGAAAAGGACACCAGTATCTTTTAAGAAATTATTTTTCAGAAAGGGTGGAAATAAAAATATTTAGATATATTAAAACATCACATTTTAGGAAATATTAAATAATGGTGGATTTAAAATTGGGATAATGGTTTTATGGAGGAATTTTTTTATTGAAGATAATAAATTTATGAATTTTATATAAAACATTTTAATATTTTTAACACCTTTATTGAAATCCCACTTTGAAAATATGGAAATAAAATAACAATATGAAAATTGGTTATGGTAAGTAAGTGGATCACATGAATCAATCCATTTTTTTAATTACTAAAATGGGAGGAAATCAATAGTGTTATGTAAAATATGGAAGAAGAAAGGATTCATTAGAAAGAATGTGAGTTATTATTAACAACCTTATACATTCATTTAGGGAAAAAATATAACAATAAAGAGTATATTGATAATGATATTTAATTTCACCATAGAATAAGAAGAGATACTAAATAAATAAAATAAAATTACTAAATAAATCATTAAATTTTTATTCATGTAATAAGGACCATGACCCATCGTATCAAAAAATGGTTCGATGAAAACCTTGTGAAATTAGAAACATTCGATTGAAATCACCATGACGGATATGATTTCAAAAATAAACATAAATTAAATGAATAGTACAGGGATAATGATAAGAAAATTAAAGTTGTAGTAGATTACCTGGTCTAAAAATTATGGAGAATATAATGAAATATCACTCAAGAAATTTAATTTTACATGAGTATCCCTTTCACTTATTCTAGACATCCTCAAAAGTGATTGAGTCTCATGTGTGACAAAAATAAATATTTTAATCACCTATTTATGAACTTTAATCATGTATATAACCATTTATTATAGTTAATAACAACATTTATATTAGTTAGCTATTTTGTATTTTCAATAATAGTTGTGAGTAATCTGGATCATTTGGAAATCATTAAAAAAACCACACTCATATTTATTATTTTCCAAAAGTTAATCACCAGTAGATTATATAATATATTATAATTTTTTAGATATATTTATTTATAAATTTAATATGTCAGGACACCCACCCCACAAAGATACCACAGTGAGGGGAGATATATGGTCAATACTTGGGTTCCACATCTAGTTGGCTCCAGGTTCGCAACTAAAACTAAGGGTATAATAGACATGAAAATAAAAGTAACTAACCTCTATGTGAAACATACATAAGAGAGAGATACAAAGGATGCAAAAAACAACACCTTCTTAGACACACACACAAATATATATATATATATATATAACAACAGGTGAAGCATGAAATTTCATATAGTACTAACAAATGAATGGAATACTACAATTACAGAAATGGTAATGACAATCAAGACCATGGAGACGAAGCCTCTCATGCTAAACCTCAAACTAGTAATATTATTACTTATCACAAAATTCTCAAACTAACATAAAAATAGTTTATATATACTTAGGGTTTGTATAATGGTATACCCAGTAAGATCATCCCTGAAGCCTCAAGTTCAAAAGATAAATAAAGAATACTAAATAATAATGAGCAACTATGAAACTAACTTATCACAAAAGTAGCTATACTATGTTATCAAACTCACCATGGATATATGTCACCATTTAATACAAACAATAGGGAAAATAATATAATAATTTAATATAAAGGGTAACTTAATCCTTCTTCCCCACTCATTTTCCACTCTTCCCCAATGTTAGATGTCCTAAGAATCTCTACATAATATTAATTCATCCCTAAAACCCATCGTAATGGAATCACAACATGCCCCTGATGCATCAAATATATAATATATCCCATCTACATATCTATATATTAACCAAGTAATTTTAATATTACACCTCATCCTATATGTTGTATATCAAACATCGTGTATTATACCTCATGACATTATATCCCCTACATCAAGGAAGCTCCTCAAGCCATCAAATCCTATATATTCTGTTCCTATAATAATCCTTCAGATACTATACCTGATATTATATGTGTATGAAATAAACACAATACACAATATCCCTATACACACATATGTGGAAAAAATACCCTCCATGCCTACCAATTCAAGTAACTACCATCAGAAGAAAGTGGTGTTAGAGGGGGTAGTCGTCCTTCCATCCGCCCACTTGGATGTTGGGGGAAACACCCCATTTGAGTCTAAAGGGCTCCAATTCCCCTAACCAACATGGGTGTGGTAGCAAATAAAATCCTAAAATATTGATGATAAAATATTCGTTCACAACTATACTATGGGAATTACCTAGTCTTAGACTCACCTGAAACTTACATCACACATACTTTCAGTTACCACTACTGATACTATATTTCCTATAAGAAAAAAAAATACAGAAAAGTTATATGAAATTCATTATTTTATTTTAATCATTCCTTCTATTAACCAAATCATTAACAATTAGTTAAAAAATAAATATTATTCCAAATTACATTATGTTGAAATACATTAATAATTAGAGTAATGTCCAATCCCTCTAGGAATAATCCAAACCAAGACCATGGTCTTTCACGATTAACATTTTTAATAATTTTTATTCCATCATTAGGACATCCTACGGAATTAAGAATTATTAAATTTATTAAATTACCATTCAATATCTAGTTTATTTAGGAAAACCATACTATGCTAACTCTAAGAAAAGACAAGAAACAAATCACTTCCAGCTTCCTTAGGTAGTGGGGAATAGAATGCACATAAAATGAGAAACTTAACCAATTTCCATTAGACAAATTTAAAATCTAGAATACCTGCATAGAACATATTATCAATAGGTAATCACATATTTCACCCATTCAATATTCTTCAGTTTCATCTCCAACACCCACAATCATATACCAATGCATATCATCATCACATTAATCAACTTATGCAATATCATCTAGGCCACCCTGCACTATACACCACATCAGCCATCACATGCTCAACCATACTAGGCTCATATCACATCATACCCCCCCTTCCCTATATCAAAATAGCACTCTAGGATCATCTATATAAATCTAAAAAAATAATTATACATATGAAATTACAAAATATAATAAATAAACAAGAAACAACAATAAAACATGACCCTAAAAACAATGCATTCAACCTTCCCATGCGAAACAGGCTCTCAGAGATCCAAAAAAAGGTTTTCTGCCTTCTCAATAAAATAGTAAAATCAAGACATAATAAATTATATTTATCAAAAAACATGTTCTTATTCTATCTTGAATTAAAATAATCATTTATTAACAAGGTCCAACTATGTGTAACATATGGATTCAATATTTTACAATCCATCAATGAAAAAAAATGTACATATCATTAATTTATGATTCAAAAAACCTAGAGAGGAACCATTCTCAATTATCATACCTTTTTAAATTATTATTAAAATAATAAACATTATTGAATTAATTTATCAATTCCAATTGAACATACCTATTTAATCAATTTGATATCATCAAATTACAATAGCTACTAGATTCATTAAATTTGAATCTTTATTTTTTAGCCACATAATTATAAATTAATTTGGTATTTAGGTTATTTACCAATTTACATCATAGATAAAATGGTAACTAGAAATAAATTATAAATATAAAACTATATAGAAAATCATGAGCCAAATCACTATCGAGTAAAAGCAAAATCTTTGACATGAGATCTCTATTGAATTTATTTAATACATTGAAATATCAATTAGTTCAATATTACTGTTATGAAAAGGGATAAATTATGATCAATTTATAATTTTTCATAATATATAAGAGCAGTAACTAATGCCACACCTCAGAAGTCGTCAATATTCATTTTATTAGAATGGACCATGTAAAAGATCTCTGATATCCTATCCCACAAGAACTGCATCACTACAAGGATTTAATAGAACACCCATACCAATATCCAATAAGGAAACACCGTTAGAAATATGGGAGATTAGACACCATAGAATTGAAAGAACAAATGATAGGAAAACAAGACCAAAATCATAGAAACCTCAAGATAAAGAAGAATGAATGCACATTAGATCAACACAGATCGAAATTGGAAGGATATGGATCAATCCCTATCGAAGGAATCTAAACATTCTAATGTGAGGGATACTAGATCACCTGAAATGAGAGAAATAAAGCATCTGGTCATAGGTTTATGAATATCCTGAGTTCATAAAAATATTTATAATAATACTATAGTGGGGAATTACATGATGTGTAATCCCATTTTATTTAATGTAATCCTGGGGGTTTAGATGATTCAGAAAAAATAATCTTCTTTTTATTATTTATCACTGAAAACCATTAAATTTTGAACCTGTACTACAAATTTCGAGAACCTCACTTACCTAATGTTTAAAGATTACACATAGTGTAATCTCCAGATAGCCTTCAATTAACAACCAAACCCATCTGAACCACTTCCAATACTTCTCCAAGTTCCCTTAGACTCAGAAACCTTCAAAGGGTAAGACCACAAGGATATACTTCCCTTACATTATAGTACTCTCAAAAAATTTGTTTCCCTAAGAATCCGAACCAAACTAGAGGGAAAATGAAAAAGGATTTTTGAAACATCCACCCTATGAGATACCTCTCAATGGTCTCCCCACCACAAGTGAGCAACCACATCAATTAGAGGAAAATAGTGTAAAACTATAAAACATCCACAAACATATCCTTACCACTTTCCATGGGGATATACCTCTCATACAAGAGTAAAGAAACAACAAAAAACCAGAGGAAACCATCTCATAATCCAAATACTGTCAATATCAAGAGACGAAAAACATTATAAGAGGAGATAAAAAAACATCTTGGAGTTTTGAGTGCACATTTGTGACTCATGTTCCTAGGTACTATACTATATGAAAATTTATAACCACAAGACCAGATGAATGGGAATAAAACTCTCGTGTAATACCTTATCTTGGTGGTCCTTGATCTCAACAACCCACTCCTCGAAGGAATCATTTTTGTTAACATAGATATCACCAAAATTGATGATATTAGAGTCATCAAAAACATATCAATGGATTCAAGAAACAAGTAAAATATTTTGTATCCTTCTCATATATGGGGGAAGTTCTATCTGATATTTTATGGCTCTAATATGATCCAACACCATGAAAGGCCCCACAAACTGGGGATAAATCTATCTGCTAAGAAAAAACATTCACTCCCCATGATGAAGAGTATCCTTTAGAATTATGTGACCTCCCACGTTCAATTCCATAGGTCTCCTCCTATTATCGAGATTTTAATTTTTATGTTCCCATGTCACTTTCATACTCTCACGAGTTACCAAAACCATCTATGTCATATTCTATACTGCTTCTAGTATTATAATTTCTGCCTCTCTAACCCCAGTCCAGCATAATAAAGAACAACAAGGTTGGATTAAAAAGAATAAAATGATTCCATACCAATGGCTTAGTATGACACTCCATTATTCCACAGTACACTTCTCATTGAATAATACAATAGCTTGCGTTGTATGCACCTTCATGTTCTAGCACACCATGACCAATCAAACTAGCTGTTATGAATAGTAAAACCCATTTTTTGAAATTTTATAAATATTATTTCTCAAAATGGACATTATTTTTGGATTTGGAATATCAAAATTATCATAGGGTTATTTTTTTAATTTTTCTATAAATGTTAAATTTTTGATGAATAGTGAAAAAACTATGTTATTGTTTAAAACTGACTTTTTATTTAAATAATTATTTACTTTATATAAATTTATTTTAAGACAAAATAGATACATAATACCTATTTTAGTTCAATTTAATTCAATGGAGTCATTTTATAATAATATTAGATGTATAAAATTTTATAGAACTTTTAAACATCTTTTACCCACCTTTTATGTATGTTAGCAAATTTGCATAAAATGTAATTTTACCACTTAATTAAATTTAATTTCAAAAATATGAGAGAAATAGTTGACATCAGAAACTAAAAGGTGGTTCAATAGGATGAAAATAATTTTTGGACAATAGTATGTTTTGGATTTATTTACCATAGGTAAAAGTAAATAGGGTAATTAATAGTAAAAATGATATTATAATTACCCTAAAATGTCTCCTATTTCTATTTAATAAGTGTATTTCAACCAAAATCAAACTTAGGAATAAAATATGATCCTCTTTGATCCACTTGTATTAGATTAGGAAATTTAATATTATTTTATTTAATGAAGAGTTAAAAGTGTAAAATACAATTTTTAATAACTGATTTTTTTTAATATATGGTTATAAAAAAGAAAAATTCGAATATAAATATGCATAAGAAATATATAAATATTTCCTACATAAATTTATTTAATTTATAATTTTAAAAATTATATAATTAAATATATTTATGACACAATGATGATGCAACAATTACCTTATTAATGAATGCTTAAAATAATTGATATTATAAATATAACAAAAAATGTAAATTGATACATTTGATGCATTCCAAGAATTTTATAGGTTAACATGACATGTTAGGATTGATTTAATGTTTTTGGCGAAGTAATCATGCTTTTTTGACTTTCATAAAAACTAAATACTAAATATTGTCAAAATCGACATAAATGAGTTTTTAAAACAAATACTATATTATTAATTGGTATAATATTCTTAAAAAGATAAGGTTCAGTAAAAGGACTTAGATAAGGATATATATTTAAATGATGAACCAGTTTGGGTTCTATTGGATTTTTATAGTAATTTTATTCACCATTTATTATAATAAAACAAGAATACATGGTAAAAGATAAACTATTTAACTAAGAGTTGAATCTAAAAGATAAGGTTACTATGGTGAACAAAACCCATCTAAAACCTATTGGTTGAGAGGTTTTTGACCCATAACCACCATATCCTCTAAATAAATCTGTTTGGAGCCATTATAAACCAAATATGACTGAATTATAAATTAATATCTTAGGATTTTCTTAAAGTCATTGTCACCTCTCTTATAAAATTGTACTTAACCTTCTCTCAAAATCACACCTCCAAAGCCATTTAGATCATCAAAAACCTGCTCAAATACCTTTCCAACTACCCTTAATACAACATTGAGGCCTTAATTTTTTTATAAATATTACCTAAGGAGCCCTCTTGATCAAATCAAAAGGAAGTACAAAAAGAAGAGGTAATAATTTTATAACCTCATTCAATGTTCTTTTCTTCTTCCACCTACTATTTATTTGTTGTTTCCATACCAAAATAATAAATCCTATATATTCTACATACTATGATTTTATTATAAATATGGGTCAACCTTGTTCATTATTCTATCCACCCTATGAGTGATAAAGTCACCATACGTGCGTACGTACGACTTACCGACTCCATATCGTGGTGTAGATTGTTATTCATCACTTCATTATTTGGATGGGTATAATAATTATTATAATTGATATAAATAATAAATATAAAATTTTAATTGTTCTTTATATCTAATATAACATCCAAATACATATGATTTCCCTATCAATATAATGGTATTGTCACTCGTGCGTATGTATAGATTACCATCTCCCCGAACGCGATGAGATTCATTCCCCATCGTAACCATTCAAGAATAATTTTCATTTTATGAATAAAAATAATGTTTAAGAACTTAATTTAATTCTAGATATGAATCAAAAACATCTTATCCATAAAAATCAGGACTTAGGTAGCAAAAGAGATAAAGTAAAATGAATCAATTAACACCCAAAACAATGATACTACTAAAATACTATTAACAAAGAAATATTAGAAAATCTTATATTATATCATATTTTTTGTATGCGGTTCTTGTATAATTTAATAACCTTTATTTAACTATTACACAAGAGATTAATTTACCCTTGACTAAGGAAAATTACAATGTATGTGGGAATTTTACAATATATTTACTTATTCGAGGTTGTTTATATGTAAGTATCTACTAGGACTTATTTATCATCAACATCTGTGTTTCATAAAAATGTATTTCAAAACATTTTTAATATTTCCTAGAATATTGGTTAATTTCATTTATACCCTTGTTTTACTTTTTATAAAATGTTTTGAAAGGAATCTTTCCTTCATTTTCCAAACAAGGTACTTTATGACATTTTCAAAAAAATTAGTTAAGAATGGGTTTTTAAACTTATACACCTAGAGTGGTTTTTTACACAGTTATAACACTTTCAAAGCTTCGCTTACAAGATTATAATAATATTTTAAAAATAAATTTATTTTATATTTATGTGACTTTTAGATTATTTCAAAATTTAAAGAGATATTTCTCTGAAATAGTTTTGATTTCAACTATGTCAACATCCATGGATGGCTTTTACACTTGTTTGTAGTTGATTTGTTATGATATAATCTTCCATATTGTATTGAAGGTTTTAAGGTATGTTTGACTGTTGATGTGTTATTTTTTTATACCATTCATGGTTTATGGTTAAAGTATTAACATTTCACATGCAAGTTTTAATATTAGTGTTTATGTTATGTTTTAAAATTTTCATATGAGGAATGCGTTGGACTTAGTAAGTGATGGGTGGAGCCCACTATATCTCCTCGATGCATCGGTAGGTCTCATGAGACAAACTAGTGTCTTGGCATTAGGCCTTCAAAAAATATTATTTGTAGACTTGGCACGAGGCCATGACTATGGGGTTATGATGTCCAATATTATGCATTCCGTCATTATGAAATTACCTATTGATATTACATGTTATTATTCAAATAGTAGAATATCCATGTGAATAATTAAATGGAATTATTTTATTTATCTCTTCCATATGAGGCTGTTGTTTAATTTTAAAAGGCATGTGTTTTAGTCTAATACATTGAATTTAATGTTTATGGTTATTTATGAATGTTTCCTTTATATTTTTATCCTCACTAAGCAACTGAGATCACACCTTATGTTTTGTTTTTTTCCAATATGTGATGATGTATACTATGATTGAACAGCAGGGATAGGCTATGGGATATAAGTGTGTACAAAGTTGACACAATGTTGTTTTTTTTATTTAATAATGTAATGTAAAACATATGTATGTATCTAGTACTTCCAAGGCACCAAAACATATCAGTATTTCGGAATGTGATCCATTGTGATCACGAAAATTTTATGCAATAAAACAGTGACTTTGGGTAACAAGGGTTGGGGCGTTATAGATGGTATATGAGGAAGTTTATTATAATCCATGGAAACTAGATTTAGTAAAACTCTGATTAGATAATATTACCCTTAGATAAAATTTGAGGATCAGTATAGAATAGTTTCTTAGAATTTATGCAATATAGAGATATTTTTAGTTTTCTAAGAAATACATCCTATATGGATAAGAGCAGGTTGAGGAAGATTTGGCATAGGTGTACCTAGGAGTGAAAGCACTAACAAGGAATTCCGGGCTTGACCCGGGGTATCCTAGTACAAGACAACGGGTCTTGCTGCACTCTTGGTTACGACACTCCCAGGAGATATGCTTAAGATAATTCAAATTTTCATTACAAGACATTATGAAGGATTTATGAGCAAATAGATCGTAAATGGGAAAAAAATTATGATTATAGATTATATTCATAAACTTTTCAATTTATGTGAGGTATTTTACAAGTTTGGAATTATGCATTGTGATTCATAAACTACCCTAGTGTTTGAAATTATTTAGAAATAGTGCCTAGTGGAAGTAATGGAAATCGTATCAACGTACATAATCTATTTAGGAATTTACCTCAAACTCATGATAATTATAGTGGATTTGGTGATGCAACTAGTTCTGAACAACGTATAACCATACTGGGACAACTCACTCAGGTTAAGAATAATAACCTTACCTGTATGGAGCATCTTGATCCACAACGTGGTGGATCAATGTTAGACCGCTTTAGGAGGAAAAACACAAAAATTCAATGGGAATAAAAATCCATTTGTAGCTAAGAAATGGATAAGTTCCTTATAGAAAATATTTCATGCTTTGTGAAGTAGTGAAAGGGAAAATATTTTCATGGCATTTTAACTCCTCACAAGAGATGCAGAACAATGGTGGTCATTAATTCAAAAAACAAATGAGGTGAATAAGTATCAAATATAGAATAGAGGGAGTTTAAAGATATTTTCTTATAGAAATACCTTCCTCATGACCATCAAGAAGATATAGAAAGACAATTTCTGAGTCTAAGTCAAAATGAGGATTATAATGTCGCGATGTATGAGGCTAACATTACAAGGTTAGCAAGTCATGCTAGAGATTATATAAGTAACCCAAGGAGTAATATTGATCGATTCTTTGATGGGTTGAACCCATTTATTTTTCAAGGATTTTTCCCAGATTCCTTATTGTCATATGAATATATATTCTCATGTGCTGTCAAGATATAAAAGGAATTCTCTTAGTCTCATGACTTTAATGAAAAGAAAGAGAAGAAGAGATCTATGGAACAATTTGGAATTGGAAATATGGGGAAGAATGGAAAAGTTGAATTTCCGTTATGTGGTAAATGTGGGAAGAAAGTCCATAGTACTTTTCTAAAGGGAATGGTAGTTTTTTACAAGTTTGGTGAGAAATGAAATCAAGCACATGATTACAAGGGGAAGAAAGTGGTTATCAATGTGGAATTCTAAAATTATAAAGAAATGGGGTATTATGCAAATGAATACCCTAAGAGCCAAAGAAACTTATCTCAGAAATGTCCAAGGGAGCCAGGCCAAGATTATGTAATCACTACGGCTGAGGTTGAATCTCATAATGACATGATTTCAGGAACTTTAATGGATTTTTGAAATTTATCCAATGCTTTATTTGATTCTGGATCATCGCATTGTTTCATATCATCTCTTCTTGCTAAGAAAATTAAATATTTACAATTTTATTTAACAAAGGAGTTTTCATTCAAACACCTAAGGGAAGTATCATTGCAACAGTGTGTTTTGAATCTGTTTCCATTAGGTCATATAAACATTCTTTACATGATGATCTCATTTTCATACCCATGATTGAATTTGATATAATCCTAGGAATGGATTAGCCTACATACCATGATGCTAATGATTACTGTAAGAATAATGAGATTACAATTTTTTATGATGATAAGGAATACCTCATCTTTAGAGCAGAAACATCATCTTCTGATTCTTATCAAGATCCTCCCCCAATAGCTCTACTAAATTAAATTATTGGGGAGGAAGAGAGTGAATTAACTACTGGGGATGAAAGAATGTTCAAATAAGGGATGTACTAATTGTTCAAGAATATGTTAATTTTTTCCCCTAAGATTTACCAGGAAAATCTCCAAAATGATAAATTGAGTTTTTCATTGATTTAATTCTTGGTTCATTTCCCATATCAAATATCCCTAATAGAATGGAAACGTTGAAATTAGTGGAGCTAAAGAAACAACATGAAGAACTGTGTAATAAAAGATTTATTCACCCCATTGTTTCTCCATGGGGTCCCCTATTCTTTTTGTTAATAAGAAATATGGATCTATGAGGCTGTGAATTGACTACAGATAAATCAATACTAAAATAATAAATAACAAGTATCCCCTACCTCGCATTGATGATTTATTAGATCAACTTCATAGAGATCAATATTTTTAAAAATTAAACTTTGATCTGGATATCATTAGATGTGTGTCAGTAAGTAAGATGTTCCATTGACATCATTTCGTACTAGGTATGGGAATTACGAGTTTACAATAATGCCTTTTGGACTCTGTAATGCACCCTCTGTCATCATGGATCTAATGAGTAATGTTTTCAAGGAATATCTTGATGAATTTTTAGTGGTATTTATTGATGATATCTTGGTTTACTCCCAAAGCACTAAAGATCATGAAAATCACTTGCCCACTATTCTAAAGACTCTTATAAGAAGTGAATTATATGGGACGTTTAGAAAATGTGAATTTTGGATTCAAGAGATATATTTTCTTTTTCATATTGTCTCTAAGGATGGAATCTTTGTTGATCCTTGTAATACAAGAGCAATACATGAATTACTAGCACTGATGAGTATAACTGAGGTACACAATTTTATTTTTTTATCATGTTATTATTGGAATTTCATGAATAATTTTCGTTGATTGGCCAACCCATTAACCAAGATCACATATAAAGGGGTTAAATTTTTTTGGACAAAAGAGTGTGAAGAATGTTTTGAAGAACTGAAGAAAATATTAGCCCATTATCTTATCCTGAATCTACCATCAAGGAATGATGTGTTTTTTATTTATTATGATACCTCAAATAAAGGACTTGGTTGTGTCCTTATGCATAATGATAGAGTTATTGCCTATGAATCACGATAGCTAAAAATTGATGAACAAAATTACCCCAGACATGATATTGATTTAGAATCTATAATATTTTCTTTGAAGATATGGAGACACTATCTCTACAGTGAAAATGTGAGATATATACTAATCACAAGAGTTTAAAGTATATTTTCTCATAGAAAGAACTCAGCATGAGGCAGAGATGATGGCTTCATGTAATCAATGATTATACTACCACCCTGGGCAGGCAAATAAGGTGGTTGATGCTCTGAGAAAAAATGATCATGGAGTTATGAACAAGATTGGAGTGGAAAGGGATCCAATATTCATGGATCTAGTAAAGATGGATATTGGAATAGTCATGGAAGGTGAAACATCAATACTTTTTCAAATGGTTGCTAATCCATCTTTACTGGAAAGGACTAAAAGTTATCTGACTGATGATGAGGTATTTTGAAATGAAAATTAAAGCTGTGGATGATGTGAGATTGTCTGACTTTATATATGAAGATGAAATTTTAAAATTTGGGAAGATAATTTTTGTTCCTGACATACCTGATCTAAAAATGTAATTGTTGGATGATGATCACAGATCCAATTTCTCAATACACCCTGGTAGCACTAAGAAGTATAGATATATAAAGGAACATTTAGTGGGAAAACATGAAGTGGGAGATTTATGATTATGCGCAAGATGTATGGTTTGTTAACAAGTGAAGGCAAGAAGACAACAACATAGAGGAGTCATGCATCCTCTTACGATTCCTGAGTTGAAATGGGATGATATTACGATGTACTTCATCATTGGGATACCAATGACTCCAATAAAGAATGATAAAATATGGGTCATTATTGATTGTCTTAACAAGTCATCACATTTTCTTGATATAAGAGAATATTTACCAATTGAACATTTATATAGGTTATATATTAATGAAGTTGTAAGACATCATGGAGTACCCCTATCAATTTTTTCTGATAGTGATCCCCATTTTACATCAAGAATCGGAAAAATTCTTCAGAAGGCCCTGGATACTGAACTTCATTTAAGCACGGCCTACCACCCTCAAACTGATGGTCAGTCAGAACTGACTATTCAAACCATAATAAACATTTTTAGATCTTCATTAATTTACATTAAAGGTATATGGGATCAATTTTTACATTTGATATAATTTTCCTATAATAATAACTTTCATTAAAGTATTCAAATGGCACCATATGAAGCGTTATATGGAAAGAGATGTCACACAGAAACTTTTTGGGATGATGTTGGTGAAAGAAAACTCATAGGCTCAGAACTTTTTGAGGAAACAATGGAAAAGTTTATGATTATCCAAACCCACATCAAAGAAGCTAAATGTAGGAAAATGAACTATAACGATAACTGATTGATGTATTTGGAATTTCAAGTAGGAGATCCTGTTTTCTTGAAGGCATCTCCATGGAAGGGTGTTGTACGATTCTGTAAGAAGGGTAAATTAAGTCCCATGTATATTGGACCTTTCAAAATTATATATTGAATTGGAGTTTTAGCTTACCATTTTGAAAGGCCTTTATGTTTCTCCAAATGTCATTATGTCTTCCATGTATCATTGTTGAGAAAATACATGCCTAACCCAACCCATGTACTCACCTATGAAGAAATAGAACTGGAACCTGATATGTATTATTGTGAAGATCATTTCAAGATTCTTGATACCAGAGAACAAGTGTTGAGAAACTGGAGGACTTTTCTGGTAAAATATCTATAGAGAAACTATATGATGGAAGAGGCAACATGGAAACTTGAGGAACTTATGGTGAATAACCACCCGAATATTTTTATGTAGTAATATTCTAGAAACTTCGGGGATGAAATTATTTGATGTAGGGAAGAATGTAACACCCCAAGATTCCACACTACGCTTCCCTTTTAATAATACAAAAGATTGTGTTGTACGCAACTTCAAGTTCTATTATAGTATGACCAATAAAACTAGTTGTTATGAATACTCATTCCCACATTTTAAAATATTATAAATTTTATTTTTCAAAATGGACTTCATTTTCGGATTCATAATATCAAAAATTAGCATAGGGTAAATTTTTGGTATTTTTTCTGAAAACAATCAATTTTTGATGAATAGTGAAAAACACTACGTTTTTGTTTCAAACCAAATTTTTATTTAAATAATTATATTTTTTATTTAAATTTATTTTAAGTCAAAATAGATACATTATACATATATTAGTTCAATGTAATTAATTGGAGTCATTTTATAATATGATTAGATGAATAAAATTTTACTCATCGTTTAAACATATTGTACCCACCTTTCTAGGAATGTTAGAAAATTTGCATAAAATTTAATTTTAGAGCTTATATGAATTGAATTTCAAAAATACGAGAGACATGGTTGACGTCAATAAGTATAATGTGGTTCAATAGGTTGAAAATAATTTTTGGTGAAAAGAAACTTTTGGATTTTATTTACCACGGTTAAAAGTAAATATGGTAATTAAAGGTAAAAATGATATTATAATTACCCTAAACATGTCCTAATTCTATTGAATAAGTGTATTTCAACCAAAATAAACCTTATCAATAAAATATGATCCTTTTTTATCCCCTTGGAATAGATTATGACATTTATTATTATTTCATTTAAAGAAGAGTTAAAAGAATTAAATTCCAATTTTAATAACTAAAACATTTTTAATATAGGGTTATATATAAGATAAATTCAACTATTAATATTCGTTAGAAAGATAAAAAAATTCCTACATAATGGTATTTTTTTTATAATTTTTATACATTAAACAATTATATTTATTAATGACACAATGATGATGTTGTAATTACCTTATTAATGAAATATTAAAATAATTGATATTATAAATACAACAATAAATGTAAATTGAGACTTATGATTCATTACATGGATTTTATAGGTTATTATAACATTTTTGGATTTATTTAATGTTTTTTTCTATGTAATCAATTTTTTATGACTTTCACAAAAACCAAGAACTAAATAGTGTCAAAATTGACAAAAATTAGTTTTTAAAACAAATATTATATCATTAATTGATATAATATTCCTAAAAATCTAAGATTTAGAAAAAAAGTCTTTGATAAGGTTATATATTTTAATAATGAACCCCTTGGGGTTCTCTTGGTTTTTGATAGTATGTTTATTAACCATTTTATATAATAATACAAGAATACATGGTAAAAGTTAAACTATTTAGCTAAGAGTTAAATCTAAAAGATATGGTTAATATGGTGACCAAAACCTATCTAAAACGCATTTTTGAGAGGTTTATGACCCATAACCACCTTATTTTATAAATAAATCTATTTGGATCCATTATAAATGGAATATTATTGTGTAATAAATTAATATTTCAAGATTTTCCTAAAGTGACCCTCACCTCTCTTATAAGATGGTACTTCCCCTTCTCTCAAAATCACACCTCCAATGAAATTTGGCTTGGCCAAAATCTGCTCAAATATATTTCCAACTAGCCTCACTTAAACCTAGATGCCTTAATTTTTTCATAAATCCTACCTATGGAGCCATTTTGATCAAATCAAAAGGAAGCACCCGAAGAAGAATTTATCATTGCATCACCTCTTTCAATGTTTTCTTTTTCTTCCAATTCCCCTTTCTTTGTTGTTTCCATACGAAAAAATAGTATCTCTAGTTGTTTATACATGTTTTTATGTGGTTATAATTATGGTACAACCATATTCATTACATTATCCACCCTGTTAATAAAAAATTCATCATACGTGTGTACGTACGGCTTACCATCTCCACATCATGGTGTAGTTTGTTATTCAACACTTCATTATTTGTATGGTTATAATAATTAGTATAATTGATGTAAATAATAAATATATGATGTTAACTATTCTGTATATATGATATATAATCAAATTACATAATATTTCACCGCCAATAGGGTGATTGTTCTGTTTTGGGGGTCGGTGTTGGTCGAAGATGATGGATTTTTTATAGCGGTTCTGGAGGTGATTCTCATCCTTTGGTGTTCAGTGGGGTGTTTTTAGTTGATAGTACTGTTGATTTAGCGGTGATGATGACATGTACTTCTTTTTCCTACCTCGTTGGTGATCTGGTAGATGAAGGGAGAAGATGGCCGGTTTGAGGACGCTTCAGCTTTCATGACAGGTGACAACGATGGTGATTTTTGGAGTGTTCGAAAGAAACGTGACGTGAATGACAGTGATGTTGATCCCATGATTCACGGGATTCACGGGATTCACGAGATGTGTACCTGGTGAAGATTTCTTTTGCTTTTTATTTTTAATTTTGAATTTCATGACTGTCTCCACGAACACGGTAGGATTCATTCCCCATCATAACCTTTCAAAAATAACTTTTATTTTAAGAATAAAAATAATGTTTATGAACTTAATATCAATTTGTATATGAATAAACTACATGATATCCATAAAAAACATGACTAACATATCAAAACATATAAAGTAAAATGAATCAGTTAACACCCAAAATAATGATACTACTGAAATATTATTAATAAAGCAATATTAGAAGATCACATATGATATCATATTTATGTATGTGGTTCTTTTATAATTTAATAAAAATTATTTAACTATTATACATGAGGTTAACATACCCTCAAGTGAGGAAAAGTATAAGGTAAGGGTTAATTTTACAATCTCTTTACTTATCGGAGGTTGGTTATACGTAAGTATCTGCTCGGACTTATTTATAATACACATATGTGTTTCTTAAAAATGTATTTCAAAAAACATTACTATTTTCTAGAATGTGGGATAAAGTAATTTATAACCTTGTTTTACTCATTATAAAATGTTTTGAAAGGAATATTTCCATCATTTTCTAAACAAGGTACATGATGAACTTTTCAAAAAATTAAGGTGAGAATGATTTTTTTAACTTATACAGAGGGTGCGTATTTTTTACTCCATTATAATACCTTTGATGCAACCCTTACAATCTTATAATAATATTTTCAAAATAAATGTTTTCTTTTATAATTTCATGAATTTTAAATGATTTCAAAATAGATTGATATATTTATCACAAATAGTTTTGATTTCATCTATGTCAATATCCTTTGATGGATTTTACATTTTTTGATATTTATTTATTATGATACAATCTTCTATATTGTATTAATGGTTTTGTGATATGTTTGACTGTGGATGTGTATTTTTTATACAATTCATGGATTATGGAAAAATTATTAACATTTCATATTATATTTTTAATACAAATGTTTATGCTATGTTTCATCCTTTTCATATGAGTAATGCATTGGAATTAGTAAGTGATCAGTGGAGAATGTTATAGCTCCTTGATGCATCGGTAGGTCTCATGAGATAAACTAGTATCTCAGAACAAGGGCTTGACAAAATCTTATTTTTAGTCTTGGTATGAGGGATTGACTATTTGGTTATGATGTCCAACATTATTCATTCCATAATTATGAAATTATCAATTGATATTACATGTGATTATTTGACACGTCGAATTTCCATGTGAATAAGTAAACGTCATTATTTGATTTATCTTTTCCATATAATGTGGACGTTTAATATAAAAAGTCTTCTGTTTTAGTCTTATACGTGGCCTTCAATGTTTATTCTTATTTATGAAAGTTTTTTCTATATTGTTATCCCTACTGAGAATCTGAGCTCACCCATTTATTTTGTTTTATTTTTTCCAGGATGTGAAGAAGTATATTATGATTGAACTAAAAGGATAATCTATGTTATATAAGTGTGTTAAAATGAGACACAGTGTTGTTTTTTATTTTATAATGTAATTTTAAACTTATGTATGTATCAAGTAATTCCATGGACACAAAACTAATTGGTCTTTCGGGACATGATCCTTTGTGATCATGTTAGTGTTATGTAATAATGCACTAACTCCGGGTAACTAGGTTAGAGGTGCTATAGTTAGGGGAATATATTATTTTATGAAATCTTTATAAAGGGTATCTTCATCATCCATGGACCTCCAAAATCCAAAACACAAGGTGAAATTAGGTCTTCAAGAGGCTGGATGCTCCTCTCTTTTTGACCATCCATCTGTGGATGACATATAGTAGAGAGGAATACCTAATAAAAAATTCATAATGAAGACCTCTCCACACGTTGGAAGTAAAATGTGGTTTTCAATTAGATATGATTATCCTTAGGACTATGTGGAGGTACACCACCTCCTCTAGATACTTCTTTAATAAAAAATCCCATAGGCCTGACTCCCTAATCGCTATAAAGTGGGATGACTTTATCAAATTATTCACTATCACCCATATAGAGTCATATCCTCCTTGAGATCGAGGTAAAACTACAATAAATACAATCAATATTTCCCCCCAATTACACTAGGAAACATATAATTCCTAGAGAAACCCACTAGGAACATGTTTCCTAGCCTCCACCTTTTCGTAGACCAAACATTAAGAATTTTTTTATCAACAACATGCTTCAACCCATTCCACCAAAATGTACCTATAAATGCTTGGTACATCTGTGTCATGCCTAGATTTACTGCCAGTGGAAAAATATGGATCTCATAGAGAACAATATCACACATCATCTATGCAATGAAAATCCTTCGTGGGAATAACACTTAGTGCTGTCATTACTTATAAAAACTATCAGGAAAACCACCAAAAGCAACTCAGTCTCCCCATACCTCAACCTCATAATCCATCAGCTAGGAATCTTCCACCTAATATACCAAAAGAAATACATTGTCATCTAAAACATATATCCACCTCCCCATCTTCTCCCAAATCAATATTAATCACTTAGAGTTCCTCAATAAATCTCCAAGAATCCCAAAATTCAAAGACTTAATCACAATGTACTCATAATCCCTATGACACCAATGGAAATAAGACTTTTTAATATCCTCATCCTTAACCCACATGTGATGATATCGAGGCCACAAATAGACCTTTGAGAACCAACTTTATCGCTTCACTTTATTGAATAAATAATTAAAATAATGAAGAGAATAGTGGTTCATTAATGTCACTTGGTCCTAGAGAAAATAATTGATATGAATTTTTAATCTTCCATAGACATTATTCATGATTAAAACTGGTTTACCCCAAGGTGACACACTTAGCCAAACAAACCCACACTGTAACATATAATAGATCTATACTCACAACTCTTGTAACTCCAAATGTTTCATCCTATATAGATTCATCGATATTGGTGACATTCCTGGTTGTAGCTCGATCCCAAACTCAATATCCTATAATGTGGGTAATTCTACAACCTCCTCCCGAAATATATCAGTGTACACTTCCACTACCCTAAGAAACAAAAACGGACAAACCTATCATGAGCTCTATATCAACTTGACCACCAAATTAAAAAAAGGATAGAATATGAATATAACCAAAAAATGGGTATCTATATCAAACAAACAAAGGCAGATCTCCATCATCATAATAGAAAAAAACACACCTCTTGATGAGATCCAAGATACCACACCCCAAATATAACCAATCAATGTGTGGTATAAGATAATATGGATGTATATGTAAATATAGGAAATAACACCAAGAGAGGTGCTTCCAGAAAACTAGCTCACAGTCTCTATATACTTCATAGAGGTATACTAATCCTATAACAGATGTAGTCAACACCAAGGGCATGAGAATCCCCTCTACCTAAATTACCAAAGCATGTAAAATGGATTGTGATATAAAGGAGTGAATAACTCTTTAATCAAAGGAGGAATGAATACAAGTATAAAAAAAGAGAAGTGTGCACTGAACGAATTATAGATCGCATGATGCTGGAAATGCTAATGCACGAAGTTGACCATGAATTTCTCTATATCCTCTAAAACCCTAAAAATAGTCACCACCACAGGATCACTCTTATCGTTGAGGATGAAGAGTGTCTTGGGGAATCCCTCTACCTACCTCATATCCCCTATACTAATAGAAAACTAGACCACCCTATTTTTTATGCCTTATATTAAACTGCCTCTATATAAGAACTTAATGTAGAACACCCAGTGCACAATGAATTCTATAAAAGGCCAGTAATTTTAACCACTAATGACCTCATCCTCTATAAGAAAAAAATGATATATCAATTTTCATTGGTTTGAGAGACACCATCCCTAGAGAAATGAGATAATGAGGGTGTAGATCAACCTCTTACTGACCAGAAACACTTCATTCCTGACAACTGAAAACCCCAGACCAGAACTCTACATTATGAAGAATCCTAACCACTCCCCTCTCTTGACGACCCTGTTCATGACATCATCATATTAATAACCACTACTCTCTTAAGAATATTGATATACCACATTAAAATAAGTGTGTTGACCTGGAAAATGATCTCTAAATGTATATAGTCCTAAAAATTCTTCTTCCTAGACTCTTCATCAAGAAAAGGCCTGAAGAATATCATAGAAGTGTCAAGTAATGGATTCTGAACTTGTACACACTAGATATTTCTTATCAAAGGGAATCCAACACTTGGAGAATAGAATCCTTTTCATACAAATAAAGAAACTAATCTCTGAATTGTTCTTTAAACTTCTCCTACAATACTACCAACTCCTCATTGAATTTGAGGAATGAAAACCAAAAATACATCTCTATTCTATGCAATATAGTCCCGACCAATGAAACACAGTGTTCCTACTATGCACATATTGAACTAAAAGCTATCTCAACATCCTCATAATATTATTCCATGAGTGAATTTTGAATGTATCCCTCATTATTTTGTAGACTATAGTGTTGAAACTCTCAGAGTGTCCTCCTCTAGGAATTGTTGTCTTTGGCCTCCAATCTAAGGTTATATGATTGAATATCATACTAAACATATGCAACATGAACCTGATGAAGAAATTTAACTAGATCCATGCTTAACAAACAAAAAAAATAGATATCCAAAATCTATAATATGGAATATTTAACAATAATTAAATATTTATTTCATATATTGGTATGGCCTCATCCTATCCCAAGGTCTACCCATTTAAAATATTGGTGAAAAAAAGAATGATTAATGATCTATTACTAGGTATCTAACCAACATATATTATCACTTCATATCATAGGATTAGTAAACAAAAAGATCCATGAATAAAATCACAAGCGTACCTAAATACTCATGTCTTAGACACTCTCATATGTTTACATCACTACATATTCATAGCTAACTTTGTTTCACTACTAAGCAATGAAACCTCACATGTGCCTAACTCCAACCTCCATCATATCCCTCAAACCTGAGAATTTGATACCTCTCTGTCATGAACCCATCCCCACAAAAACACCACAATGAGGGGATAATGATATAACTTCTCGAGTCCCACCTATAGTGGGCCCCGAGTTCGCAACTGGCACCGAGGGTATAATAAACATGAAAATTAAAGGCATTACCTTATAAGAAAATCCTTCATAAGATTGAGATAAAAAGGATAAAAACCCCAAATACTGCTAAGAAATAAGTAAATATATATTTATATATATACAAAATCTAATGTGAAAAATTCCATGTCATTAATTACTAAACAACTAAAAGGAAAATTATAAGTAAAAAATAGGTAAGGAATAAATCATCCATGAAAGAAAAAAACATTTCCTAAACATTTATCTAGTAATGTCCAGACTAATCATAAAAATTATCAAAATTACCTAAAAACAGGTTATATATGTATAGGTCTAGTATAACATTATATATAGTAAGATCACCCTGGATAATCTCATGCCAAAGATAATGAAATCTTGCAAAAGAATAGTGAACAAATCTGAAAAATAGTGAAACTAACACATCACTTAAATCGGTATACTAATTTCCCAAACTCACCATGGCTTTCCTCCCCTCCAATTGCCCGAAGGCCTTAGATTTTTCATAATCCACTTTTCAAGGGGTGTGGTGGAACCCTTAAAAGGATCGTAGGCATAACTATTACATGGATCTTAGGAATTATAGGAATTCATTTATCATAGGCTTCAAACATTACATACCACCCAGACAAACTACTTGGAAATACTCCTCCCCATCATCTTTATCGTGATCACCATTACTTTCACTCACCAAGTAATGCATAAAAGAGAAAATAAAATATTATAATAAAACATTATGGTTACCCCACTCATGCTTCCCCACTGGTTTGTTGCTCTTCCCCAACGTTGCATGTCCTGAGAATCTCCCTACAATAGTAATCCATCCAGAAGACGCATGAGTAGAGAATGACAACATTTACCTTAGGAAGGACATATCCACTCCACCCCACACACATGTTACTATAGTAATTGAGAATCTTTTCGAGTCCACCATAGAATTTATAATGTATATCAAACACTTAGTATTATAACTCAAGACATTACAGCCTATACACCAATTATATACCTTAATCCATCACATAATACATACTCCATACACAAAATAACACTTTTGATACTATATCTGGTAATACATGTGTGTGAGATAACAAAAACCCATCATATCCTACTGCACACATATATGGGAAAACTAACAACTGTGCCTAGCATCACATGTAACTACCAGGAATAGAGAGCTTCAAAATATGGGGTAGTCATCTATCCCTCCTCTCATCAAGATGTTGAGTAATAAACCCACCGATAGTCCAATGGGTTTCAGTTTCCCTAATCGAAATCGAGTGGCCTGAGTATGGAATAATAAAATCATGATATAATATTTCTCATAACCATAGTATGGGCATAACCTAGTCTTAGAATCAACTAAAACTAATGTCAATTGGACTCCATGATTTCACTGATAATACTAGATTTCATATAAGCAGACAAGCATATAAAAGAGATACATCAAATACATTATTTTACATTAATCATAACATTAATCAATCAAAAAATTAACCACTAATTGAAAATTATAAATTATTATATATTAAATTACATTACATTCCATTAACCATCAGAGTAATGATCATGACCTCAAGGAATACTCTAAATAAAGATCCTGGTTTATAAAGAATAACATATTAAATAATTTTCATTCCATCATTCATCCAACCCTGTGGGTTAAGAATTATTCAATTAATTACAATAATCATTCCAAATCTATGTACTCAAGGACAACCATCCAAATATATCACTAGGTTTAAACAAGTAACCAAGACCATCTAAATTTATCACGTATCGGGGAATGTAATTTAGAAAATATAAGAAACTCGGTTATCGACCATTAAATAAATTGACAAGAGAGCATACAAGATCTTAACATATCATCAATTGGTGATCCCAGATTTAACTCATTCCATCACCCCTAATTCCATTGTTGATAGCTACATGCATATATCGATTAATCTCACAATCACTAACATTAAATGTTTCCCATATTCCAAGAATGCATTCCTTATACACCATATTGACCATCACAGGCATATCCATAACATAATCACATCACATCTAGTCCACCCTTCCCTATATCACAACATCCCTCTAGAATCAACCATATCTATCCTAAAACACATGGATTATATCCAGAGCACATCAAAACATCGTAGGAAGAAACAAAAAAATAAGGGAAATTCGACCCTCAAAATAAGGCATTCAGAATTCTCATGAATATGAGCTCTCACGCCTCAACAATAAGGCACATGGACTTATTAAGAAAAAGGAAAACTCATGCCCCAAAAAATTATATTTATCTCATAACCAGTTCTTATTTAATCGTCAATTAACTAATATATTTATTAATACGTTCAAACTATGGGAATCCTATATAATAAACCTATAACTAGATATAAAAATGTAAAACATTCTATTAGTGTTTAGTTTGGTTTTAAAAAACCTAGAGAAGAACCATTATCAATTATCATGACTTTTTTAATTATTATTAACCACATAAGCATGCTTTACATCATTTATAATTCACAATTAAATCTATGTTTTAAAATAATTTTACTATAATAATATTACAACATCATCTTGATTCATTAAAAATTCCTCTTTATTTTTTATCCAATTAATTTTCAATTAATTCTGGAATTATGTTCTTTACTAATTTCCATCCCCAAAAACATTTTATATAAATAACTACATAGATATCAATCTATATATAAAATATTAATGTAACCTATTATCATAGTAAATGAGACATCATCGACATGAAATAACTATAAAATTTATTAATACAGTTCAATATTTTCTAGGTCAATTTCATTTCCATTAAAAGCATTAACACACGATCAATTTATTATTTCATGTAAAATACAAAAGAGGCAACAAATAACCTACCTCAAAATCCTTCAACATTATTTTCACCAGAACAGACCATGTTAAAAATATCTCATATCCTCTCCTATAAAAAATGCATCCATCCAAGGAGGTTTCAAAATAACCACACCGATAACCAATAAAGAAATCCCATTAAAAAGATGGTATAATATACTTCATAGAATGGAGAGAAGAAATTTGAGGAAAATGATATCAAACAAAGATAAATCTCTAAATAATAAAGCTAGAATGAAACTTGGATCACCATAGATAGAGTGCAGATGGATAGGGATTGATACCTATCAATGGAATCTCAAAACATCAAGGAGAGGTCAGTTGGATCTGCTGGAATGGGAGGAAGAGTGTTTCTAGTCGTAGGGATAAGAATAACTATAGTAGCTAAAAACTATTAAAAAAGAACTAAAATAGTGAATTACATGACATTTAATAATGTGTCACATTATATAAACCTTACGATTTAGTTTCTTTGAAAACCAAATCTCTTTTTTATTAATTATCCTCTAAAACATACACTTTGTGAACCTTCACTTACAAGTCATGAATCTCACATTCAAAACATGTAATCTCCCTACTTCTATAAATTAACAACCATACCCATTTTAACCACTTCTTATCCTCCTATGAGATCCCTTAGACTTATAAACACACAATGTTTAAAAAACACGGACCCATACCCTTACATCATATCTCATTAAATTAGTGTTTTAGCACTATTTCATGAAAACATATTCAATGTTAGGAAAAAAAATTAAATTATAGCAATTGAAGTTGATGTTAAAATTTTTATTAAAATAAATAATATCAAAATTTCAAAAACATAAGAAATATTATTTTTAGCAAACTATCATATTTTTATTATTTATGTTCTGATAGTCATATATGATATATTTATATAGTGTTTTTCAAGTACAAGGGAAGACCAACTCAAACATGAAGACACGATAATTCCACGAGTGAGTATGGTTGTTTAATTTTTTATTTTACACATAATACCATTATAACGTTTAAATAATAAGATTATATATATATTACAGTTTTATTCAGTTATATTTTATGTTATCTGGAAAATTAATGATAAATAAGTTTAAAACAATAATTTTTGGAGGCAACAGTACGTACAATGTATAGATAACATTTTCATTTCACAACGAATGATATATAATGAAGGTAGATTATAATTTTTATTATAATATTCATAATTATATTATTTATTATAAATTTATTATTCAATTACTCGTTATTCTAATTATATATATTTTATTCTGAAAAACAGAAGATGTTGAAACTTGGATGCGATAGTTCTCTCAATACATTATTGAGGTTATTTTATTATTATAAGTAAATATGTCGGAATAAATAATTTGTTTACACTAATAAAAATTCACTTTAGTATAATAATGATAACTAGGTCTTTATATTTCTATTTTTCATGTAGTTTTTGATGATGAAGTTTACAAATACTAAGTATGGAGTAAGCGATACATACATCATGACATTAAACTTCATTAATGGTGAACTCCTTAGAATTGAAGGACATTATATAACATTAAGAGGAGAAGGCCATTATGAAATGAAATGTGTAAATTATATAAGAAAATTATGTAGGAAATCGTGGATACTTATAAGGTAAGGTATAACATTGAATGGGAGGAAATGATGCCCTATTATTAGTCATAAAAATGATGCAATTATGAACACCATTTACTTTTTAATGATTTAGTTTTTCTATTTGATGGTAAATTACAAAGAAAATTTGAAATAATAGTGTGAAGTGTTAAATTGTTTCATTAAATCATAAAAAAAATACTTTCACAAATGTTTTAAATATATTTCTGGTCAGTTAAAATAATATGCAATAATTTAATCATTTTTTGTTTATAATGGGATATTTGTTTTCACACATGTGGCTTATGATTTACAAAACATATAAAATAACCAAAATTAAAAAATATAGATGATCTTAACATTAATATAACACCTATTATAAATAATTCAGATTATAATAAATATAATATTTACCATTAAATAAAAAACATGTATACGTTGAAACACTAATTTTTTAGAGTAATGATGTTTTGACCATTATGTATTTTAATCTTATTTATATTTTATTAAAAGTTAAATTAATTTTATTATTATTATATATGTATTTAAAAATTAAATTCTATTCATTAGGAAATATACATTAATTAAATTGAGTAGTTAAAAAATACCAAATATTAATAAAATAACTTATTAAATTAGTTCTTTCACCATTATGAATTCAAAAAGCTATAATAATTGTAATATCACTTTTATGAATAATAATGAAATTATCAATCTACCAAAGTATAAAGATTCTGATTAAAAAATTATTTAGCCCATTTTTTTTGTATTCTTATTGATGATGAAAACTAATTTTTAATATAAGTGATCAAAAATTCTTCCTTTGGAGAAAAATACTACAAAAGCATCCAAAATATTAAATACGAGATTACTATATATTTTAATGATATATATTGACTATATATATAATAAATACAAGTTTCATAAATATTTATTTCATTCTTTTGTTAAGACAATGTCATAAATGTGATAGTTTTTTTGAAATATAGATATTTTTACTATTCTTCAAAAATAAATTATTTTAGAAATGATCTAAAGATTAATACTAAGATAATATTTTTCTAAATAATCCTAAAATTATGTCAATTTTGTCAAATTAAATTTTAATATTTTTAAAAATTTATATTTTAAATAAGATAATATATGATAGAAGACTAATTTTCAAGAAAAATCCCCATTTAAAACAATAATTTTCTTTATCCAATTTTGAATGCTTTTTTTATTAAATTAAATAATTTAATATACTATATATTTATTCTGTTTCAATTTTCCTATCAAATTAGATTGGATTATTTTATTTTGGTGTTGTGTGTGGAAATATATATCATCATATTGTTAATTTAATGATAAAACATTAGGTAGTTATGTGATCCCCATAACAAGAACGACCACAACCCTTTATCATTTGTCACATTCTCATATACACATAATATAAGGGTATTGGGGAAATTAATGACATCGACCACATTCCCTCCCCCTAACATGCATGACCCACAACATGTATCTTTATATTATTTTAATGAACTCAAAATTTTATCCATTAAAGGTGATGAATCATAGAATTATTCTATCATAAACAATTAAACATATTATGGGTGAATGAGGATTATTGATTTTAAATCCTTCTATTCCCACACTAAATTGGATATTCGGTAAAACACTAGGAACTGAAAACATGTGTGTGTTGACACACTTATCATACATAGATATGGTGTTCATGAAATTACAATAATAATATATCATATATATATATATATATTATAGAAATAGAATCAAATAACCTCCCACATATTCACATCAAACTATAATACTCACAATGATCATAAATACCTAGGCCAGCACTACAAAAACAATTAAACTATTAGATTCTATGCAATAAAAACAACTAACACATCTTGACATTAAAAATAATATCAACACTCGAAATTTATCAGTTAAACATATCATTATATATTTCAACAATTTCCATTTTACCACCAACCTTACATTTATCAGGTCATTTATTTAACAACACTTAATATTAGACCCATTATTAGTTATCAACCATGGTTAATATATCCATTACACATTCATTTCATGCAATATTAATTAATTATCATATCATCCTTATTAAATTCAAAATTTGACTTATCTCCATATTCCTCAACAAAAATAACTAATTTACAACCAAAAAACAAGTAATAAACACAAATGATGTAACACTATTTGGATATATGTTTTCCATATTTTTCTTCTGAAATTGTATAATTTTAGGATTTAAAATTAATTAATTATATATATAATTATAATTATAATTATTTGTAATTTTTTTATAATATTTTTTCATGAAACCCACTAGTGTTTTGCTCTTTTTTTATATATTGTTTTTTCATTAATTTTTATATTATTTTTATAATAATAGATTGATGTTTTAGTATAATTTTGGAGAAATTTATTTTATAATGTCTAATGGTTTTTGATTTCAATTAACTATTTATTTATTATAAAATGTCTCTCAAATTATTTGTCTATTAGATGAAGTTTTTAGAAGAATATATAAGTTGGATATGTTTTTGTAAAATTTATAATGAATGTTTTAGTTTACGTCTTTATAATGATTTGATATATAATTTGTAATTTAGTTTTCTTTCACAAAGGAATTTCTAATTTCAAATGTTTTTGAAGATATAATGGATAAAATATTTCTATGTTTTGTGTTTTGTAAGGATTTTGTAATTTTTTAGGAATATTCCACCATTCCTTAAGATACTTTTCCATTAGTGTAATACATCCACTTATATAAAAAATATTCCTTCATCTCGAATTAATTATCTCATTCTTTCATGAATTTAACATTTTTTAGGATTTCTTCTGCTCGAAAAGAGAACAAATTTGATACATCAAATTTTTTATAATATTTTCTTCCAGTTTCATTTAAAATAATTAATATCAAAATAATGTTATTCTAACCTATATGATATCTTCTTCCACATATGATATAAAATCTATATCATAATACATTATTCTCAAATTAGAATACTTTTGACATTTCAAAAAATTGAAAATTGTCTACAATGATGAATTTAAATCCAATTAAATTACAAATGATCACACAGTGAAATTTGCATATGGGGTAGCCTTGATAATATCGAAGGATTTCCAAAAAAATCACCCTAGGAATTTCAAGAGATAAAATTAATCACTAATTTACATTGATAAATGTGTCCTATAGTTGGATGGGTAGAGTTGAATAAATACACATATGGGGGAGTGATATATTTAGGGACCTAAATCATGGGTTACCATCAAATAGATAATGAGTTGTGATGGTTTCCATATGTCATTTTGGGTAAAAAGTGTGGGGATACTATATATGTAGAAATTTCTTTGATAATAAATCCTTTTAAGAGATAAATTTCATTTTAAAAGAGATTTAAAAATTAGTATGGAGGAGGTTAGTAAAGCTCAGGAGGACACGGAAGAATCTACATGGGCTTGATCAAGATTAGTGTCTTAGAGGAAGGAATAGTTTACAGATATAACCTATCCTAAAAAAATATTCTTATAATAATTTATTTTATTTTATTTCTCCAATTTTTCACTTATAAATTTTATATTTTATTGAATTGAAATTTCTATTTTGTTTATAACATCTTGGTGATAATATTATTTTCTTCCAAAAAACATTACATTATTATTGATTCATTTATATACTAGGCTATTACTCTCTTAATTTTTCACATTGAAAGTTATCAATTTTTTAAACATTTAAGAATCAATGATGATTGAAAATGAATAATAATTAATTAATTTTTGGGAACATTTATTTTTAAAAACTATTCGATAATATTTTCTATACAATTGAGAGGATCCCACTTAGATCATATGATTGTTTAATTTTATTGAAGCTAATTTTACCATTTCATTCCATAGAAAAAATCAACAGGTCAAAAATTATAGGGTTTAAGAAGTAGAACATTGACACCTCTATCATTTTTGTAATATTTACTTATTAAATATTTTAACAGATATAATATATTTTTTGTAAGTATTGAAGAAATATATTTTAAATTATTTTGGTAAATGAAATTCCTCTTATCTATCCAAATTGATTATTTACAATTAGTTTTTTTGTAACACCACATCATTTTTCAAATAAATTAAATATTTAATGCATGACACACTGAGTCTCTAAAAAACACCACTTTGTCATAATCTAGCGAGTATACATAATTTTACCACCTCTATGATTTAAAATTTTAAACAAAAGGTCACACACATTTTTTTCAGTAAGATATTTAGAGCCTGATAAGATCAACTTACATTTTTTGTGGATAGTAACCTGACCCAAATAATAGTAACATACCCTAATGAATATTAATATTACCCTTATGAATAGTAACCACACCCATGAAGGTATAAATAAAATTTAGGCACCTTTTAAATGAAATAAAGAATTATTGAAATCAATAATTAAGTAATGGTATTTTGTGAGTACAAAATATTTATTTAAAATTTTAAATTAATAAATTGATTTATAAGAAAATTAATTTTCATAAAATGTATTCCTAAATAAATATTTTGTTTTCCAATAATTTTAGTATAATTTAATAAGATATTAGTTAAATTTTTAATGTTTTATACACTCAATTTTAAATTTAAATCTATATTTTTCTAGTAAATAATAATTTTATTTTAAAAAGGAATATTTCTTATTTAGGAAATTATTTTCATAAAATGGATTCCATTTTTTAATTCGACATGTCTTATGATGATCAGGGTGATTTTTTTGGAATTTTTTGAAATACATAAATTGTTTTTGAATAGTGAAATTATATAGTTTACAAAAAATGCTAATTATGTGAATTTGTGCATCATACTTGAGTCATGGGTGATGTAAATGGAAATTTTTTCGAACTCACATGCACATATTACTATTCATATTTACATGAATCTGTACTATTTATAGTCTTGAAAAAAAATAATAAAATAACGAATTAGGTGATCAAAAATCACTCCTCTCCTATACTATAACCCCCCCTCGTTCCCTCTTCCCTTAAATCCTATCAATACTTTTTAGTTGTCTAAATTATTCCCAAATATCATCCAAGTACCTCCAACACATCCTTCAACCCATGGTCTCATAAAATGAAAAAAAAAATCTCCCCTAAAGAGGCCCTTAAAAAATATTATTTATTAGGTAAATCCCTCATTTCATTTCATTCATTTCATGTTCCTTTCTATTTTTTTTATTTCCTCCCCTCATTTCATCCAAATATTGTAATGAATATTGTACCTTAAAAGTAATGGAATTTTGTTATGATAAAGGAATAATTTTTTAACAAATCTCTTGTCCCTTTTTTTATTTTAGAAATCAAAACACCATCTGAGATTTGTTAATTTATCACATTCAAGAACTATGGGTTTTACATTTCTATTACCATCTTCAATTCTAGTAATGAACCTATTTTTATTGTTGAAATAGACTATAATATTTTTTTTATAAAATATTTATGGTTTTAATCCCTTGTTACTCATCGTATTAAATTGTAAATCAAAATGAGTTTGTTGGGCTAGCAAACTGCCAATTAACCCAAACAATTGTCATTAATGATTTATAAAATGATTAATATTCACTCCTAATAACCAAAAAAAATTATAACCATAAAATATTATGGTTGTTCACTAATAACATACAATTTATATTTTAGATAAACATTCTCATTCTACATGTTTATACATACATGAATATAAGAAAACTGATCATGAAAACCAAGGAAGAAAATGTTCTTAAACAATGAAATTGAATCTCTTAACACATAAAAAGGACATTAATGAACATAATAAGGTTATGATAAATCATTTAAATTTATATTTGGTCATGTTATTATTAATTTATAAATCTATAGTTTATGATTCAGGTAATTATGAACCAGTGAGGAACACCTTGAGACTTAAGCTAAGGGTTTTCTAGAAGATCATCCATTTTCTTTTAGGATACACATTGTCTCTCTTTATTGAAATTAATTTCCTAACTATTCTGGTGTACTAATCATATATTTTGTGTTAATTTTATATGTATGTGTGCAAACCATAATCCTTTTTCTTTCATAGGAGTTACATGTTTTAAAAGGAACTTTTAAAATTCATTCCAAAATAAAATCCTGATTTAAGGGAATTTCAGAAATTCGTACATCTATTAAAGGGAACTATATAATATATTTTTAGAAACCAGTATTTTTCTAAAATAAAAAATTATATTATGAAATTAATTTCTTACATTAAATATGGTCTCATAAAAATATTTTTTCCGAAAAAACAATTCTTTTCAAAGTAAAAGAGTAATTATCTCAAGAATTACTTAATGATTTTAATAGAGTATTTTAATATATTTCATTACTCCTGTTGATTTATTTGTATTATTGGGTATCATATTTTATTATATAAGATTCTATATTATATATAATGTTTTATGATCAATTTGACTATAAATGTGCTAATTTGATTCCATTCATCTTACTACTTAGAATTGCTAATTATTATGTTACAGATTGGGGAAAGTTATTTAAATCTCATGTGTATGTGTTATTTCTGTTTATCCCTGTTCATATTAGGAATTCATTGAAATTATTATGTGATGGGTGGGGCCCTTTATAGTCTCTTGATGCATTGGTAGGTCCCATGAGACAAATATATGTGGACTTGTGGAGGCCTTTCCCATTTTTTGATATGGTTTTGGCCGAGGCCTTAATATTTTTTAGATTTCGGGGCCAAGTAATTGAAGATATATTTCAGAATGTCCAACATATGAATTTCCCTCATTATAAATCTATAAATTCATATCTCATGAGGTTATTCGACTTGTAAAATACCCCTTATTTTTTTATGATAGTATTATTTACTCAGATCATATTCCTTCCATATTTTGTTAATGTATATTTTTAATGTCACGTGTTCTCAGTTATTAACCATTACTAATGTTTATGTTATCTTCCACTGTAATGTTTACCCTTACCGATAATATGCTCTCTCTCATTCTTATGTTTCATTTTTCCAAATACATGAAGTGGTATATTATGATTGACTTACATGGATAATCATATAGTGGTGGATATTCCCAATAGAACATTTATGTTGTTTTTCATTCCATATTTTATTATTGAACTTTTGTATATATCTTGTTTCCGAATCTAATACACTAATCAGTACTTTGAGACACATATTCCTTGTTTATATTCCAATGTAATAAAATAAGGCACTAACTCTGGGAAACGAGGATCAGGTCCTTGTAGTTTGTATCAAATGATGTTTAGTAGAAAAAAAGGAAACAAGATATAGAAAACATAGATTAGGGGAGAAACCCCTAAAATAGTATTTTATGATAAACATACAAGAACATATTGGAATTTCGGTTAGTAATAAATTATGTGGATATTTCTATCAAATACATCCTTGTCTAGATACTACAACAAGACATGGTTCGGGAACATATATACTAGGGAGTGAAAACACCGACAAGGAGTTTAAGTCAAGACATGGGGTATCCGGGTACATGGAAACTAGCTTTACAGTGCACCTGGTTAGACACTCTAGGGTTGATATTCTTATGATAATTCACAATTTATTTAAAATACATTATGATGTATTTAAATGAAATTATTTCCTCAAATATACCATGTTTATGATTATGGGATTATCCATGAATATGATTTCAATTTATTATAATTATTTTTCTATGTTATGATTATACATTATGATTCAAAACAGAATCCACTGTTTTTATTTTTTAGAAATGGAATCGAGTGAAAAGAATGGTAACAACATGAATGATTTCACCCCATTTAGGGATTTTCCTCCTATGAAAGATAATGATATTGGATTTGGATTTGCGACTGGTGTTGAGAAACATATAACTATTCAAGGATAACATACTCAGGTTATGAGCAATACCCTTACCCAAATGGATAATCCAGATCCAAAATGTGGAGGAGATATGTTATAGATATTTATTCAAAAACCAACTCCATTATTTAATGAGACTAAAAACCCATTCATAGAAGATTAGTGGATATGTTCCTTAGAAAATATATTTCATGCTTAGAGAATTAATGAAAGGAAGAAGGTTCTCATGGCAGTTTATTGTCTTTTATGAGATGGTGATTAATGGTGGTAACTAATTCCAAAGAAAAAGTAGGAATAATAAATAGTAATAATGTAATGGAGTTAATTTAATGATCTTTTCATAGTGAAATACTTTTCTCGTGAACAACGAGTAGATACAGAAAGGCAGTTTCCAAATTTCAACAAAAGGAAGATGAGAATGTTGCAATGTATGAAGCTAACATCAAAATGTTATAAAGGCATGATATGGACTTTATATGTAATCCAAGGAGAAATATTGATCAATTATTTTATGGATTAAATACATTCCTATGATGATCACTAGTCTTCCAAACTCTCTCATCATATGAAGACATAGTATCATGTGCTATCAAGACAAAAAAGGAGCTCTCTAAGTCTTATGACTTTAAATGAAATCAAGAGGAGATGAGGGATACTGAATAATCTATAAAAGGAAATAAGAAAATGGGGAATAATGTAAGAGTTGACTTTCCACATAGTGATAATTGTGGATGGAAACACCATGGTTCATGATTAAAAAGAAAATGGGTGTGGAATAAGTGTGGACAGAAAGGCCATCATGTTGTTGAGTATAAGGGAAAGAAATCACCTATTAATGTTTAATGCTATAATTGTAGGGAAATGGAGTATTATTCCTATTATTCTCCAAATAATCAAGGAATCATGTCCTAGAAAAGTCCAAGGGGGAATGTAAATGATTATACAATCACAACTGCTGATATTGATGTTCCAAATGATGTGGTGTTAGGTACTTTAATCATTTCCTCAATATTAGCCAATTCTTTATATGACTCTAGATCATAACATTACTTCATATCTTTCCTATTTTCTAAGATAATTAGACATGTAAAATTTGATTTAATAAAGGGGTTGTCTGTCAAAACTCTTAGGGATGTAACATTGCAACAAATATGTGTCGATCAGTCCCCCTCCTGACACATAAACTTGATTTAGTTTCATCCTTTTCATCAAACCCAAGACTGACGTTGATATATTTCTGGTATGATTTGGATTTCAGGTTATGATGCGATGATCAATTGCAAGAAGGAGGATGTTTTTATATTTTAGAATGTTGTTTAATCCCTTATATTTATATCATAAATCTCACAAGATGATCCTTATCTAGATCTACCCCCAGTAATTATACAGAATTTAATTATTGGGGAGGAAAGGAATTCAATAACTACGAGTGAGTAAATAAATGTTTAAATATAGGACATACCAATTGTGGATGAATATGTTGATGTGTTTTGAGATGATTTAAATAGAATTTCTATAGAGAGGGAAATTGTGTCTTACGATGACTTAATTCTTGGTTCAAGGCCCATATCAAAGACCCCTTATATAATAGAAACTATGGAATTAGTAGAATTGATGAAAAAACTATAGTAATTGAGTGATTCATGATTTATTCTCCCTAGTGCATTTCTATGGGGATCCCATGTTATTTTTTAAATAAAGAGATGGATCAATGATGTTGGGAACTGAATACAGAGAGATTAATGCTATAATAATAATGAACAAGTATCCCCAAACCCGCATTGACGATTATTGATTAACTTGATTGATCTGACTATTTTTCGGTGATTGAACCTCGATCTAGATATCATCATTTGTAAGTACGGAATGAAGTCATTCCCTTGATTTCATTTAGAACATGGTATGGGAATTATGAGTTTAAAGAAATTTATTTTTGGATTGACTAATTCGCCAAATGTTTTCATGGATATAACTAATAGAGTTTACAAGGAATATCTTGATGACTTTGTGGAGGTATTTATTGATCATATCTTGGAATATTAAAAAATCTATAAAGATCATGAAAATCACTTTCTCACTGTCCTGAAGACTCTTTGATGAAATGAATTATATTTGGATGGTTAGAATGTGTGAATTTTGGATTTAATCACCTTCCTTTCTTGGCCATATTGTCTCTACAGATGGAATGTCTGTAGATGTTGTCATGAAAAAGTTTGTGAAAGAATAAACTACTCTAAAGAACATAACCAAGGTATGTAGTTTTAATATTTTAGCAGGTTATTATCAAAATTTAATTCAGTACATCACCTGTTTAGATAACCAAATGTCCAAGATTACATGTAACAGAGTTATGTTAATATGAAAAAAATAATGTGAGGAATTTATTGAGGAATTTGAGACAATAAAACTGAATACTTTGATCTTGACTCTACAATCAGGGAATGGTGGATTTATGATTTATAATGAGGAATCAATGAAAGGATATGGTTTTTTCCTTATAAAAAATGATAGAGTTATTTCCCATTCATCTATGCAATTAAAAATTCATGAACAAAGCTACCAAACTCATGATCTTGAGTTAGAAGCTACAATTTTTTCTCTGAAGATATGGAGAGATTATCTCTACAGAGATTTTTTTTGAGATATATAAAAATCCAAATAGATTGAAATATATATTTTCATAGAAAGAACTCAACATGCAGAAATGGTGATGGATTGAACTACTCAAGAATTATTATTGTTCCACACACTATCACCCAAAAAAGATAAATAAAGTAGTTGATGCATTGAGGATGAAGAATCATAGAGTTATAAACAAAATGTTTATTGAAAAGGATCATGTGCTTATGGATCTAGTATATATGGATTTTTTAATTTTCAATAAAGGTGAAACACCACTAATTTTTCATTTTCTTCCAAACCATATCTTTTTGAAATGACTAAAACATCTCAGTCTAATGACGATAATCTTCAAATAAAAATTTAAGGTGTGAATGATGGGAATTAGGATGAATTGATGTGTGGAGATTGAATTATGAAATTTGGGAAGAGGCTTTGTGTCCCAGCTATACCTGAGAAAAAAAGGGAGTTATTGGATTTTTCACATAGTTCTAATTTCTCTGTACATCCTGGCAGCACTATGATGTATATATATTTGAAGGAACATTTATTGAGGGATAACATGAAGCTAGAAATTTCTGATAATGTATCAAGTTGTCTAGTCTGTAAGAAAGTAAAAGCCACAATAAAATATCCAAGACGATTCATTCATCCTCTACATATTCATAAATGAATGTAGGATGACATCACCATGGTTGTTTTCACTTGAATACCCAAAACTCTAATCAATAATCATGTGATATGGGTAATTGTTGATAGATTGTGAAATTTTCACATTTACTCACTATAAGAGACGATTTTCCACTGGAGCACCAAGTATGACTCAATGTAATTGATGTTGTAAGACTTCAGGGAGAACCTATCTCATTTGTGACTGATCACGATCCACGATGTACATTGAAATTTTGGAAAATTATTCAGAAATATTTAGATAATGATCTTCATTTGAGTACTTCTTAGCACCCACAAACAGACACGCAATCAGAAAAGATGATATAAACCTCAGAGGACAAGGTGAGAACATGTTCACATGACCTTCAAGGTATGTGGGATCAATATTTATCATTAGTATAGTTTTCCAACAATAATAGTTTCCATTCAAGTATTCAAATGGAACCATATGAAGAATTGTATAGAAAGAGTTATCATACACCAACTTGTTGGGATGTATTCGGAGAAAAGAATCTTGTAGGCAGAGAGATTTTGGAGGGAACAAAAGAAGGTAAATATAATTCAAACCCATATCAAAGTCGCTCAAAGTAGGAAAACTAGCTATGACGATAATCTATGGAAGGATTTATAATTTCATGTGAGGGATCACGTTTTCATGAAATTGTCTCCAGGGATGGGTGATATAAGATTTTGGAAGAGAGGGATACTGAGCCCTAGGTAAATCAGTCCTTTTTAAATCCAATAGATTATTAGGGTAGTTTCATATCAATTGGCTATTCCACATAACCAATCTATAGAACACAATGTGTTTCATGCCTCATTGTCAAGGAAAACCCAAAACATGTCCTCAATTATGATGGAATAGGATTATAACCTCACATATCATATTGTGAAGGGCCTTTACAGAATATGGAAACTAAAGAACATTTATTAAGGAAATAGATAGCTCGGCTGGAAAAGATAATTTGGAAAAATCCTAAAATCCTGGAGGCAACATGGGATATGAAGATCTTATGATAAAGACCTACCGAAAACTTTTTATGAGGTAACATTGTGTGAATTTAGAGTATTAAATTTGTGTAAGGAGGGGATAATGTACAACCCCAAGAGTTTTCAAATAAATTTAATATTGAATTCATGAAACCTTGTGTCTCTACAAAAAGAAACTTTATTATAACCTATCCAGTAAAAATGATTTTACCACCTATGAGATTTGAATTTCGAATAAATGACATACACACTTGTATTCTATATGATTTTAGAGTCTGCTAAGATCAACGAGGCTTCCACTTGTGCTTTCTTGGATGTCTGATACTTTTGAACTTATTTTCCCATTTTGACCTTCTATCTTATTTTGTTTCCTTGGAATTTTTCCCTTCTCTGTAAAAGGGTCCCTCTTACCTAGTTGTAAAAGAGGTTCTTGGTTCAATAAAGAGGGCTTGACAGACAATCTTTTATAAAAAAAACATAAATTTTTTTGAATAGTATCTTGACCCATATGAATAGTAATATATTGTAACATCCCAAGTAAATAAATAATAATAAATTTGAATGTTTGTTAATATTTTTTGAATTAAATATTAATTTTACTAATAGGGGATTCTATGTTTGATAGCGTACCTAAAACGCAACAGTGGGTTTCTTTGAAATCATATGTTGCAACTAATAATATAATATTATTATTTTAAATGGTCATTAATTCCTAGCCATTTTATTCAAAGGAATTAATAGAACTAACTACAATATGATTATACATGTTTATAAAATGTTTTTACATTTATCCAATAAAAGTTAGAGGGTTAAAATGTAAATGAATCTAAGCATAAATACTCTAATATTCTTTAAAAGGTCGACTTAATGCCTTTTAATGGAAACCCATTTTTAAATCAAATTTTTGTCACTCTTATATGTTCGATTTCACAAAATAAAATTCTTATTTAGATTCAGGACATCAAAATTTACTTTGAATGAAATTTTGGTATTTTTATGATAAAATTCATTTTCTAATGAATAATGAAGGATGTTGTAATTTAATTCAAAAGTGCCTTTTAATATAATTTATTTATATGTATAAATTATATTTTGAATTGGGTATAAATTGTAATTAGAATATATTATTACTATTTAATCTAATGTTTGAAATTCGGATTAATTTCACATTGAAATTGTACATAAACAAGTTTCAATCTTTTGATAGTTAGTATTTCTTAAAAACAAGCTATTTGTTTTAACAGAAGGAATTAAATTTAAATTAATTTATGCCAATTCAGGGTTTTGAATTTAGTAAAATGGATTCCATATTTGGAATCAGTAGGTCCAAATCTATATATATATATACTAATCTTAGGTTTTTTCCACTGCCACGTGTAACTCTAATATTCCTACACATCCTATTTTCTATATGTGTCAAACCACCATGCCTCCACATCCCTCCTCCCCTCCCTTTCCATGTCATTCCCTCCCTCACACTCCCACTCCTTCTCAGCCTCACCATCATTATTTTCCTTTGTCCCTTTTCCGATTTCCACCATGCCTCGACGTCCCTCCTCCGCTCCCTTTCCCTTCCATTCCCTCCCTCCCGCACCCGCTCCAGCTCAGCCTCCCCATCATGATTTTCCACTCCCCTGTTTCCAATTTCCATTGATCCTCCCGCTGTGTAGATCATGCATCACGACCTAGCCTCTCCTAAAACCCCCCACTGATATCATCCTCTTTTTACTGGTCATCACTCACTCTGTCAGATTTGTATTTTTTCTTCCCATGCACATCTGACGAACCTTGGGTTACATCGCATCTTCTACCACTATCTTATACATCCATCTTCCAGCCAACAAAACTAGGGATCCCACTCACCGTCAACCTTGTACCTTCATTAACTCAAACATTCTATAATGCACTATCGTTTCTGAGCTATCAGTTTACATCCATACCCATACGGTGAACTCGTTCCTCTAACACTTACAGATCTTGGTTTTATTCGACTACTACATTGTCTACCGAAATCTTTTTCTTACTTATGCTCCTCCATTTACCATAATTCATCAAATGTCGCATGCTCGTTGTTCTCGTCGCTCGAAAATTTCTCTGGGTAACCCTACATACTACAACTCTTTATTCCATACCTGGATATCCTAAACTAATCCAGCAATTGTCGATGCGGAAACTGTGCTACACACTCTGGCACTTTCATCCCATCGCTTTGCAAGTCCGTTCAACTATACATTAGTGCTAGGTTATATTTCTATACCAGTATGGTTCCTATTATTTTCCACTAAATGATCCAACCCACATTACATAATTTTCTCCACATAATCTAGCTTTCGGGAGTTGCATGACCCATTGCACTTGACAAGGTTGCATCTTCATCTCTAGCACATCCACTGCTCTGGGAATTCACACTCAATTTATCATTCCGGAATATAGTAACAGGAAACTCTTCATGCATTGAGGTAGTTTACATTCAAATCTCATATTATATGTCTATTTTAAAAATACTGCAGTCTTAAATAGTAGGTATCTCAATGTTGTTTCCAGATAACTGCTACTAAATTTTCAATATTATGACTCATACAACTGCTACGAACTACCATCTGAATGATTAAATAACTGCTTCCAATTACAGAACTTCAATATTTTTCTCAATATGTAAGTTCAAAGGTTTATACTACTATTACTAAGAGGTACATGAAATCTCCAACTAAGAAACATTGGATGATATATATTGAAAAAATAAGATGGGGTTACGACTGTTGAATTAGAATGTGATTTTTTGGTTAGTTTTGTGCTATATTTATAGCTAATAAATTCTCTGGTCTCTTCCATTTTTTCAGGTGAATAAGTTTTTAGGGTGATAAATATAGGTATGTTCTGGAATATTTTCATTATTTTTCCAGTGATGGAATAATTATATTATTTCTTTTAAAATCTTAAATAATTATTCATGTGTATAGTTTCCGGTGCAGGTTGTGGAGTTGCACTACACTGATTTAATTAAAGTTCGAAATATATAGGTTATCGCTGATTTAATTCATGTAGTTGGCATATATAATACAATGTGTGTTTGTGCTGGTTATAAAGGTACACTTAGATTGTATCCATGGCATCAAGGTGATTTAATTCATTGCATATTCTTACTATCTAATTTTCATTGGAGGAACTTTGACAGGTTGCATTGAAGCAATTACCAACTTGATTATATATTTTTAATAATGATACATTCATTATTTGTTTGTGAACTAGGTTTCCCATGAAATATTTTTAGTTTTCTAAACCATGTCTCATCACATTCATTAAATTTTTTAGGGGTATTTATTGACACCATGCCTCTTTAGAATTGTTCTAAATTCACCACACATATTTCTTGGGATGCTATAATATTGGTATATGTTCTGGAATATTTTCCCTGGCTAACCTATAATAGAATAATTGAATTAATTATTTTAAATTCTAGAGTTTTTTTCACTTGAATGGATTCATATGATGGTTGTGTCGGTTCGCTTGGATGATTTAATACTTATTCTAAAAGTGTAGGTTATGGATGATTTATTTCAAGTAGTTTTCTTATTTCATTCAAGGTTTGGAGATGCATGTTATGTAGGTTAACTTATATGGTTTATGGGGCACTATAGTGATTTAATTCATTGCATATTCCTACTTTATAATTTGAATTAGATGTACCCTAATAGTTTTCATTATAGGTATGAGTTTATGATCAGGGGTATCATGGTGGATAATGTTATTAATGTAATGTAGCATGACGAAATTTTAACACAAGGTAATTCATTAATTGTTTGTGATTAATTTACAATTTTCCCTGATTTTTCAAACAAGAATCATTAAACCTGTTAGATTTTAATATTCCATTAATTAGATGGAATGTTTTTATTGATAATGATATCATGACATGATCTTAGAAATTAATTATTTTTAATCATGTGTAGTTTATCTAAATAAATTAAGCAACACTAAAAATAATTTTTAGCAACGATACTGTTAGGTTATCTATTTTTTGAAACATGTGTGAAAATTTTTAGTAAATGGTTGATTTCATTTACTTATAATTATGTCTTTCTGCATGTAACTATGTCAAAAAAATATTTTCTCAAATACATGGATGCATGGAAGGAAGCATGATTATGAAGGTGAACTGGTAAGCCCCTGTTCAGTAGGTTGAAGCCAGTATCCAGGTTGTCACTGGATCAATCTCTGGTAGTATCTCCTTTCCTCTTCTTTCCCCGACTTCAGTTACACACCCAGTTCGTTGATGTGTTCATTGGTGGGCATGGCATTGGTCCCACTATGACCATGAATTTTTCTCGATTGATGGAATTATTCATCACGGTCAAAGGTTGGATTTCTTTATTTGACATAATATATTGATTTTTATAAACCCTAATTTCCCATTTTGGAACTCTTACATTTTCATGGATGATTATATTTCCCCCTATTGATTGAACATCTATTTATTCATCTATAACCAATTGCTATAATATTTTATTACATAAAACCTATGCTTGCTGATTCCATAAAAAACATGCCTACAAATTCATTTTTTATCTAGGATTAATTCTCTATTGAAATTATTCTATTTCTCTTAAGGGTTCATTCACTTATTTATTTTTAATGATTTTACTACTTACATATTACAATATATTATTCTTTGATTTTATTACAACATAAGATGGAAATCTTCTCGGTTAATTTCCTTATATTAATTAATCTAGAAGGATGGTTGTGTAGTATTGAATCATGTGGTGACACCTCGCCTCTCATCTTCAACATTATTTCAAATTTCTAGGTAATGATATTTTACCTCTTGTATGTACGATTAATTTCATATTATATGTGGAAATGTTGAGTAAATGTTTGATTTGATTTACTAATGAATATATATTTCTGTAAGTAAGGGTGTCAACTATAGATTTTCTGAAATACATGGATGAATGGTAGTAAGAAACCAACATGAGGAAGGTGAATGGGTAAGACCATACCTACATGGTTGAGGACATTATTCAGGTTGTCACTAGATCAATCCCAGGAAGTATCACCTTTCCTATTTCCCTTAATTATTTTTATTATCCAGTTCATTGGTGTGTTCTTGGGAGGGCATGAAATTGGGCCCACAATGACCAGGAGTTTTCCTCACTTTATGGAATTTTTCCTCACCATCGAAGGTTGGATTTTTTTATCTGACATGTTTCCTTGATTTTTATAAACACTAATTGCATGTATTGTAAATCTTACTTTTTATTAGATGATTATATCCCCCTATATCTTCATTGAATCTGTATACATCCAGTAAAAATTGGAATCATTGTTTCCTAAAAAATGGAGTTCATTGGGTCATGTAAATAAAAGATAAATCCCCTGATACCATTGTTAGTATCTAGGAATTTTCATTTTAGTTAGAAATTTGTTTCCAATTGGGATATTTACCAACATTTTTTCTTTTATGTGACTATAGATTAACAATTTTAATGGATTATACTATGATAAATTTTACTCAAACAATTGTTAAAACTCTTTTTTTATCCAAATAATAAAACTGAAACAAATTATGTACCATGAATTGATCATTAATTCTTATTCTGTTTTTCTGACCATCTAATTCTAGATTAATGTCAAATTCATGACTATCGTGTGTTGTAATGGAAGAATAATCCATGTTTGGTATTTATATTATGTGACTACAGATTAACACCTGTAATGGATTATACTATGATAACTTTTCCTCAAACAAGGGTTACCCCCTATGTTTATGATCCAAATAAAGAAATTCGAACAAATTATACAGCATGAATTGATCGTTCATTATTATTCAGTTTTTCTAACCATATTACTATAGTTAAATGTAAACATCAATATTGTCATGTGGTACAAGGACAACAGAATCCAAAATCGAAAATTATAATTAGATTGTTCATAACATGTAATTTTTCAATTGTATTTCAGTTTGAACAACGAAATAACTTATTTTATCTTCTCAAACTATCTACAATGCTATGTTTTCCCCAAACAATGGTTACAACCCTTTTCTATGGACTAAAACCTACAATGGATGGTACATTAATAATCTTTCATGTTCATGATATGAGTAAATTTTTATAACAATTTTTTTTCATTAGTTTTTTCCTTCATATGTCTCCAAATTATCCAATCCATCAACATACTTTTTTTATGGTACACTAATTTTGGAGGGATATGCATTATAGTCCTGTTGAAGGCTGGGAATCCCATAATATATCAAATGAGGAGAATAGAGAGCTGAGAGAGAATATACTGTGACCTCAATCAGAGACTCATGGGCTGCGTAGGTCAGCTACAAAATTGCATCATTCACTAACTTCTTGATTTCTAACAATGCAAAAATCATCAGGTACTGTGTTTCAGATGTTTTAAGTTATGTTCAAACAACGTAAATTTTTTTTTTTTGGATTCATTTTTTTATAATAACAAATAACAATGATATTTGGTTATACACCGAAACATATATTTGAGTATACCCATTTTTTAGTCCAACTTTTTTGTTTCAATGTTTTTTAGTTTAGTATATGTATTTTATATCCAACTATTTATAAGATTTACTGTATATAACATCATTGTCTACATTTTTCTAGTACACTTATAGAGTTATTTTCTTTACCAGTATTTTATGATATAATTATATTCAATGTAATAAATATTAATTAATGGTTTTATTCATTAAATTTCTTAGTGATGTTGATCCATTTCCATTTTTCTTAGAGCCAGATTCCTTCAAAACTTCCTTATCAACAGCACTAGCAGTACCAACAACATGGCTAACATGATCTTTATACAAGGTATCATTGCAGTTACCTTAATCCTGTAAAAAATCCACCTGGAAAGCCTATATATTTCATGAGTATAGATCCTCACCAGATGTCATAGAGAGTGAATGATAGGTCTGTTAATGGTAAAAACTAACCACCACCTCCCCCTTCCTAGGAGTTTCCTTATCATCATGTAATTTACTAGGAGGAAGATCCAATCCAAATAGATCGAGGGATTATAAAGTGCCCAATTCCAAGAGATCTATCATTGAGTTTGATCCCACCATGTGTAGGACCTACAAAAACATTGGTACTACCTGGAAAAGTCTCTTCCTCACCATGTTGTACAAGGCTTCCCCACTCAAACCTATTCCTGGTCTTCTCAGTCTGAATAATATTCTTCTTCTCTTCCCCCTTCTTTCCATATGTTGCACTGGATGTCGGGGATGGACCATCTGTATCAGCCACTAAGAGTTTGATTTGGGACTAGGAGACCCTAGTATTTTCATCATCCTTCCCTTTGTTTCCAGTCATTTACCCCATTGATTCTAGCTTATACTCAAATGGTGATTATTTAGAAGTATTCTCTTGAGTTCCAACATTATGTTTGATGACTTCAATTTTTCAAACCTTGAGATTCTGTGTGGCCTCACTCCCCGTGGTAGTTTTCCTCCCTGGGACAGACCCCCATTCCTAACCAATAGGCGCACTGATACGTCCTTTAAGGCACCCCTAGAATTCATTAACATACAATTAATAGGTGAGAAAGCATAGATCATGGTTGTTATTTTCTTTCCATTATTGTTGCCAAAATGTATGAAATATTCCTCATGAAGAACTGCATAGTCCTGATCCCCCTCGCTCCCATATAATCACTTCTTCCCTTCCTTGATAGCCACTCTAATTTCCAATCCATAGGGTCTTTTAAAAGTTCATTCCCAGGATCCATTTCATGCCTCACCATATGAACAAATAAAATATCCACATATGAAACATCAGAATGTTTTTTTCATTAAATAGGTTCTCTCAAAGTTGACACCAGGGGTGTTACTCCATCCCTCTCATTTAAAGTGTCTGGATTTAGTGCCTTGTCAGGGGAAACCATACTAATAGCTGGCACCATTGTACTTGAAGCATCAAATCCATTATTCCCAACATTAGAAATAACTATGGATGCAATATCATCCATTCCAACAACTCATCATGCCTTCCCATGTTCCTTGACCTCCTTACACATCATAGATACCAATCCATCCTTAATGCATTTGGAGTCATCGTTATATGGAAATTTGATATTACAGTTTCACCTTGTCTTACCAACTTTAAATGTGTTCAACTGCATTATTATCATTGTGCCACTTTTCATTCAGGTATAGCTGGCCAATTCCAAACACATGGTTTTATCTTCTAGGAACATGTAATGATGGATACCAGTAAATGAAATAATCAATAATATTGAATATAATTTGACGTGTGGTATTTTTATTCTTTATAATATCAGTTGTACATATGAAAATTATTCAGACCCATCATTTTATTATTGTATAATTCATTTGAGATGAAGAGGTACTAGTGGATTCTCTTTCTTGTCTCTATTTTTTAGAGAATAATATTTGTAAAGATCATCTTCTCAACTGCATTTTCTATTGAATGTGATTTTACTATAGGGTAATACTGGTTCAATATGAGTTCGAAAATTATTACTATTTTACTCCCTCTTAATTTTTTCAATAATTATAAATTTCTTTACATGTACTGGAGGAGCAATATACTGGATCTTTTTGATGCCGGACTATCTTCTGCAAAAATATTTGCTTGTTTTTTTAATGCTGGTTGTTTTGTTGAATTTGAAGTTTTTCAGTTTTTGTGATGGTTTTAATGATGGATGTTACTCTATTAGTGACATTTTCATAACTTCTATTAATTATTATGTATTTAAAAATTAATTTGACTATTTTTTAATTGTTCTCTCAATACATGTGAATCTACTGGAAAGAATAGAAAATGAATACAGGTTTAATTTCGTAAAATCGAAGAGTTAATCTCTATTTCGTTAAACATATGAATGCAAGTAGTTTCTCTTAACATTTGAATACACTATGTATTGTTTTTTATGCATTAAAAAAATATGAAAATAATGGGTTTTAAATTTCCCATATTATTTTCAGTGTCGAATGTGATGGTGATGTGCTTTCATGTTTTGCTTCAGGAAAACACAGTGAGTCCTAGGGAAATGATATAGAAATTTCCTTGTATCTCTCCATAGAATTTCTATTTTGCTTGGATCCAAAATTGACTCAAGTTATTTGTTGTTGGTACTATATTTATTTATGTGATCCAGGAAGTAGAAGAAGTAAAAGAGTCCTTTCTTCAATGAAATTACGAGTAATGTTTCTTAATTTCCGATCATGTTTGTTGCAATTTGTGCATTTTCATCCCAACCAGGATGTTAAAAAGGTTGTTGTGGACTTCTCTACATTTCATTCCTCTAGGTATTCAATTTATATTGACCTGAATTTGGAAGAGATGTTGATAATTGAATTCAAATCAAGGTATATAATCATTGTGGATAATGTAACTTCTTTATTCAAATGTTCTATTCACAACAAGATTATTAATTTTCCAAATCCCACTCGAACTGTTATTTTTTTATTTTTCATTATGTTCAGCATGAAATATTCCAATGTCTGGTAGAGGACATGGTATTCAATCAAATACCAAGACTATTGACATTTAGTGAAGTAAAAACCAGATTCATTTTTTCTTCATATATTTTTTATTCAACTTCATGTTGTTAATTATTTTGAAGTGGTTGTTGATTATCTATTTTCGTGTATTTATTTTATTCAATATCATTTTGTATTTCATATTTGTGCTTGATCTCTTTGTTAACTATTTTAATGTTGTATTAATATTAAATGCACTCCTATTCCATTATCATACAATATTACTTTCTAATTATAATTTATTCAACATATGTGTTTCGGTGCGGATGTGCGTCGGGTTACGCTGTTCCGCCAGGACGCGTTCGCGCGTGCAGCCGTCAACCCGAGGGGATGGGCGCGCGGCTTGTGGTCCCGCAGTCCCGCTTTCCAAGGGCGGGCGGCATCCGTCCCTTATTCAGGGGCGTCTGCTCCTTGATCGAAACCGGGATGATGGGATGTCGGCTTCTCCTTCCTTGGACGTCTCCTCGGAACTTGTCGCCTAATCCGGGTCTCCCTCATAGACTTAAGAATGTTCGTGAATCTCGTTCCCGGCGCCATATCTTCATGGACACCGGTTAATTACGCTGCTTCCGCCCGGACGTTCCAAGGAGTCTGGGCGGGGCAGCAACCTGCGGTGAGAAGGCCGGGTGGCTCTGGGTGCTGGGGGCGTGTCGTAACACTGCGGCTCTGCACGTCTGTCTTCCGTCCCTAATAGGGCTTCTCGAAGGCACGATGGCCTGAGGCATCCCGTACTAGGTGCGGGGAACTGTGTCGCCTGAGGTTTTCCTCAGCTTCCCGTGTTTAACACGGGGTATGCCGCGAGTTTAACGTCCAGCGGGGACGGCATCGGACCGATCAACACGAAAAGTGGATCAGATGACAGAACCCCTTGCGGGGGACCTCCGACGCTGGGGCCAGCACATGGGCGGCTTCCCAAGTAACGTGGAGTGAAGTGAAGTGGCATGACCCCACCGGGATGTGGCGGCCCGGGTAAGGATCAGGGTGGATGATGGAGTAAAGAGCTTGGACCCCAGAGGGGCTTCCTACGTACCGCGCGTTAACACGGATCAAAGTCAACGTAGTTCGGGCATACAGTTTAACGTCATGCTGGACGTCGGCAAGCCGACTCACGAAGAGGTCGAGGCCGCCGGGCGGAGGATTGAACCGAACCACCTCGCACGGAGGGGGGATGGAACGGCCGGGTGGATCACAGTTTCACGTCATGCTGGACGATAAAAGGGGAAATGGAAAAGGGGGGCTGTGGGGAGGCACCGTGGAGATACACACGGGCAGTCTTCCACAGGGGCGGATTCATAGGTGAATCAACGCAAACGTGAACCCTGGAGGGGTCCACTGATGGACGAACGGACGTAAATACGACCGGAACGACCAGGTGGTGGGCTTGGGCCTCAGGGAGGCTTCCTACGTACCCTGTATAGAAGACAGGGATCAAAGTCCACGTAGTTCATTCTGTCAGGACTTACGCACTTGGGGCAGCCCGGATACTGCAAAACTCAGTTGGAAGGGACTTGGACCGAAAGCAAAAGACACCTCGATCCCAGTCAGACCCTCTACTGGCTTCGGCAGTGGGGAGGTGCAATGGAGATACACATGTGCAGCCTCCCACGAGAAACTAGGGGTTTGTAATACCCTGCCCCCGTAGGGAAAAGCCACTCCCATTAAATCGTCCCAAAAGGGGGACAATCCCGACATCCCTGCAGAGACGAGCGGGTGGGGGCCACGTCCAAACCGGGGGAGACCCTGCGTGCGGAGCACGGGATCAGGTTGCGGACGGTTTAGCGTCTTGCCAGACGAAGTACAGTTTAACGTCATGTGTTGAGGACGAAGCGGACGGTTTAACGTCTTGCCGGACGAAGTACAGTTTAACGTCATGTGTTGAGGACGAGGCACTTGGCAGTTTAACGTCTTGCAGCACGGACGATGGGGGCTAGGCAGTTTAATGTCGTGCAGCTTGGACGGGTGTGCAGTTTAACGTCATGCTGGGCATAGGTTGCCGGACGAAGCACTTGGCAGTTTAACGTCTTGCAGCGCGGACGATGTACAGTTTAACGTCGTGCAGGACGTATATGCAGTTTAACGTCATGCTGGACGAGTATGCAGTTTAACGTCATGCTGGACATAGGTGCGTGTCACTTCGCGCAAGCCTGGAGGGCCGCACGGGAAGACAACGCACGGTGCGGGCACCCGGGATGAGAATCATCGGGTGCCACACAGGCGGGTACCCTTAGGAGGTCAACGGGGACGACCCTGGCAGATTGCGCGCAAAAAGGAAGCTTTGCGCGCAATACTGCGGGCCGGCGCGCAATCGGGGCGGCTGGCGCGCAATTGGGCCAGCGCCTTGCGCGCGGATGCTTGAGATTGCTCACACCGGGCTTCGGATAGCGCGCGGGGGCAACGGCTCATTCTCTAATGAATGGCCACTTGAAAGAAGGGGGGTGCGCGCAATCAGGCCGGATTGCGCGCACCCCGGGGGCAATTGCGCGCAAGCGGGTTCTTTTGCGCGCAAAGGCCTTAGGGTGAATGTTTAGTCAAATGAAAGGAGCCAGCGGGGATTGCGCGCGAAGGCGGACCCCGAGGCTTTCTTGCGCGAAAGAAAGGAGGTTACCTGAAGTTCGTCATTGCGCGTGGAAGGGGTTGAATTGCGCGCACGGGAGACGTTTCGACTTCCAGCCACCTTTGAAACGTTGGGGGTCGCCTTGTATTTATAGGCAACCCCGGGCGCGGAATCCAGGGTGCGAGCGCGAAATTCCCCCCGCGGGCGCGGAATCGGGCGCGGCGCGCAAGGGAGTCGCGCGGACCCGCGGCGCGCAAAATTGCGTGCCGGACCGGCGCATTGCGCGCATCCCGGGGGGTTTGCGTGCGGAACATCACCTTTGCGCGCGGGCCTCTGAAATTCCGCGCAAGGCCTCCGGGCCCTCCGAAACGTTCTTCCGACTCCAAATATCACTTCACTTTCCGCATCCGGAGCTTCGTTTGGGAACAACGGACTTTTCCGGCGTCTACAAAAGCCCCCCCTCGGAATCTGATCGGCGAGAGGTCGCAACGATCGGGTTCCGAGGGAGACGCCGGAATGCCGAAGTCCTGGGCGGCGCGGGACTTAGGCGCGCAAAAAGGGGCGCCGGTCGCGAAATTCGCCGCTGCGGTCGCGCAAAGCGCTTTCCGCGCAGCGCGGGCCCGGCCTCGCCTATAAATAGGGGCGCTGGGTCCCGCGTTCCGTACTCTGGCCTTCCGCGCGATAAGCTCCAAAGCTCTCGTGCGCGAAATTGCCTCTTCCGGTCGCGAAATTCGCCCGATCGGCGCGCAAAACCGTCCGGATTTCGCCTGTTTTTGCGCGAAACCCCGGAACTTTGCGCGACAGTCTTCCCAATTGCGCGCCGTCCACTTGGATTGCGCGCCAACCTTCAAACTTTTCCACCAGCCTCGTCCGATCCCGCACGCTTCATCCCTTAACCCGCACGACTCCCGAATCTTCCGAGATGGCCGCGCACAGAGGAAATGAAGGGGATGCCGCCACCCGCAGAGCCGAGATGGCGACGAACGAGGAGGTTTACGGAGCCAAGGAGATTGTTTCTAACAATCAATCCTTGTTCGACTTACTAACGCCGGCCCAGAAGACATATCCACTGTCGGACAACCTGCCGCTCTGGAACTTCGGCATCCTCGATGAGGTTCCGGTGCCAGGATTCGAGGTTGATGCGCCGCGAACCTGGGTGACTCGGGAGGACGAGCTTCACCGCTATAACATCACCAACAATGGGCATCCTGCCAGGGAAACCAGGCACTTGGATGTCTACGTCCTGAACCCGAGGACGCGAACCATTGATGGGGGTGAGCCTACAGCGGAGAATTCTCCAGCCCTCTACTCGAGCACATACCGTCAGAGTGTCACTGACGACACCAAGGGCTGGCTGAAGGACTGGGACTTGCGATCCGGGGGCAACTTTACCAGTGAATGGGCCTGGGCGTTCTGGGTACGCCACACTTGCGATCACTTCGCAGAGGAGCTGCGGTACATCGGCCTGTTCGAGGCGGTGTGGACGTCGCAGTTCCACTTCTACCAGCAGTCTGAGCTCGGGCCGGAGCTGTTCACTCGGTGGTCCCCGGATACCAACACCTTCCATCTTCACCATGGGGAGGTCGGCATCGGTCTCTGGGACATCCACTGCATCGGAGGTATCCCGCTGGAGGGCTACCAGTACGATGAGTTCCTGCCACCGAAGAACATCTGGGAGGACAGGTCACGGACTCCCATTCTGACCTGGCATCTTCTTGACCTGGCTACGCAGCGGCTCGGGATCCAAGACTTCCAGAAGGACATAGCCTACAAGGATTGGTTCGGCCAGTTCCTGGAGCATGACCCGGCGGTCAAGATGCCAGGCAGGGGGAAGCGGTGCCCGACCGCAGCTCAGAGGAGCCGGAACGGGTCGTACTGGCGGGTCCTGGAGACGGGCAATTACCGCTCATGGGGGTACCGCGTCATCGAGGCCCGGGACCCGAACGTCCGGTACGCGGCGTTCCTGGCCGCCTTTCTGAGCGGGTGGCTCCTGCCAGTGCGGGATGCGAGGATGGGCGTCCGCCCGGCGACGCTGGCGATGGCGGGCGCCATGGCTGCCAATAAGAGGTACAACCTCGGGGTCCCAGTACTGGCGAGTCTGTATGCCATTCTGGGACGCATCTCACGAGGGGGGTCCCCACGAAGGATCTGTGGGCCCTTTCAGTTCTTCCACGGATGGGTGGCTGCTCACCTCGGTGGGTATACGTTCCCAAATGCCATCAGTCCTCCGGGCAACGGCCTGCGACCCTCCCTGCTGAACATTGCGGGGGTCGCTCCGATGACCCTCAGTGAGGAGGGCGTGAGGGTTCGGATTGGCAATCATGCCAATTTCAACTTCAGCCCGTTCCCCACTCCCGTCGGCCAGATGATCGACAACGGACAGGGCCCGCTGGAGCAGCATGAATACTTCCTGAACATGCGGGGCGGGGTGCTCGTGACTCGGATCGACGGGAAGGTGATCTGCGAGCCTTACGTGCCGACCCGGTTCGCCAGGCAGTTCGGGTGCCTTCAACGGATGCCGAAGAGGGTATTCACTGCTGTTCGGGAGGAGACGAACCCTTGCGTCCTTCGCCAGATGTGGCTGATGTTCGTCGCCTTCGGCTCTGGCGACGTCATCACCCTCCCTCCTACCGGAGTTAACGCAGGCTTGGCAACCGAGTACGCCGAACACTGGGCCATCGCGTACCCTGAGGGGCTCTTGCGGAAGCTAGTTCGGCGGCTCGAGGCTACCCGTGCGGAGACCGGGCGTCAAGGAAGGAGGCGAGGCGCCGCCACACGGGGGAGAACGGAGGCGCGCCAAGCAGCGGGGCCGGCGCGAGCAGGGACTTCGGCGGCGGGCGCATCGCAGGCTGCCGCTACGACCTCGGCGCCCAGAGAGGGGGCACATGCGGCGGGCGAGGAGCGGCCCGGGAAGCAGGTGAGACGTCTGCTCGAACCCTCCCACGATGCAGTCTTCCCGGCGCTGTGGTCGGCCTGGATGACCCTGCGGCAGTCACTGGGGACCGACGTCATCTGGCGAAAGATACTCAGAGAAGGAATCTATCTGCCAGAGGTCGGGCGCCTCCAGATCACCGACAGGGTGGACTTCAACCGGCAATATGCATATCTGACGGCCATGGACGAGTACGCGCGCCAACGTGGTCAGCATGCGGAGCCATCCCTTCTGGTGAAGGTGATGCTCGGTCTCGAGCCCGCTCCGGAACAGATGCCGCCAGAAGAAGATGACAGTAACGACTCCGAGGAGGAGGAGGAGACGGGGGAGGATGAAGGCTCCGAGGGAAGGTCCCATCGGGGGAGCCCACGGGAGAGCGGCGAGGTGGCCGGCTCTGACAACGTTGATGTCACTGAGCTCCTCGAGGTCCGCTTCTATCCCTACTCAACTTGCTTCATCCATTCTCTTATGCAGCTTCTAACCCGTTTCTCCATCCTTCTCAGGAGCACACGGACGTCGGTCAGGCGTCCTCAACAGGAGTAGGAGAGGCGCCAGCAGGACAAGGTGGGGGCCAGGCACCCATTATCGAATTGACAAGCGCTAAGGGGTCCCCTGCTGCAACTGTTCCTGCGGCGACCGGGGTAGCGGAAGATGACGCTCCGAACTCCCGTAAGTCTCCCTACTTTACTGCTGGTGCTTGCCATTGACGATCCGTGACTAACCATGGCATGCCCTGCGCAGTGATCTCAACATCGGAGGCTCGTCGGGTTGCCGAACCCGGGCCATCTACGAGTGGACCAGTGGTGGACATGCCGCTTGCTCCGGAACAGGCTTCCCAAACCGAGCCGGCCCCACCAACTGCTGATCAAGGGGCTGCGGACATCGGCGGTGCTGACATCGGAGAGAGGTTGGGGGCTGACGAGGGTGTCAGCGCCGCTGGGGAGAGAGAAGAAGGTTGCCCGGATGTTGGGGAACCTATCCCTCGTGAGGACCTCCCAGGGGCGGACCCTGCAGCAGACCTGTTGGCTGCCTTCCCTGCCTACCGGCCTGCCGACCCAGAGGAGATGGATGACTCGGACGCGGAGGCGGTCGAGGATAGCCGGGTAACGCGACGCAGGGGGTGGAAGTGCATCCAGCGCTTCCTCAAGCGAGACCCATCGGAATGGCTGGGGCGCATGGGATCACTTCAGACCTGGCTGCGCTTCCTGTGTGCCGGGGGAGCTGATGCTCAACGCCTCCATCTGACGGTCCGTGATTTCATGGCCGAGAAGATGCGCGAGAGCCGCCGGCGTGCCGACGTCGCACAAAGTCGGGACATGTCGGAGAGCACGCAGGCGCTCATCGCGGCAGAGCAGGAAGTCCGGCGCCTCGAAGGGCAGGCGGCAGAGAAGGAGGCCTTCGTCGCAGCATGTACCGAGCTTGTGGAGAAACTATCGGCACAACTGATCGACGCTCAGGTACAGCTGACGGAGGCGGGCCAACAGATGGTCACACTCCAAGTCGAGCGGGAGCGTGCACAGGCCAGGATTGACGAACTGCGTGCTGCGACCGCCGACGAGGAGAGGGCACGCAGAGAACGAGAAGCAGCCCTGGAGGCCGCCAGCCAAAGGGTAGCGGCATTAGAAAGACTCATTCAGCACGCTAATCCCTAAGGGCTGTTTTTTGCCATTCCCAGAACATTTGCTTCCGCTACTTAATATTTTGATCCACTTGTATGAATCGCCGTATTTATCTGCGTCTTTTGGTTTAACATGCTCAACCACAATTCGTTGTCTTGCGGGAGTGTTAACCAAGCATCAGGCATCCATAATTGGGCCTGGGTTTCTGGAGAAAAGAGGGAGGTCATTCCTAGGAAAGGAGACCTCAGACCTAACCAATGTATCATCCCCCAACTTGTTCCAACACACGAGCGGGACAACGCTAGGGGCGTTGAGATTTTATCCGAACATAGGGAAATGAGAAAAGGTGAATCGCGTGTCCCGAATCCAGACATCCACAACGATCGGCCTTCCAGGAAATGCCCAATACGGTAGGCGGACAGTGGATCGACCATAACAACTGCAATAGACGGACCGAAAAAGGCCATCATTCATATTGCAGGAGGCGGACCACATGTCATCATGAATACCGCTTTGGGGTTCCTTCAGACACAAGGGTGGAAAATCCAGATCAACAGGGCATGCGAAGCGTGGGGCGAAGTGACGATTTGTTCGGACAGAATCCAACGCTCTCAAAATTGCGCCACCGTGGGGAAAGCGTATTGGGCGGATGCACTAATCTGGCCGTGAGTCACCTCAATTCTCAGACAGCACCTCTCTGACGAGGAAACTGTCGCTTCCCATCATTGCGATGGGGCATCCCGAGCTGAATCGGGGAGAATATCACAACTGCACCACTCTACCCGAAGTCAGGCCAGACGGCCGGCGACGAGGAGGGGCGGGACTTATCGATCCCTGAGGCTGGACCCGAGTCGAAATGCCCGGGCGTTCCTACGTACTCCATCAGGCTGGAGATCAAGCCACACGTAGTTCTGTGAGTGCAGTTTAACGTCATGCAGGACGTAGGACCCCATTTGGGGTAGATCTTAGTTTAGGGTCTTAGAGCTCGGACCATAAGGGCTGGATCTTAGTTTAAGGTCTTAGAGCTCGGACCATAAAGGTGGAGGATCGTAGTTTAAGGTCTTAGAGCTCGGACCATAGGGCTAGAGGATCTTAGTTTAAGGTCTTAGAGCTCGGACCATAAGGGCTAGATCTTAGTTTAAGGTCTTAGAGCTCGGACCAGAAGGGGAGATCTTAGTTTAAGGTCTTAGAGCTCGGACCATAAGGGCTAGATCTTAGTTTAAGGTCTTAGAGCTCGGACCAGAAGGGGAGATCTTAGTTTAAGGTCTTAGAGCTCGGACCATAAAGGGGGGGATCTTAGTTTAAGGTCTTAGAGCTCGGACCATAAAGGGGAGATCTTAGTTTAAGGTCTTAGAGCTCGGACCATAAAGGGGGGATCTTAGTTTAAGGTCTTAGAGCTCGGACCATAAAGGGGAGATCTTAGTTTAAGGTCTTAGAGCTCGGACCATAAAGGGGAGATCTTAGTTTAAGGTCTTAGAGCTCGCACCATAAAGGTGGAGGATCTTAGTTTAAGGTCTTAGAGCTCGGACCATAAGGAGAGATCTTAGTTTAAGGTCTTAGAGCTCGGACCATAAAGGGGGGATCTTAGTTTAAGGTCTTAGAGCTCGGACCATAAGGAGAGATCTTAGTTTAAGGTCTTAGAGCTCGGACCATAAAAGGGGGGGATCTTAGTTTAAGGTCTTAGAGCTCGGACCATAAAGGGGAGATCTTAGTTTAAGGTCTTAGAGCTCGGACCATAAGGGCTCAAAGCACGCCACATCGTGGTCATATCCCCTGGATATGCGAAGATGCACTGAGGGATAGTGTCAAGAGTGTCGAGGTTTCGCCTGGTCAGAATGGGAGGTGGAAAATGTGAATCATGCGGCCATTCACTCGAGGACCGGGAGCACCGGCGTGACGATATGAGAATACTGCCGACCGTGGCGGAAAAGCAGCATCAACATCGCACCAACCGTTGGTGGAATGAGGCAGCAAACGAGCATCGACCGCTCAATCGCAGGATTTATATCGATTTGCTGCCCGAGGCCATTGGGGGTACCGGCCTGAGTCGGTGGGAGAGCACTGAGGCATTGTGTCCGAACCGTTCACGGGGGCTCCACCCAGGGCGTAGACGATGGGTCCGAATGAAAGGGAGCACGAAGCCTGAAAAGTGGAGGAAACCTGACCAAGCGGATCCTGACCCTCCTGGCAATAAACCAGAGCACTCTTGACACCGGTGGACCACGGCAAGGGGTCGGGGAACACGCCTTGAGGGTGACCTGAAGGCGGCGGATTCCCCAGAGAAGGGGGAATCTCTAAGAGGTGGGGGGCTGGACCCGAAGTTTCAAACATCCGGGCGTTCCTACGTATCCCATAAGGATGGGAATCAAGCCGCACGTAGTTCTTGAAGCGCGGTGCAACACAATCGGGCACCAGCGCGGGGAAGAGTGCGGGTCTGACCCTCGCACACAAAAGGAGCGGCATTTGATATTTCTTGTTTGTCCTTAAAGATGAATGGTTTTTCTTTGTGCGGCGACATGCCCGTGATTGAGAAATCTCTGGCGTCGCCACAATAATCAAGCCATGGAAGGCGTTGATGAATGGCGTGGTCATTAACCAGCGCCCAACATGAGTGTCCCCTGAGGAGGACATCACGATGCAGTGCCGTTTCTCGTCGGGCGGCCAAGACGATCACAGTTTACGGTCGTGTGGTAGGACCAGACAACACAGTTTAAGGTCGTGTGGTTCGGACCATGGAGGAACCCGCTTATCGCGGTACGGCGGACACGGCGGAGGTGGGAACATACCCAGCCCTGCGGTCACGCACGATTCCAGGAAAAGAGTCTTGGGATAGGGGTCTGCGTATGTCCATCACCCGAGGGGCAGAGATGCTAGCCTCCAGATATACTGGGCCCAGAACGCAATTGTTCGGGCGACTCCCTCCTCCTTATGGGGACGAGGGTCCAGCTACGCATGGCCCTTAGGGAGGATATCTGCATATATCCTTGGTGCTCAGATCATGGGAGCCTCGAACGACATCATTACCCTGGTTGGTCTGCCTAACGTGTAGAGGCGTACCGGAGGTCGGTATGAAGAGAGTGTCAAGATCCCACTACAACGCACAAAGGCGGAGTGTGATGAGGACTGCGCAACCAATGTTCAGAGCCCGAGAGAGCTGACATGGCGATCAAGGACGTTGCTGACGCATTCGCAACACAACATCCGATCGCGTCAGCCTAAGACGGGGCAAGCAAACGAGCATCAACCGCTCAATCGCAGGATTCATATCGATTTGCGGCCCAAGACCCACCGGTAAATCGACCCGGAGCGGTGGGAGAGCACTGAGGCATCGTACCCAAACCGCTAACGATGATCCCTTTGAGTGAAGGCTCGAACAAGAGGAAGCGCGAGGCCTGACAAGCAACACAGGACTTGTCGGGATTGAATCTGACACTACGAGTCATAGACCGAAGCACCCCAAAACATGTTAACAGATCTCCGGAAAGGGTCGGAGGACTCACCCCGAGAGCAACCAAAGGGGGGCAGATCCCCGCAATCAACCAAGAGACGGGGCTGGACCTGAGACACAAGCGTCCAGGCGGTCCTACGTATCCCATAAGGATGGGAATCAAGCCATACGTAGTTCTGAAAAGGCAGTTTAACGTCATGCAGGACGATGAGGGGTGTGAGGTAGTCCCACACACGGGGGAGGCGTACGGCGCGGCCAGTAGACCGACGTGAATGAGGACATAATCCCCTGCTCACGCGATACGCCTCGCACAAAAAGGAGGGGAACTGGGGCCAGAGGCCCAACGCGGGATAGAGATTCCCGGGAAATGGGGCTGGGCCTGAAACACGAATGTCCAGGCGGTCCTACGTATCCCACAAGGATGGGAATCAAGCCATACGTAGTTCTTGAAGTGCAGTTTAACGTCATGCAGGACGATGAGGAAAAAAGAAGGGGGGAGCAGAAGGCATCCCCAAACGTGGAGGGGGGCGTACAGCGTGACGAACAAACCGACGTGAATGAGGGCATAGCCCCGCACTCACACCATACGCCGCACACCCCGGGGCAACTGGGCCAAGGGCCCGAGATGGGATGGAAATTCCCGAAGGATGGGGCTGGGCCTGAAACACGAGGGTTCAGGCGGTCCTACGTATCCCATAAGGATGGGAATCAAGCCGCACGTAGTTCTCGAGTGGCAGTTTTACGTCATGCAGGACGAATGTTGAACAGTTTAACGTCTTGTAGCTCGGACGTAGTGCAGTTTAGCGTCATGCGGGACGAAGCACTTGGCAGTTTAACGTCTTGCAGCGCGGACGAATGCTGAACAGTTTAATGTCTTGTAGCCTGGACGAATGCAGTTTAACGTCGTGCAGGACGTGGTGACACTCAGGCAAAGTATTGCTTGAGGAACCTAGCGTTGGTGGGAGGAGTGACACGCTCACCATCCATAGTCGCTAGGGAGTACGCGCCATTGGGATAGACCTTGTGGACAACAAAAGGTCCCTCCCACTTGGGCTCCAACTTGGGCGGCTTCCTGCCGGGGATCATCGGTGCTCTTAGGGCTAGCACTAGATCACCCTGCAGGAAGGAGCGGAGGCGAACCTTCTTATTGAAAGCTCGAGCCATCCTGCTTTGATGCCTCTCCAAGTTGTGCAAAGCGCGAAGTCTATTCTCATCCAGTGCTTCCAACTCGACTAGACGGGCTTCAGCAACTCTGTCCGGCGCTTGCTGGTCGTAGACCGCAGTGCGCAAGGATGGTAACTGGATCTCGATGGGCAGGACGGCCTCAGCTCCATACACCAGGGAATAAGGGGTCATCTGGGTGGAATTGCGAGTCGTCGTCCGATAAGCCCAGAGGGCGTTGGGGAGCTTGTCCGGCCAACTCTTCTTGTTCTGACCAACCATCTTTTGCAGAATGTTAGAGAGGGTTTTGTTAAACGCCTCGATCTGTCCATTCGCCTGCGCATGATAGCGAGATGTATGGTTCGAGCGGATGTTATACTTGGCGTACAACTTCTTCAACTCGGCTGCTCGGAAATTGGTTCCGTTATCCGTGAGGATAGCGTGAGGCACTCCAAATCGATAGATGATGTTGGAGGTCACGAAGTCAGCGATCGAACAGGATTTGACCTCTCTGAGCGGAATCGCTTCTGCCCATTTGGAGAAGAAGTCTGTGGCGGTCAGAATGAACCGACACTGGCGAGCTGTCGCCGGCGGGTAAGGTCCCACAACGTCCAGTCCCCAGACTGCAAAGGGCCAGGAATACCTTGTGGTATGGAGAGGCTCCGGCGGCCGATGCACAAAGTTCGCATGAACCTGGAACGCATGGCACCTTCTGGCGTACTCGATGCAGTCATGGATCATAGAGGGCCAGAAGTATCCCAACCTCCGAATCTGGTGGGACAGCTTCGGCCCAGTTTGGTGGGCGCCGCATGAACCAGCATGAACCTCTTGCATGACTCGTGGGATCTCAACTCCCTGAAGGCAACGGAGGAGAACACCATCAAATCCGCGTTTGTAGAGGATCTGCTCCAGGCCGGGACTGCTCTGGAGGACGAACTGCGATGCGCGGCGTCGAATTCGCTCGCGCTCGGCCCGATCTGACGGAAGAATGCCATGTTGGAGGTACTCAACCAAAGGCGTCCTCCAATCAGGGGCTGATCCGACTGCTATATCTGGGGTACTCGGGGCTCCGGGCATAGGGGCAACCGTGGTGAGATTACTTACCAACGGGCCGCGATCTTCTTCCGGGATAACGGGAGCGATGAGCCTGCGGCGCGTCACGCGGACGATCAGGTTGTCCTGTTCAGGTTCCGCAAGTGACGCAGCCAGGCTGGCCAAAGCATCTGCTCGACTGTTCTGCGACCGGGGAATATGGACAATTTCTGGCCGAGAAGGGAACCGGGCCATCAGAAGGAGGGTGCACTCCAACAATGGCACAAGTTCCGGCTTCCTGACAACATAGTCGCCATTGATCTGCTTAACGACCAGTTCGGAGTCCCCTTTCACGCACAGACGGGGCACGTCGATCTCGAGAGCTAACTCGAGGCCGGTGATGAGGGCATGGTATTCCGCCTCATTGTTGGTACAGCCCTCTGACAACAGGAAAGAGTATGGCAGCACGGCTCGCTCCGGGGTAATGAAGACGATGCCCAAGCCCACTCTATTGAGCTTAGGATTATCGAGTCTTCTACCGGTGGGGCTCCGGGAGGCACCGTCAAAGTGCATCTGCCAGCATGGATCGGCTCGATCAACCGAGAGAATGGTCTCATCAGGAAAGCCTAGATCCAGCGGCTGATCCGCGGAGGTCGGGTGAGCGGCCAGAAAGTCTGCCAACGCTTGCCCTTTGATGGCCTTCTGAGACACATACCTGATGTCGAACTGCTGGAGAATCACAGCCCACCGCGCTAGACGGCCAGTCAACATAGGTCGGCTCAGGATATATTTCAACGGGTCTACCCGAGAAACCAACTGTACCTCATGGTGCTGCAAGTAGTGCCGTAATTTCTGTACGGCAAATACGAGCGCCAGGCAGCTCTTCTCGATGGGGGAATACCTAACCTCCGCATCGAGGAGCATGCGACTGAGGTAATAGAGGCTATTCTCTGTTCCCTCGTTGTTCTTCTGGGCGAGAAGGGCACCCAGGGACCGTTCCAGGGCGGTCACATAAAGGACCAGCGGCTTTCCGGATACGGGCGGCATCAGGACCGGAGGTTGAAGCAGGTACTGCTTGATTTCCTCGAAAGCGGTCTGACACTCTTTATCCCATACATAGGTGGCACCCTTCTTCATAAGCCGAGAAAAGGGCTTACACTTGCCGGCCAGATTCGCGATGAATCGGCGTATATAGGCTAAGTGGCCTTGGAACCCTTGCTGTTCCCGGACGATACCCGGGGGAGGCATCTGGCTAATCGCCCTGATTTTCTCTGGGTCGATCTCAATACCCCGGTATCTTACCACAAATCCAAGGAACTTTCCGGAGGTGACCCCAAAGGCACACTTCAACGGGTTCATCTTCAGGCAGCGAGACCGGAGGAAGCTGAACACTTTCTCAAGATCTTTGAGATGGTCCTGACGCTGGCGCGATTTGACAACCAAGTCGTCGACGTAGCATTCCACCAGTGTGCCGAGGATTGGCTTGAATATGCGGTGCATCGCCCGTTGGTAGGTGGCACCTGCATTCTTCAGGCCGAAGGGCATGACCCGGTAGCAAAAGGTACCTTGGGGGGCCCTGAAGGCAGTGAACTCCTCATCCTCAGGGGCCATCCGAATTTGGTTGTATCCGGAGTATCCATCCATGAAGGAGAGGGCTTGGAACCCTGCTGTGGCATCAATCAACAGCTCTGTCACTGGAAGGGGAAAATCATCCTTCGGACAGTGGCGGTTGAGATCGCGGAAGTCGATGCAGACTCTAATCTGCCCGTTCTTCTTCCTGACCGGCACAATGTTGGCCAGCCATTTGGGGTACTGAACTTCCCTCACGAAGTTGGCTTTGATAAGCTTGTCAACTTCGGCCTCAACCATGGCACCATGGGATGGGTGCATTTTCCTGGGAGGCTGCTTGAACCCGCGATGGTTCGCCGGGAGACCAAGGCGGTGGACGGCTACCTGAGGATCTAGCCCCGGCATCTCGTCATAGCCCCAAGCGAACACATCACGGTGCTGCCTGAGAAAGTCCACGTACTGCTGCCGCTCCTCAGAGGGCATGGCGGCACTAACCAACGTGGGTCTTGGATCGGCCTCGGTTCCAAGGTTCACCTGTATTAACTCATCGACCGTGGCGGGGACGCCCTCCTCAAAGGCTGGGGGTGCGTCTTCCATACCCTCTCCACTCGGGGAGGGATCATCCACGGGAGAGACTGCGTTGGAAACTGCATTGGGGCTACCAGATCCTGCTGGGCCACTGGTGCTGGCGCGGGCGGTCGCGGCCGTCTCATCAGGAGACTCGCGGACCGTCAAGACCATGGCGACGTCCAACCGGTGAATCGGGAGGACGTAAGCGTCATCCAGACTTGCCCAGGGATCGCTTGCAACAGCGACAGGCTCAACCTCACCTGCCAGGATCTGCTTATCCTTGCTCTTGTAATAGTCCGCGTCCAGATAGCGGGCTTCACATGAGGCAAAAGGAGAGGCATCTCCTTGAAGCACGCCTACTCGACCATTAAGGGAGTATTTGAGGCATTGGTGGTATGACGAGGGAACCGCCGCATGAAGGTGAAGCCATGGCCTGCCCATCAATGCGTTATACGCAGTGTCCTGAGAGACTACCATGAATTCGGTGTTGGCAACCAAGTCACCGAACTGGGTCTTCAAACGTATCTTGCCGACCGGGGTTTGCTCGGTGCGGTCGTACCCCTGGATCCTGAGGTCGGAGGGAATCAAGTCATCCTCAGACAACCCCAATCTCCGGAGCGTCCGAGTTGGAATCAGATTAATCCCGGACCCCGTGTCGACAAGACAACGCCGGACTTCAAGGCCATTGAACTGGCCAGTGACATACAGCGGACGGATGTGTCCCTGTATAGGAGGGTCCTCATCCTTACCAGAGAACGAGATAACTGCCTGACATTCGGCGTCCTCGATCGTTTCGGCGTGGAAGGCCTCTGCAGCCGCAACCTCTGTCTCGAACTGGAGGGGGCTCTTCAGGGCTTCAGCGAGTGCCTCGCGCATCTCAGATGACATGCGCAGAGCCTCAAGGATGGAGAGCCTTGCTGGGATGTCGGCCAAGTGCTTCAGGACATCATACTTTTTGGCCAAGCGCGAGCTCCTGGTTGCAGGAGATTGCTCTGCGGTTGGTGGCATGACGGGCCTTACCGGTTGGATCGGCGGCCGACTGGTACTTGGCGCATCTCGCTGTTCACTGGTCGCAGTCCGGGAAATGGTCACCGTACTGGAGTCAGGAGGCCGGGATGGACTTGTGGCAGGGCGGAGCTGGTCGCGACGCGGCTGAGGCGGTTCTGCCCGGTCCCATACCACAAACAGTGGCGGAGGCGAATCCGTCATCCCCGGATGGGGAGCCTGCGCACGTTGAGCTCGATCTTGAGCCTGCCGCCTAGTCTCAGTGGCGTGCACGGCCTGGCCGGAGGTACCGACGGCTGTGCCCCGACGACTCCTGCTGCTGCGGTTCTTCCGACGGTGGCGACGACCGGGGACACTAGGGAGGTCCACCTGGTGTTCTTCAACGTCGGGAACCGAAAAGGGATTTACCAGCTCGACGGTGTTAACCGAAGCGTACCCAACACCCGCCATCTGTGGGGGGGAACCCAGGCCATCGACGTCGTGAGACGGAGTGCCCGATTTCCCTTCCCCAGCCCCTGGCGGGTAAGACGGAATGCTTGGCCGGGCAACATGCCGGTCTTCCAACACCTCTGAAAGCCATCGGTCTTCGTATCGAGGAGAAGAGATTCACGTCGGGTTCACCATTTTTCTGTTTCGGTGCGGATGTGCGTCGGGTTACGCTGTTCCGCCAGGACGCGTTCGCGCGTGCACCCGTCAACCCGAGGGGATGGGCGCGCGGCTTGTGGTCCCGCAGTCCCGCTTTCCAAGGGCGGGCGGCATCCGTCCCTTATTCAGGGGCGTCTGCTCCTTGATCGAAACCGGGATGATGGGATGTCGGCTTCTCCTTCCTTGGACGTCTCCTCGGAACTTGTCGCCTAATCCGGGTCTCCCTCATAGACTTAAGAATGTTCGTGAATCTCGTTCCCGGCGCCATATCTTCATGGACACCGGTTAATTACGCTGCTTCCGCCCGGACGTTCCAAGGAGTCTGGGCGGGGCAGCAACCTGCGGTGAGAAGGCCGGGTGGCTCTGGGTGCTGGGGGCGTGTCGTAACACTGCGGCTCTGCACGTCTGTCTTCCGTCCCTAATAGGGCTTCTCGAAGGCACGATGGCCTGAGGCATCCCGTACTAGGTGCGGGGAACTGTGTCGCCTGAGGTTTTCCTCAGCTTCCCGTGTTTAACACGGGGTATGCCGCGAGTTTAACGTCCAGCGGGGACGGCATCGGACCGATCAACACGAAAAGTGGATCAGATGACAGAACCCCTTGCGGGGGACCTCCGACGCTGGGGCCAGCACATGGGCGGCTTCCCAAGTAACGTGGAGTGAAGTGAAGTGGCATGACCCCACCGGGATGTGGCGGCCCGGGTAAGGATCAGGGTGGATGATGGAGTAAAGAGCTTGGACCCCAGAGGGGCTTCCTACGTACCGCGCGTTAACACGGATCAAAGTCAACGTAGTTCGGGCATACAGTTTAACGTCATGCTGGACGTCGGCAAGCCGACTCACGAAGAGGTCGAGGCCGCCGGGCGGAGGATTGAACCGAACCACCTCGCACGGAGGGGGGATGGAACGGCCGGGTGGATCACAGTTTCACGTCATGCTGGACGATAAAAGGGGAAATGGAAAAGGGGGGCTGTGGGGAGGCACCGTGGAGATACACACGGGCAGTCTTCCACAGGGGCGGATTCATAGGTGAATCAACGCAAACGTGAACCCTGGAGGGGTCCACTGATGGACGAACGGACGTAAATACGACCGGAACGACCAGGTGGTGGGCTTGGGCCTCAGGGAGGCTTCCTACGTACCATGTATAGAAGACAGGGATCAAAGTCCACGTAGTTCATTCTGTCAGGACTTACGCACTTGGGGCAGCCCGGATACTGCAAAACTCAGTTGGAAGGGACTTGGACCGAAAGCAAAAGACACCTCGATCCCAGTCAGACCCTCTACTGGCTTCGGCAGTGGGGAGGTGCAATGGAGATACACATGTGCAGCCTCCCACGAGAAACTAGGGGTTTGTAATACCCTGCCCCCGTAGGGAAAAGCCACTCCCATTAAATCGTCCCAAAAGGGGGACAATCCCGACATCCCTGCAGAGACGAGCGGGTGGGGGCCACGTCCAAACCGGGGGAGACCCTGCGTGCGGAGCACGGGATCAGGTTGCGGACGGTTTAGCGTCTTGCCAGACGAAGTACAGTTTAACGTCATGTGTTGAGGACGAAGCGGACGGTTTAACGTCTTGCCGGACGAAGTACAGTTTAACGTCATGTGTTGAGGACGAGGCACTTGGCAGTTTAACGTCTTGCAGCACGGACGATGGGGGCTAGGAAGTTTAATGTCGTGCAGCTTGGACGGGTGTGCAGTTTAACGTCATGCTGGGCATAGGTTGCAGGACGAAGCACTTGGCAGTTTAACGTCTTGCAGCGCGGACGATGTACAGTTTAACGTCGTGCAGGACGTATATGCATTTTAACGTCATGCTGGACGAGTATGCAGTTTAACGTCATGCTGGAAATAGGTGCGTGTCACTTCGCGCAAGCCTGGAGGGCCGCACGGGAAGACAACGCACGGTGCGGGCACCCGGGATGAGAATCATCGGGTGCCACACAGGCGGGTACCCTTAGGAGGTCAACGGGGACGACCCTGGCAGATTGCGCGCAAAAAGGAAGCTTTGCGCGCAATACTGCGGGCCGGCGCGCAATCGGGGCGGCTGGCGCGCAATTGGGCCAGCGCCTTGCGCGCGGATGCTTGAGATTGCTCACACCGGGCTTCGGATAGCGCGCGGGGGCAACGGCTCATTCTCTAATGAATGGCCACTTGAAAGAAGGGGGGTGCGCGCAATCAGGCCGGATTGCGCGCACCCCGGGGGCAATTGCGCGCAAGCGGGTTCTTTTGCGCGCAAAGGCCTTAGGGTGAATGTTTAGTCAAATGAAAGGAGCCAGCGGGGATTGCGCGCGAAGGCGGACCCCGAGGCTTTCTTGCGCGAAAGAAAGGAGGTTACCTGAAGTTCGTCATTGCGCGCGGAAGGGGTTGAATTGCGCGCACGGGAGACGTTTCGACTTCCAGCCACCTTTGAAACGTTGGGGGTCGCCTTGTATTTATAGGCAACCCCGGGCGCGGAATCCAGGGTGCGAGCGCGAAATTCCCCCCGCGGGCGCGGAATCGGGCGCGGCGCGCAAGGGAGTCGCGCGGACCCGCGGCGCGCAAAATTGCGCGCCGGACCGGCGCATTGCGCGCATCCCGGGGGGTTTGCGCGCGGAACATCACCTTTGCGCGCGGGCCTCTGAAATTCCGCGCAAGGCCTCCAGGCCCTCCGAAACGTTCTTCCGACTCCAAATATCACTTCACTTTCCGCATCCGGAGCTTCGTTTGGGAACAACGGACTTTTCCGGCGTCTACAATATGTTTTCTTCTTAACTATTATAAATATTAATCTCTTATTAGAAAGATAAATAGTAATAGGATGCGCCGTGAAATAGAACAGGCGAGTACTAGTTTTTTAAATAGGTAACTTTTATTTTTAGACATTTTAAATATTTACTTCAGTAAATATTTTAATTACCATGATTAAAGGGTAAATATAGAAAATAAAGGTAAATTATAATATTATAATAATATTAAATTCCCATAACATGTGTCCTAATCCAACTGGCTGATACATATCTGACCATTGATATCCTTGGGTTGAATTTGGGACCCCATGGATCCACATGGGAGTAATAATGACATTTTATATTAATTAATTTAAAGTATAGACAAAAATGACATAAAACAATATCTTTTAGAAAATAAATTTAACACGGGGTTATATAAGTTATAGTTTTCACAATACCTATACTTTGGAAAGATAAGAAGATTTCCTATATTATGATATTTTTTTTATAATTTTTGGACCTCAAATTAATTAAATTATTTAAGACACAAAAATGATGCAATATTTACCTCTTTAATAAATTATTTAAATAAATAAGATAACAAGTATTAAAACAATATAAAAACCTGTAAAATTATTATTAGATTAATTTATTTACACCATGATTCAACTTATAATTGTTATTAATGAATATTTGACCTTTATAAACTGAATATGAGGTTATAAAAAATAATTGTTTCAAACTTTCTTAAAGAGCCCCTCCTCTACCTTATAAAAGCCCATAATTCTAACCAATTCCTCACACCTCTCAAGCGTTTTGGATCATCCAAAATCTGCTCAATTAATATCCCTACATCCCTATCTTCATCCTAGAAGCCTAACTTTAGGAAAAAAAACTTCAAGAAACCTTTTTGGTTCAATGCAAAGGGAGTTACCCGATTTAAAGGTAATATCTTTTCTTAAATTCTTTTGTTTTATTTTACTTCTCCAACCCCCTTAACTCTTTTTATTTATTTATTTTGTAAAAACACCAGTGTCCTTAATATACTAGAATTTATTTATGATAAGTATTAGAAATACACTTACACAAACCTCTATCTAATGGGTAATGAACATAATGTTTCTGTGGATGGAAAACTTACGCCTCACAAAATGATGATTGTTCAATTATCTTCTACCGCCTCTCGTGGTGGCCATTATGATGGAACTGTATTTATATATGATATATATAATGTTTATGGTTTCCTTATGCTTCTATATTTTCTATTTATATCATACTTTTATGTTTTCCATAAATGGTAAACTAGATAATTTCATTTTTGGAAGTGCGGACTACCACCCCCTCAAAGTGATATGACTCATTGATGCCTTTTGTGGGATGAATAAATGATGGAGTTAATGATCTTATTTAAGATATTATACTGGAATTATAATATACATATGTATCATTATGTTTTCATTCCATTAAAATACGAAATTAAAATGAAATTAGCGTTCTTGCGTACGTACGGCTTACCATCTCCATGAATGGTGCATTTCATTTATTACCAACAAATGTTATGTAATAATATAAATACATGTATATAATGGATATATATGATATATATGATATCTAAATCATTGATATCATTATGAAGATAATGGATTTTAGACCACAAGGACAACTTGTAATTATAAGGTGTTCATTTTTACTCAGGTACCAAATATCAACGAAACAACCGTTAATAACGTAAATGATTACATAATGTTTATAACATGGTAATAAGTAATATAAAAAAGAGTAATAAACATGAAAAAGGTTCTTAAGAAAGTACACATTAACATTATTTTATTATTCAGTAGATTAAAGAATGATCGAGTCACGTCGGAGACGAGGTTACGGACTTCATCTCAATCTCCTTTCATTGAGGCATATTTTGTATTATTCTCAACTTTCTTTTATATGGTCTATGATTACCTTTTACTATTCATTTCCTTCAAATGTAACCTTTTTCTACAAATAATTTTACTAAATGACAAAAAGTAATGTATCTTTTTAATGTACGTGGTGACAATGACCTTTCTTTCACCGCGAGTATTATTTGATCTTTGGATTCCTAAACAAGTCGTAATCTCTTTTTAAAAAAACTAAATAACATATACTATTTTTATGTATTTTGGTATTGAAAATGATTTTCATAATAGATTTTTTATGTTAATATATTTAAATGATATATTGTTATTAAAATGTGGAAATGTTATCTCTCCTTTATTTTTGTTTTATGTGTTATGAATATGTTATGGTTCATGGGCATTTTTTATGCATATTAGTGGTTCCATGATAAACCTATGGTGGGTGAGCCTGAGATAGTTCTCCAATGCATTGGGTAACGTGACAGAGGTAAAGGTGAATGTTTCTCCTAACATATTTAGGGAATATACTGTGATGGGTATTCCAATGTAACTCCCTACGTAGTTGTGATTGATATAATGTATGTATGATATGGATGCCAAAAGTTACCTTTATGATTTATATTTACTATTGTGTTAATCATAAATCTTATGATATCACGAGGTATATTAAAGATCTTATGTTATGTATGTAATGATGAACTAATGTAATCATTCCTTGTTTTATAACCCTTACTGAGATTTTTATGGTCATCCATGCTTTTGAAATTTTTTTCAAAGGACTTAAAGATTAATAGGGTCAATGGTGGGATCAAGTAAAAGTCATGCTATCTAAAACATGAAATTATACATGACACTTCTTTTTTCAAGAGTTTTTATTTTGTGGAGAAAAAGTAAACGTAGTGTAAGTGTCTACTTTTTAATCTTTTGAGATGTAATAGTTATGTCTGAATTATCAAAAACTCTAAACTTGAAAAGATCCTCAATGTGAATTATTTATTTAATTCAAGATTATGTATTGTTTTAAGGCTGGGTCCTTACAGTTGGTATCAGTGGTCAGTTTAGACAACTTTGGGAGTTAGAATATTTTTATATTAATGTCTATAAATTAATTAATGGTTATATTGAAATGATATAGAATTTACAGATTACCATGTGGCATTGCCTAAGATATTTCTGTGTTCAAAATGGTTTTCTACAGAGGAAACAGGCAAGCTATGTTGGGACAACATCAGGAGGAAGGAAAACTTCCAAATCAGCAACCTGAGATGGTCAAAATCGGAACTGAAGAGTTTGTTGTAATGATGGCACAGTTGAATCATGCTATAAATGGCGGTGGTATCCATGCACGAGATCATCTAGATTAACCACATAGGAAAATGTTAGTAGTAGAGAATTTCATGAGGCAACATCCACCATCATACAGATGAGCATCTGAACCTGTGCTAGGATAAGGGTGGATTAAAGCACTGAAGAATTTTTTTTGATGTCATGGGGTGTTCAGAACATGAATAGGTTAGTCTTGATGTTTACCATTTTGAAGGTGAAGCTGATCAGTGGTGGTCGATGGTGAAAAATATCAGGGATTGTGAAGAGATTGATTCACTTGATTAGGATGAATTCAAAGGTATGTTCCTTGAGAAATATTTTCCTAATGTGGTTTGAGTTAGGATGGAAAAAAATTCCTATAATTTAGGCAGGAGGATGACTCCATGGCTTCTTATAAAGAAAAATTCACTCGACTCGCAATGTATGCTCCGAATTTCATATGAGATCATGATAGTAAAATTAATCATTTTTTACTTAGGATTAAAGCCAATGTATCGAAGGGATTTAGCTTCTCATGAGTTCAAAGGCAATTAAAAACTTGTTCGTTGTGTAGAGAAGGTGGAAATGGAGTTTGTCGATGATCAGATGTTCTTTGACAGACAACAGAATAAGAGGTCGAGGTGGCAGGAAAAATGGAAGAACTCTCCAAACAAGTTTGAGGGTAAGAAACTTAAATTTACAGTTTGTAAAAATTGTGGTAAAAAGCATGCTGGGGAATGTATTTTGAATTCTCGTAAGTTCTACCGATGTGGTAAAAAGGGACATAAGGCTCGTAAATGCACTAAAAAGGTCAAGTTAATGGTAATACAAAATATGATTTACAGTCAGTAAAATGTTTTAAGAGCAATGAAATGGGTCATTATGCAAATGAGTTTCCAACGAAGAACTCAACTGAGGGAAAGCAACCGGTCTATAACCAGAAAGGGGTGGTGAAATCCTTTGCAACTACTTCAGCATATGTTGGGCCATCAAATGAAGTAATATCAAGTACACTATTTTTTTGTTCAGATTATACCAACGTGTTTTTTGATTCAGGGTCTACACACTCTTTCATTTCTAAGAATTTTTCTAGTAAATTCAGAATCCAATCTCATGATATGAATATAGAACTTATGGTAAAAACACCTAGAATAAATATTGAGAAAAAAAGAAAACATAAGAACCATCATGTCCTTGTGTGTGGAAAGAATCTACCTATAAATATTGTTGTTTTTCCTCTAGTAGAGTTCGATGTTATTTTGGGTATGGATTGGATTTCTGTTCATCATGCTAAGATAGACTATAGAGCTAAAGAGGTTTCTTTTCAAAAATATTTTCAGTTTGTGTACATGAATGAACCCTTACTTTTGATAACATATCAGGAAGCTGAGAAACTAGTATAAGATATAAATGAATGTTATCTTACTCATATTGTTGAAAAGAAAGGATGTGTTGAGATTAATGATGTTCCTATGGTAAATGAGTATGTTGATGTCTTTCCTGATGAGTTTCCTGGTATTACACCTGATCGAGAAGTTGAATATATGGTTGACTTAGTGCCTGATGCTAAACCAATTTCAAATCCCCCTTATCGAATGACTCAAATTAAACTTCTAGAGTTAAATAACCAATTACAGGAGTCATTAGATAAAGGTTTCATTTGACCTTGCACATCACCATGGGGTGCTCCTATCTTATTTGTTAAAAAAGGATGGCTCAATGAGACTTTGCAATGATTATAAAGAATTGAATAACATCACTGTTAAGAACAAGTATCCTTTTCCTCATGTTGATGATTTGTTTGATCTGCTGGAGGGAGATCAGTATTTTTCAAAGATTGATCTGAGGTCAGGGTACCATCAGTTGAAAGTAAAGGAAGCAGACATTCCGAAGACCACATTTCATACTAGATATGGCCATTATGAATTTGTAGTTATGCCTTTTGGGTTAACCAAAGCACCTACTGTATTCATGGAACTCATGAATAGAATTTTTCGTGAGTTCTTGGATAAGTTTTTGGTTGTGGTCATTGATGATATTTTGGTTATCCCCAAAAGTAAAGAAGAACATAAAAGTCATTTAAGGGATGTCTTGCAAACTTTAAAAGAAAATAAACTGTATGGAAAATTCAATAAGTGTGAGTTTTGGTTACAAAAAATTTCTTTCCTTGTTCACATTGTTTTAATAAATGGTATAACTATTGATCCTTCTAAAACAAAAGTTGTTGAAGAATGGACAATACCAAGAAATATAACCAAGATCCGTATTTTTCTTGGTTTGGCAGGTTATTACCGAAGGTTTGTTAAGAATTTTTCACAGTTATCTAGTCCAATGAATAAATTAACTCAAGAATGTGTAAAGTTCATTTGGACAAAAGAATGTGATGATTGTTTTCAGGAATTTAAAACAAGATTGTTGAATGATCCAGTTTATCACTACCTTATAGAAATGGTGAGTTCGTTACCTATAGTGATGCTTTGTTGAAAGGACTAGGTTTTGTCCTTATGCAGAATGATCAGGTAATTGCTTATGCTTCACGTCAGTTGAATCATCATGAGCTAAATTACCCTACACATGATTTGTAATTAGCTTCTGTTGTTTTTTCTTTAAAAATTTGGAGGCATCATTTTTATGGAGTAAAATGCGAAATATATACTGACCACATTAGTTTTATTTATATATTCACTCAACAATAATTGAACATGAGAAAAAGGAGATGGTTGGAATTAATCAAGGATTATGATTACACGATCCATTACTATCTGGGAAAAGAAAATAAAGTGGTTGATACTTTGAGTCGAAAACGTAATGATTCATTAACCATGCTATTTTTGGAACGAGATACTTTGGTTTTTGATTTGATAAACATTGGCATAAAGTTGTTGGTGCATAAAATTATATATTTTGTTCAGGTGTTAGTGGAATCATCTCTGTCCGACAAGATTAAGAGAGCGTAGAAAGAAGACAGTGAGTTACAGAAAAAGGTAGAGTTGGTTCAGAAGGGTATGTTTCCTGAATTTAACTTTGATAATGATTGTGTTTTGATGTTTGGAAGGAGATTATGTGTTCCTTGTGATTCATAATTGAAGAATGAGTTGTTATGTGAAGCTCATAGTTCTCCATTTTCAGTTTATCATGGCAGTACTATGATATATAGGGATCTTCAGGAGTATTAATGTTGGGATGGAATGAAAAGAGATACTGTTTATTTTAATGTGAAGTGTTGACTTGTCAACAGGTTAAAGCAGAGGGGCAGTTACCGAAAGGGATGCTTCAGTCTTTACCAGTGATAGATTAGAAATGGTAAAATATATCCATGGACTTCATTGTGGGATTACCAAAGACATCTAGAGGTAAGAATACAATCTGGGATATTGTTGATCAATTGACTATATCGACTCTTTTCCTTCCTATTCAAGATACATTGTCTCTTGATCAACTTTATCGGTTGTATGTTAAAGAGATGGTCAGGTTGCATGGTTTTCCACTCTCTATTGTATCTGATCATGATCCCAGGTTTACTTTTAACTTTTGTAAATGCCCTTAGAAGTCATTGGGTACTGAATTAAATTTTAGTATAGATTTTCATCCTCAATCATATGGGCAGTCAGAACGAACACTTACGAACTTGGAGGATATTCTATGAGACTGTTCATGGGATTATCAGGGACTTTGAGACCAACATATATCTTTGGTCGAATTTTCATTTAATAACAGTTTTCATTCCAGTATACATATGGCTCCATTTGAGGCATTATATGGAAAGCGTTGTCGAACTCTAGCTTTTTTTGGATGAAGTAGGTGAAAGAATGGTGATGGGGCCGGAATTGGTGGAATAGATGGCATGAATAGTTTATTTTATTCAGAAGAACATGAGCGCAACTTAGATCAGACAAAAAAATTATGCTGATAACTGGAGGAAGGATCTATCTTTCGAGGTAGGTTATCATGTCTTTTTTCAAAGTTTCTCCATGGAAAAGTGTGATGCATTTTGGTACGAAGTAAAGGATGAGTCCATGGTTCATTGGACCTTATGAAATCGTGGAGAAATTTGGAACAGTTTCTTAGAGAGTGGCTTTACATCCATGTTTATCTCAGGTACAGAATGTTTTTCATGTTTCAATGTTGAGAAAGTATATGTCAGATCCATCTCAGGTTTTGAGCCTAGAGGTAGTTCAGTTGGAAGAGAATCTATCTTATGAGGAACAACCAGTCCAGATTCATGACCGTAGAGAGAAATTGTTGAGGAATAAGGTAATATTTCAGGTAAAGGTTTTTTTGAAAAACCATATGGTTGAAGAGGCAACGTGGGAATTTGAAAATGTTATGCGGGATAAATACCCCCACTTACTTGATAAGTGAATAAAAATTATGAAGACTCAATTATTAAAATGGGGGAAGGATGTAACATCACAAGTAAATATATAATAATACATTTGATTGTTTATTAATATTTTCTGAATTATATATTAATTTTACAAAAAAGGGATTCTATGTTCGATAGCGTACCCGATACGCAACAACGGTTTTCTTTGAAATCTTATGTTTCTCACTAATAATATATTATTATTATTTTAAATGGTAGTTAAAACCTAGCCATTGTATTGGAGGTAATGAATAAAACTAACTACAATATGATTATACATGTTTGTAAAATGTTTTAACTTTTATCCAATATATGTTATAGGCTTAAAATATAAATGAATCTAAGCATAAATACTCTAATATTCTTTAAAAGGTCAATTTACCGCCTTTTAATGAAGAACCCTTTTTAAATCCATTTTTTCACTCTTATATGGCTAGATTATTTTTTCAATTAGTTATAAAGTGTAATTAGAATATTTGTTTACTGGTTAATCTAATGTTTGAAATTGGAATTAATTTCACTTTGAAATTCGATATAAACAAATGCCAATCTTTTGATAGTTATTATTTCTTAAAAACATGCTATTTGTTTTAACAGCGGGAATTAATTTTAAAATAATTTTTTCTACTTATGTGTTTTGAATATGAAAAAATGGATTCCATATTTGGAATCAGTAGGTTCAAATTGTGTAAATAGGTAACTTTTATTTTTAGACATTTTAAATAGTTACTTTAGTAAATATTTTATTTACCATGATTAAAAGTTAAATATAGTAAATAAAGGTAAATTATAATATTATAATAATTTTAAATTACACTAAAATTTGTCCTAATCCTATTATTTGATACATATCTAATCATTGGAATCCTTGGGTTGAATTGGGGACCTCATGGAGCCACATGGGAGTAATAATGACATTTTATATTAATTAAATTAATGTATTGACAAAATGACATAAACAAATATCTTTTTGTAAATATATTAATACATAGGGTCATATAAGTTATATTTTAGACTATAAATATTATTTAAAAATATAAAAATATTTTCTACATTATGGTATTTTTTTATAATTTTTGGACATCAAAAAAAATAAATTAATCAAGACATAATAATGATGCAATATTTACCTCAATAATAAATTATTTAAATAAATAAGATTATATGTATTAAAACAATATCAAAAACCTGTCAAATTCTTTTTGGATTATTTTATTTAGACCATGAGTCATCTTTACTTTTTGATTAACGAATATTTTACCTTTTGAAACTGAAGATGATAATTGATTCAAACTTCCCTAAAGAGCCCCTCCTCTCCCATATAAAAATCTCTTTCTTCTAACTAATTCCTCACACCTATCAAGACTTTTGGATCATCCAACCTATTCTAAATTAATCTCCCTACATCCCTATATTCATCCTAGAAGCCTTACCTTAGGCATAAACTACTTCAATAATCCTTTTTGGTTCAATCCAAAGGGAGTTACCCGATTTAAAGTTAACGTATTCTCTTAAGTTCTTTTGTTTTATTTTACTTCTCCAACCCCCTAAACGCTTTCTAATTATTTTTTTATAACAAAAGAAGAATTCTAAATATACTAGTATTTTTTTATGAGAATTATTATATCTACACTTACACACACCTCCATCTAATTGTAGAAAATATAATGTTTCTATGGATGGAAAACTAACATCTCATGAAACGATGATTGTTCAATTATCTCCTATCGCCTCTCATTGTAGCCATTATGATGGAACTGTATTTATATATGATATATATATAATGTTTATATTTTTATTATGCTTATGTATTTTCCATTTATAGAATACCTTTATGGTTTACATAATGGGAAAACGTGATAATTTCATTTTAGGAAATGCAGACTACCACCCCCTCAAAGTGATATGACTCGTTAATGCCTTAAGTGGGATGAATATAGGATGTAGTTAATGATGTTATTTAAGATATTATACTGAAATTAGAATATAAATATGTATCCATATGTTTTCAATCCATTAAAATATGAAATGTAAATGAAAGTAGCGTTCATGCGTACGTACGACTTACCATCTCCATAAACGGTGCATTTCATTTCTTACCTCAAAATGTTATGTAATAATATAAATACATGTTTATACTAGATATATATGATATATATGATATCTTCATCATTAATATAATTATGAATATAATGCATTTTTGACCACATAGACCACTTGTAATTATAAGTTGTTCCTTTTTACTCAAGTACGAAATATTAACGAAACAACCTTTAATAACATAAATGATTACATAATTTTTATAACATAGTAATAAGTAATATAAAATGAATAATAAAATTGAAAAAGTTTATTAAGAAAGTAGAAATTAACTTTGTTTTATTATTCAAAAGATTAAAGAATGATCGTGTCAAGTCGGACACGAGGTAAGGGACTTCATCTCAATCTCCTTTCATTGAGGCATATTTTTAATTATTCTCAACATTATTTTATACGGTGTATAAATAACTTTGACATTTCATTTCATTCCAAGGGAATATTTTTATATGAATTATTTTACTAAATGGAAAAAAGAATGTTTCTTTTTAATGTATTCAATGACAATGACCTTTCTGTCGTCATGGGTATTATTTGTTCTTTGGCATCCTAAACAAGCCATAATGTCTTGTAAAAGGAAACTAAATACCATATACTCTCTTTATGTATTTTGTGTTTGAAAATTCTTTTGATAATTTATTTGTTATTTCAATATATTTAAATGATATATTGTGATTAAAATGTGGAAATGTTATCTTTCCTTTATTTTTGTTTTATATGTTATGAATATGTTGTGGTTAATGGGAATTGTTTATGCATAAGGGTGGTTCCATGATAAACCTAGAATGGGTGAGCCCGAGATAGCTCTCCAATGAATTGGGTAACATGAAAGAGGTAAACATGAGTGTTTATCCTAAGAGATTTAGGGAATATACTCTGATTGGTATTCCAATGTAACTCCCTACATAGTTATGATAAATACAATGTAAGTATGATATGGATGCCACAAGTTACCTTTATGATTTATGTTTACTATTGTGTTAATCATAAATATTATGATTTCATGTTGTATGTTAAGGATCTTATGTTATGTATGTATTGATGAACTAATGTTTTTATTCTTTGTTTTATAACCCTTACTGAGCTTTTATTCTCATCCCAAGTTTTGAAATGTTTTTCACAGGACTTAAATATGAATAGGGTCAAGGACGGGATAAGGGAAAATTCACGTTGACTAAAACATGGAACTAGACATGACTCTCTTTTTTCAAGAGTTTTTATTTTGTGGAAAAAATGGAAACTGAGTGGTAGTGTCTACTTTTTAATCTTTTGAGATGTAACAGTTATAACCTAATTATCTAAAACTCTAAACCTGAAAAGATCCTCAATGTGAATTATTCATTTAATTCATGATTATGTATTGTTTTAAGGTCGATTCCTTATATATACCCTTATGAATAGTAATATGGACCTTATAAAATGTAACCACACCCATGAAGGTATAAATAAATGGTACACACCTTTTAAATGAAATAGATCATTTTAGAAATTAATAATTAAGTGTTGGTATTTTTGTGAGTAATTAATATTTAATTAAAATTTTAAATTAATAAATTTATTGAAAATAAAATTAATTTTCATAAAAAATATTCCTAAATTGATATTTTATTGTCTAATAATTTTATAATAATTTAATAAGACCTTATATAAATTTTTAAATGTATTATACTATCATTTTTAAATTTAAATCTGTATTTTCATGTAAATATTGATTTCATTTAAAAAATTAATTTATATTATATAGAAAATTATTTGGATAAAATGGATTCCATTTTAAAATTATACATGTCAAGAATTGGTTAGGGATATGTTTTGGGATTTTTCTGAAATACTCAAATTTTTAGTGAATATTAATATTTTATAATTTATGGAAAATGCTAATTAATTGAATGTATTCATCATTCTTGAGTATTTGATGATATAAATGGACATTTTGTAGAACACACATGAAAATATTACTTTTCATGGTCACAATACTAAATACTATTTCTTACCTTGAGGAAAATAAAAAAAATAATGAATAAGATAATCGAAAATCACTCATCTCCTCCACTATAAAACCCTCTTACCCCATCTTCACTTCACTCCTATCAAGCCTTCCGATTTTCCTAAATTCTACCAAATATTTTAAAAATCTACACCCCCACTTCCATCACCCCTTTCTCTCATAAAAGGACCAAAAACGATCCCTTAAAGAGGCCCTTAAGGAAGATTGCTTCGAGAGGTAAATTCCTCTTTTCATTTCTATTATCTCAAGTTCTTTATTTTTTTCTTTCTTCAACTCAGTTCAGCCAAATATTGTTATTAATCTAGTATCTTACATATAATATAAGATTTTTATGATAAATTAAGAATTATTGATCATCTATTCTTTCATCTTATTTTATTCTAGAAATGAGAACATCATCCGACATGTGTTAAGTTATCACATTCAAGGACAGTAGGTTTTCAATAAATATTATTGTCTTCAAGTATGGTATTGAAACCATTTTGATTATTGAACTAGACTATAATATATGTATTATAACTTATATAATTTTCTTTAATCCTTTTTAAACATGATATTAATTTATAAATTAAAATTAGTTCATTGTGATTGAAAACATCAAATTAACCCAAACAATTGTCATTAATGTTTTATATAATGATTCATCCTCACTCCCAATAACCAAATTAAATATATAACCACAAAATATTATTATTTTTCAATAATAAAAATACTTATATTATGGAAAACCATTTCATTCTACATGTTTTTCTGTACATGAATTTAAGTAAACTGATCATGATAACTATGGATGAAAATACTCCCAAACAAATAAATTAAATCTCATAACCCATCAAAATGAAATGAATGAAAGAAATGTGGTTATGATAAATAAATTAAATTTATATGAGGTAATGGAATGATTAAATTATGAATCTAAATTTTATTATTCATGTCATTAAGATCAGGTAATGAACATCTTCATACTTACGGTAAGGGTTTTCTACCCGAAACACTATTTTCTTCTGGGTTACACTTTGTCTCTATTGATACCAATTATTTTATTAACTATTCTTATCTACTATTTATGAATTTTTTTTGAATGTTATATGTATTTGTAAAACTATAATTGTTCTTTCTTTCATCAGAGTTACATTTTTTAAAAGGAACATTCACAATTCTTTCTGAAATATAAGCTTGATTCAAAGGAATTTCCCAATTTCTTACATATTTCAAGGGCACTATAATAGGTTTTTAGCAACAATTATTATTATTAAATAACTAATTTTATTATTAAAATACTATATTACTTTAATTATTGTTTTATTCAAATATTGTTTTTAAAATTACTCTTCTTTTCAATGTAAAAGTGAATTTAGCTTCAGAATTACTCGATGATTTTCTAAGATTATTTTCATCTATTTCAACACTCTTGTTGATTATTATGTATTATTGGGTCTAATATTTTATGAAATAATATTATATATTATTTTTAATTGTTTATTATTAACTTCACTATAGATGTTCTATTTTTATACCAAGCATCTTACTACTCAGAAGAGTTAGTGATTGTGTTATAGGTTGGGAAATGTTATTTACATCCCTTGTATATGTATTTATTATGATTATCCCTATTAATATGATGAATTAATTGGACTTAGTAAGTGATGGGTGGGGTCATATATATCCCCTTTTTTCATTGGTAGGTCTCATGAGACAAAGAGATATGGATTTTTTTGAGGTTGTTCCCATTTTTAGATATGGTTATCACCGAGGCCTTAATCATTTTTAGATATCTTGGTCGAGGACTTTGAAATATGTTTCAGATTGTCTAACATATGAATTTACCATAGTATGAAGATATAAATTCATATTTCATGAGAGTATTCAACTAGAATAATAAGAGTTATTATTTTTTATGATGACCCTATATACTAATCTAATATTCCTTCTATATTTTTTTAATGTTTATTTTTAAAGTCTTATGTTTACAATTACACACCATCCCTAATATATATGTTTTATTATTCTATATTGGTTACCCTTACTAATCATCTGAGATCACCCATTCTTATGTTTCATTTTTCCTAGGACGTGAATTGGTTTATTATGATTGACTTGCAGGGATAATCATAGAGTGGTGTATATTCCCAATGAAACATTTATGTTGTATTTCATTTCAAGTTGTAATTTTGAAATTATGTATGTATCTTGTTTCCAATTCTACTAAACTACTTGGTCCTTTAGGAATAATATTCCTTGTTTATATACCAATGTAATAAAATAAGGCACAAGCTCTAGGAAACTAAGGTTAGGTCCTTACTGTTAGTATGAGAGGAACTTTAGATGAAAACATGGAAAAAGATTTATAAAATGTATATTAGGGAACAAACCCTAAGATAGTAATTAAGGATAAACATAGAAGAACATCCTGTAATTTTTGTAAGTAATATATTATGTGGATCTTTTATGAAAATACATCTCTCTCTGGAAAATATTAGTTGACATGGTTCTAGAACATATGTATATAGGATTGAAAACTATGAAAAGGAGTTTCGGTCTTGACCTAAGATATCTGGGTACATGAAAATGATCCTTACTCAGCACCGTGTTTGATTCTGTTAGGGGATATGCCTTGGATAATTCACATTTACTTTAAAATCCATTATGAAGGATTTAAATGTAAGCTTTTCCTCAATGAAACCATGTTTGTGATTATGGGATTATCATTGCATATGATTTTAATTTCTATCATATATTTTGATAAGTTGAGATTATACATCATGATTTGTAACCTAATCTAGTGTATAAATTTTTTTAGAAATACCGTCGAGTGGAAGGAATATAAATCGCATGAATGCATGTATCCCATGTAGTTATTTCCCTCCAATGTAATATATTGATGTTGGCTACGGAGATGCAACTGGTGCGGAGCAACTTATAACTATACTGGGACAACATACCAAAGATATGAATAATAACCTTTCCCAAATGGAGCATTGGGATACACAATGTAGAGGATCAATGTTATATTGTATAATGTGACAACACACTTCATCATTTAATGGGACTAAAACCCACTAGTTAAAGAGAAATGGATAATTTCTTTAGAGAATATAAATCTATCTTTGGAATGTAATGAATGTGAGATAGTTTTCATTATAGTTTGTTATCTGTCAGGAGATGTTGATCAATTGTGGTCACCAATTCAAAACACAAAGGAGGAGGAAGAAATAGAAAAAATGAAATGGGGTGAATTTAAAGAAATTTTCTTAGAGAAATAATTTCGTCGTGAACAAAAATTTTGTATGGAAAATAAGATTCTAAATTTGGGGAAAATGAAGATCAGAATATTGAAAATTATGAAGTTAACTTCAAAAGGTTATCAAGGAATGGTGTAGACTATATATGTAATCAACAGAGCAATATTGATCGATTCCATGGGGGCCAAAACCCATTTCTCCGACGAGCACTGGTCTGCCAAAATTTCTCATCATACAAAGATATAGTCTCATGTACTATCAAGAAAAAGAAGAAGTTATCTATGTCTTATGAATTTAAAGGAAACCATGTGAAGAAGATGGATCCTGAAAATTTTGGGAATGGAAACAATGAAATAGGGAATAATGGAAGATTTTACTTTCTACTATGGGATAATTGTTGAAGGAAACACCCTAGTGCATGCATAAAAGGAAAAGGTGTGTGATATATGTGTGGAAAGAAATTCCATTATGATGGTGATTTTATGGGAAAAAATCGATTAATTTAAAATTCTATAAATTTTGGTAAATGAGTTACTATTATGATGATTTTCCAAATTTTCAAGTAAAAATGACTCAAAAAAGGCCACGGGAGAAGTGACTAGCTTATGCGATCATAACTGTTGATATTGAAGTTGTTAATAATGTATTGGAAGGTACATTAGTCATTTCATAAAACATATCCAATTACTTATTTGATTCTAAACCATCAAATTCATTTAAATCTTCCCAATTTTCAAAGAATATGAGACATGTGAAATTTGATTTAATAAAGGAGTTGTCAGTCAAAACTCCTAGGGGATATAACATTGCAACAAAGATATGTCAATCAGTACCCTTCATGACATTGAAACATTATTTAGTTTCTAAAATTATCATTATACCCATGATTTAATTTTATATCATCCTTCAAATGAGTTAGATTCCATCTCATGATGCGAAGATCTATTGAAAAAATAAGGATGTTACGATTTTTGAGAGTGGTGTTGAATCTCTTATCTTTTGAGCAGAAATATCACCAGCTAATTCTTTTCTAGACCCACCCTTAGTAGCTGTACTGGAATTAATTATTGGGGTGTAAGGGAATTCAATGACTATGGGTGAGGAAATCAATGTTCAAATAGAGAACGTACATATTGTGGAAGAATATATTGATGTCTTTCTCGAGGATTTTCCTAAACATCATCTATAGTGTGAAATTGAGTTTTACAAAAACTTAATTCATTATTCAATGACCATATCAAAGAACCATTATCATTATTCTTCTTCATTAGGACCATTCCTACCATCCACCCAATAAGTGTAGCGGTATTATACTACAACAATTTATATTGAATATTAATGGATAAATACCAAATCCCTTTCTATAATATAATGTTTCAAGGGAACCCCTCCCATAATTATACAAATTAAGGATCTACCACATAAAAACTAAAATGTTATCACCATAGGTCCTTATAAAAATTAACCCTTATAAAACCATACCAATATATCAACCAAAACCATACAAAAACCACTATAAAATTGTTTTGGGAGAAAATAATCAATAAAAAGTAGAGAAATATGATAAATATGTTACCTTGGATCAAGGGATATTTATCAGATTAATTAAGAGTTTTAACCCAAAAGGGTAGAAGAAAAATGGAATAATGAAATTTCTTAGGTTCTCATAGCTTCAGGGTAAATAAATAAAACATTAACCATGGGAATATTGAACCCTTATTTACAGGGTAGGTATTATTTTCCTTCAACATAGTGAGGAATGATTAGTCAAAACTATTATGTAACTATTAGATCTAGATATGCGTTTATGAACATCAAAATGGATAATTCTCCTCACATATAAGGAAACTTTTTAATTAAAAACAGGACTAATTGTTAAATTCATTATTTTTAGAAAACTCTAATGTGATGAACATGACTATGAATTCTTAATAATGTCCTCCACGTGTTTTTGTAATGTCACTTTCTATTTCAAAAACACCTATAGAATCTTACCATGGCTTGATAAAACACAACCACAACTCTAAAAAATGGTATCCATGGTATTCTAGTTTTCCCATAGGTGAATCCTCTAGACACCACACATAAAAATGAAACTATAAAAAAATAGTATATATAAATATTACGTTGAGAAAAACACATTATTTTTTTCCATCACACTGTATATGTTCTTTTGAATCCAATAAAACCACTACAGATCCCTTCGAAGACCAATGGATTTGTGATTAGCCCATGAATCCTGAAATTGATAAATCAATAATCACAATTCCAATACCTATGGTTTTGGTTTATATATTAAAGGGTCTCTTTTGAGATGCATGGATTTATAAATTTAAAAATACCACACTCCATGATAATGAACCTTCATTCCCACTAACTTTGGAATATGCCTTTATATATTTTACATAGGGAACTCTCGAAAATATCATAGAAACAACATCCTTCACAATAGGTCCCATAATGGCATTAAAACTAATGAAAATTATCATTTAAAACCATGGATTCAAAACATCCCCATAATAAAATAGTCCCCATAGAAATATCGACAAAATAAATTGAATTAAAAACTCCACATTGAACATTTTCTACCACAGAGAGCCAAATGTCATTTCATTTCTTATGAATAATAATAAAATTTTATCTGGGGATCTCAACTCTATCCACACACACTTCTTAGACTCCCTCAGAAACTAAGAAATAAAAAATATATCAAGAACTTCTTGGGGGGGTACACAACTCACTAAATACATTAAACTACAAGTAGATTAACAATAATCATATCAAACAATTAATATTTTTCATGTATAATTACCATGATAATTCTCCTATAGTATTTTCCATATAAAAAGTTCTAAAATGTTCACCTCAATAATGAGATCCCAGGTACAGAATGAGAATTAAGTTTAATATATATTATATAGTATAGATAACATATATATAATGGAACATTGATGATGTATGATTATCCGGTGTTGTGGAACCAATATACCATCATATTTATTGAATAATGTTCAAACAAAGTGGTTTCTATGTAGGGTTTTTACCAGAAAACCGTTACAATTGAAATTTAACATTTTTTATATGTGATTTGATATTCCTATTTGAGAATTTTTAGTTTTCAGGTGACATTATAATTTTATTAATGTATTTCATGATAATAAAAAATTTAGGTATTGATGAAAGCTATGATCATACATGCTCGTAGTGCAGTAATATATACTGGGTATGAGAGAAGTTATGAAACATTGATTTAATAATTTGTGAAAGTATTTTACATTATATACAAATAGAGAAAGATATATCTAGCCATTTAAAAAATGAAAATAATAAAATTAAATTCATAGACATGTGCATTCATTGAGAATTAATTTTGAAAAGTAAAGAAAATATAAATAAGGTACATAGGAAGATGATATATTTATATCTATTGGTTGATCATATATCGGTAGAAAATTAATTATATTACATTATAGATTTCATAAGAATGATTCAGTAGTTATGATATTAAAAAAATTCTCTATGGGTTCCATTGAATGATTCAAGATTTTGATCCTTGATATTAGGTATATTAATTTAATACAATTATAGAAGAATCCTAAAGGGACACACAATAAGATTTTCTAAAATATCATTAAAATAAATTGAATTTGAAATGTATAAAAAATATTATTTTATTCCTATGAAATATTAATTACTCAAATATAGTTTTTTCTCATAAATTCAATCATGAGATATTATGGATTAGGAAATGCGACATGAAATGTATATCTAGTTTATATAAAAGTAATAAATAAATACTTATCCACAAGTTTCTTGTATAGTTTAATATAAATATTTTTCTATTTTAAGGAAAATTAATGTTAAAATTTATTCAAGAATATAGTAATTATTATACTTTTATATACTTTTTAAAAAGTATATTTATTTTATAAAAAAATATTCATGGTTTTTAAAATCATAGGGGATGAGTAATAAGTTGAATTAATGGAACAATAAATGAAATATTTTATTTACAATTATATAATGGAATTTATTATATTTATATAAGAATAATATTTATATATGATCACATCAAGGGATATAATAAAAATAATATTTTTATTATTTAACATGGGGTAATACTTATTATTCATATATATATATATATATTGAAAATGAAATATGTAAATTTATTTATATTTAACATGAAGTATAATATAAAAATTAAGTCACACTTTCAATCAGGCAAGAGCTGTAATGCACAAAAGGCGCTCTTGATACTTCTTTACAACCTATATAGAAAATCATATAAACCTCACAAAAAGTAAAATAGATATAAATTTATAATATTTTCTATATTGATAAATAGTTACATGAATTACTTAAACCAACAAATCTAGAACCTTGGAATGAATGAAAATTCAAAAATGATTTTTGGTGCATGTGTGTATGCAACTATAGGAATTCTTATATTAATTATATTCTATATAAATAATATGATATGATTCTTAAAGGATTTTTATCAATAGAATTTATAATAAGAGCTAATTCTGATTTTAAATTAATTATAAATCAAATATAAAACATACCCTCTTATTAATTTCCCTATAGATGATATTACTCAAGTAATTTAAAAGTGATCACATTATAATTTGAATAAAATATAATTTATATCATACATGTATTATTATTTTTAGTTCTTTTATAACATTATTCATAGAACAATATTGAAGAGAGAATGTTCATTCATGTGAACATGGATTAGAATTGGTCAAACATGGATAACTAATTCTTAAATACCCCATGTAATGGTTAAAATATCACTGGATACATGACAAGGATTAATTTCATGTACTGATAAATTGATCATCATGTACCTATTGGAAATTCATATGAGAATTTAATCATTTAAATCTTATATCATTTCTTCGCTCATTTAGTAGAATCATTCAATAATATTGATTGAATGTAAGTGTGTCACATGGTATGAAAGGGATTACTTGCCACATACTTGGTGTATATTCAATGTTACACCACATGTTTTTAACCTTTCATAATTAAAATTATTTCATGTCGTAAATAAACGACATCATTACATGACATTAATTGAATACTAGCATCCAATTGAATAATGACACATCAATATCATGTGGATCAAGCCTGTAATGTCCTTGTAAATTATGTCAAATATTTTAACATTATTGTAAATTATTTTATTGTGTTCTAGGTCAAAACATAAAGTAATTACACACAAAAAACACTAAATGACATGAAACTGGTTGTACAACCCATGTGTTTTGAATTTTCCACATTATGTATATGGTATGATAATTTCAGTGATTTATGTTGTAATACACAATTAAAATTACTGATAACATAAATTCAATGATTGCATGATGTGTAACAATGATCAAACACATCATGTAATACATGAAAATTTATCATAATTCACAAGACATATATTAATGTTTTTTTTGTTTTCATATGTTCTATTAAGACTTTTTCTCTTGACACATTGAACTATATTCTCTGTATATAATTGAATATATTGTATTTGTAAATTTTTTTTATTTATCTGGGTTGGATTGACTAAATAGTAATTGAGTGGGGATGTGACATGACCTTTTATGTTCCTACCTATATTATAAATGTTAAAACCCAACAATGAGTTCTAAAAATATCATAAGGAAGACTATAACCTAAAAAACTAATCATTTAATTTCATACCCATGTATATAGAAAATTTAGCCTGACCCATCAATGTGGTTGAAAAGCACAAAATAGAAATAAAATTGATAGGGATCTAGGAAGGAACCAATAATACATAATATAATGTACCAATATAATTTATTTGATGAGTCATAGGATATGTATATATATTACCATACATGATATACACATATAACATGGATAACCATATAAATAGATGATGGAATATTGGATGGTCTAATAAAGAACTATTAATTATGAAAAATGAAATATAATCTAACCCAACACAAAAAAAAATTCCTCTACAAAATTTCCATCCATCACAACCCGCTAATACCAACCCATGTTAATTGATCAATGTGTTAACTATTATAGATATAAAATATAGAGATCTAATAATATACATCAATTACTTGGTTTTATATATAGGTAGGGCATGTATTCAATGAATTATTAATTATCCTTATCACTATGAATTCAAATATAATCAAAATTATGTTCATTATGGACAATGAATTAATGTTTGTCTCAAACATTTCCATAAGAAAAATGATATAGACTGCAATTAGAAGAAACATGTCATGTTCTAGAATAAAGTTATCCTTATCCATGAAGAAATATGAAATGTAATCCCCATGGTGGGTATGAATTATTCGACACAATGGTATAATGATTATTTAAACTCATTTACTTGTCTGTTGAAATGGAAGTGAGAACTTTCCACACATAAAAGATCATTTATGTCACTTATTCATAATAAAAATGTGTGTCAAAAAACTATTTTCTAGTTTCTTATATGAACATCAATATAATTGAAATTAACATTTATTAGGAAACCCATTTTAGTGAGTTTAGTAAAACATGACATCATAATTTTTATTTCTCAGGGAAATAGGCTAGAATTATCATTCAAAATATTGGTTTTTTTGGAAAATGTTTTGTAATATTCAAATTTCATTCCATAGAAAAATATGCACACAAAACAAATTTATAACATGGAAATGATCTAAACCATGAAATGTGGCCAAGTCCATTTACCCATCTTCTTGCTTGTTTTCTCATTTATTTTTCATAGATAACATTTATGAACACCACATGGGTTCTTGGAATGATCACATATCTCATGTGTTCAATTCCCATTACTAAAAAGCATTACACAACTATGTCACACACTAAGCAACTCACATGATGCAATCAACCATCCTATGGAATGAAAGGTGTTTAATGAATCATTTTAATATATTATTTACATATGGTCTTTAAATAGATAGAAATGTTTCCATTTTCATGATATTTTAAAACAGGAAGTTATATCTCAGGCTCTGTGTGCCCATGTATTCCCTCATTCTATTGAATCATATAACTAATCCAAAGGGAACTAAGGTTCAGGGTGTCATGTGAGATGGATATAATAGGTCCCAAAAACTATTATAAAATGAAACCTATTCATAATGTGGATTTTATACTGTGGTTCAAGGTACCTAAGAAATTACTTAATATTCCAACAAAAACCCAACTTTACTTTATTCACATACCATGGGGAGACATCACCTAGGTACCTGTACTATAAAAACAGATTAATTAAGAAACCTATACATGGTTTTATGATAATAAATCCTCATACATTGGAAAAATTTCACACAAGTACCATATATGGAACCCATTGTTCCTAGGACACATACCATGACAACAATTCACTATAGGCACCAAATGGGATTCCTCTTTACCTTTGAATCATATTAGAGAGGAAATTTTCCATAGTAAAATTAATAGGACACCATTTAGTCTTGGATTATATACATGGGAACCCATTTCCCTATGTTTCCTACAAAGGATCCTTCTGATATGGTCTTTCTATTAGGTTTTTGACTCGATACTAACTTTAACAAGATTCACCTTTTAGGTGAATCTAGTATATCCTTTTATAAGGTGTAAGACCCAACCCCTGTTTCCATCCTTCATATTATATATAATAATAGGTTAGTGGTTGGAAACCATACATGGGCTTCTAACTAGGTGTAATCACCATCATCTATTATTATACTTCATCGTCTAATTACCAACTGACAAGAGGATGTCATACATTCAATGGACCCCTACTAGAAGTAAGTCTCAACCATTCTAATATTTTTTTATCTTGTTACCAATGTCATTATAAACTTGGTATTTTTAAAAGTATATAAATTCGATTTATTATTAATATATTTAATAATATATTTTTATTTGCCATTATTATAGTTATTTATATGATTTTTAAAATAGGAAAATAATTTTTTTTATTCTGACTAATTTATTTTCCATGTATTATATGGTTTTACGTAAAATATACTTGTATAAATTTTATAAACTTAATTTAATAAACTGTTTTATGTTATTGATATTATAAAATAAAATATATTTTACATTGAATGCTTTGGGTTTTTCAGAAAAGATATATTTTCGGTCGATAACGATCAATATCAATTTTTATAAAACCTTTAATTTAAATTCATATTATTACAAATTAAAATTCTATAGGGTACTGTTTTAAAGTAAATAATTTCCATTTGATTAAAAATAATCCAAATAAATTCATATTAATCCCAATTTTGAAACATTTATTTATAAATTCATTTTTGGGTATAGAAATACATTTTTTAAAAATGTTTTTCCATCATTTTTTGATGTTATACAAAAATTAATTTCATCCACTTATAGGAAATGAATAAAAATATATTTATTATTTATAACAATTATGGATGAATTTATTAATGGTATCAATTTCATTTTCAGTCATAAAATATATTAACCCTAATCAATAAAGGGAATAATATGTCAATTTTGGATAAAAAATTGTGATAAGGCAAAAAATATAATTTTAATATATTTTTGATGAAATGATTTAAAACCTTATCACCATATCATAAATATTACATACATTTAGTTCCAATTGACCTTGAGTATGGAGTTTATAATATTTAAATATTAATAATAATTACAAGAGCATCACTACCCTCAATTATAGAAGGGAACCTCCTATTTTCACTTATTCACAAAAATTGAGAAATATATCATAGAATACAAAATTTAATACCTTATAAAAATATTCTACACTTTTTATAGGTTCTTTAATTTCCAAAACGTTATCCCATATGGCTTAGGGTTTATTCCAAATGAGGATTATCAGAGAATAGTTTTAATTCTTAACCTTGTTCTTTTATATTACTTTTCTTATTATACCTCATTCAAACCTATAATAAACATCTTTATATAATTAAATCGCAATCTAATATATAATTAAATTTCATTATGTTTCCATTACAACTTTTTTCATCTCCTTTTCATACCAATGGGAAATGAAAATATCACTCATTTGTACATGTGGACTACCACCTCCATGAAATAATGTATTTAATTTTTCATCACTTCTTCACATCTGTTTTTATAATGATATAATTAATAAATATATCATACAAAATAATAATGTCCATATACAAATAATATAATATAGACATTCATACCATACTATCCATTGCAAAATGATAACCTCAATCATGCATATATGTAGACTAACACATCCACGAAGCATTGTGATTCATTTTCCACTTCTACCATTATTTATTAATTCTAAAATTTTATTATATTTAATTTATTAATAATTATATAGTGATTATTATTTTTATATGATTTAATAATAAACAATTTCAAGACAATCTACTTATATATAATGTTTTGGGATTGTGAATCTAACATCACAAAAATTTATAACTTGAATTTAAATGATTTAGATACTATATAAGTGGTGGTAATAAAGTTAATATAAGATGTAATAATATGTGAATAGTACTTAAATAAGTTAAGAAAAAATATTTAATATATGTTTATTATAATGTATTTAATATATGTACTAGGTGATATGGATTGGAGGTAATGGGTTTTAATTAAAACCTTCTTTAAAATTTTTATTGTTTTACATTATACTTTTGTCAATGATATATATATTTAATATATTTATATATGCTTAATTAATAGTTAATGAAATATTTTATTTTATTTTTATAATTTTTTTTAAAAATAACTTCATTACTATTCTCAGCATGAAACACTTTCACCTTCCTTATAAATTGTGATTTATTTTACATATACGATGTGAGAATAATTTCCCCCTAGATTGACTATTATTATGTAAGATGAATCAACTACAATTATTTTTATTATTTTAAAAAATTTATTATTTTCCATTTATCATTGAGTTTTTTATTTTTAATATATTTCAATGTAAAATAATATTTCTCCCATTTTTTATATGAACCATAAATTAGCATCTTAATATGTGTTAAAAAGGATAATTTAAGAGTTTTATGATTTAAATGAAATATTGTTTAGTATTATATGTGTTTCAGCCCACCGATATTTATTATGTCAATTGGTGAGACTAATATATATCTAAAATGAATTAGGTAATGAATTTTTTATAGGGAATACTGTTTTGATTTAACAAGGATGGTTTTTCCATTTATAGGAGTTAATATAATATTTATTGCATGAGTGATATACATATGATGTCTTGAAGAACATATATTGTCAGAACCCATAATTTTATCAATAGAAATTCCCTTATCATAATTTTATTATATATTATAAAAAACATACACATCATATAGATAACACAATACAAACTATATAAATGAACAATGAATTAAATAATAGGTAAATCTAGAAATTATCGAACCTAAATTAATGGAATAGTAACTCCACCTATGGAATAGTAATGTTTCCATTTGGAATAGTAATTTTTTCAATAGATTTGTAAACGTCACTGTGAAATTATAAATAAAATTTTAATATCTTATAAATTAAAATATGATTTATTTATATATTCTATTAAGTAAATAAATGTTTTCATAATGATAAAATTTTTGTTCAACTTTTTGTAAAACATTAGTGTCTATTTATAATAAATATAACGATTTAAAAGAAATATTATATTCATAATATATATTTATAAATTAATATTTTATTGTTTAATGATATAAAAAAAGTATATGTGACCATAAGTAATTTTTCAAAGTGTCAAAAAATCTGTTATAATTTTAAAATCAATACTTTTATAACAAAATATGATTTTTTAAATAAAAATATCATATTAAAATTTTTTAGAAATATGGACTACATTTTTGAGTTATACATGTTGAAAAATAGTTAGGGTGAGTTTTTGTAATTTTTCTAAAATAGTTGATTTTTTTGGTGAATAGTGAAATACCAAGATTTATAGTATTTCAAAAAATACATAAATTACAAAGTTATAGATAATAAACGAATGATGTAGCCCCATAATATCGAAATCTTCTTAATTATTTTGATATATTTAGTGATAATTTTAAAACTATTTATCATCATGGAAAAAATAATAAAATAATTATAAAATAATCTAAAACAGCTCTCTCCTCCAATATAAATACCACCCCTTCTCGTCAAACCTCAAAATCAATGAATCTTGTACAAATTAAGCCCATTACTATTCCTTATTCTCCCCCACATGTGGTATCCTTTATTCTTAAAAAAATGTGTAAACTCAGTTCCCCAAAGGAGGTTCCCAAGGAGAGGAAATCAAAAGGTAAAGACTTCTCTCGTTTTTTCTTCATTTCTTTTCAATTTCTTATATATTCTTATTACACCGTCAACTACCCATATAAATGTTACATGAAAACTCTAATTTATTTTATATACTGGAATTTAACAATATTAATGGAACAAAAACATCTTGATTTCTCTTCCCATATCCTTTTATTCTAAAAATGAAAACACCGTCCATGAGGTGTCGATTTACCGCCTTCTTGGATGATGTGATTTCCATTTTCAATTCTTAATTCAAGGTTAGTCATAAAAAAAATTTTATGGTTAAAAATAGTATAATATAAGTATTAAAATCATTTTAATGTTCTGGTACTAGTATATATACAAAATAGTAATTATGAAAATAAAACTTTTTTTTGATACTAAAAAATAATCTAAAGGCTTATCACTAAAGTTTTATATAATTAATCCTATGAAAATATAGGAAAAAATGATATAGAAAAAAATTAATGTTATTTATGTTCAATAATAACATACAACTTCATTTCTGGACAACTATTCTCACTTTACATGATTTTTCATACATGTATACAAGTGAACCAATCCTAAAAATGAATGAAACTAACACTCCCAAATGACGAAATACAATCTCATAACACATCAAAAAGACCATAAATGAACCTAATAAAATTATAATAAATCCTATAGATGTATAAGAGGTTATTAATTAACGAAGTAATTTATTTATGATTATTATCCAAGATATTAAGTTCATGTGTAAAAAATATTCAGACATAAGGTAAGGAAATCATTCTGAACCTCCATTTTTTCCTTTGGGTCAGGTTTTCTCTTTCATTACCCCGATGAAAATAATTTTTTATTATATTACACTTCTTATAAATTATATTATATAATCCAAAACTCATGCATGTAGATCACTTCATCTTACTTTTCTGGGGATATACATAGTGTAAATGGTTCCCTTCTCAATTTTTTCCATATGCAAGCCCAATTAAATAGAAATTCTTGATTTTTACCCATTTCAAAGTGAACTTCATAATTTATTTTAATATAAAATTATTTATTCTAAATTATGTGGTTTTATAATGAAAAACTATATTGGTTCATTTATGGTTTAACATAGACAATCATGCCTTTTCCATTTTGAAGAATCATCCAAAAATTTCTATTAAATAGAACTAAAACGATTCCTTTATAAAGATCCTTAAACACTATTTTATATGTTTTCACTTATTTTTCACATAACATATCTTGATTTATTAATATTTTACCTTATTAATGTCCATGTAAGATTTAAATCCATTCTTTTATAGACAACATTATGATATTCTCTTTATGATATGGTTTTTGACAAGATAATGATTCCAAATAATTTCCATGGTTAACCCTTATATTTATGTTTGATAAATTTTGTATTATTCATCATGTGGCACACATATTAATAAAAATGTTATAATGGGTTCTCCCATAAAACACCCTAATTAATTGGGTAATGTTTAGTCTCATCAGAAATTATGTGAAATGTTCTTGGGGGTTATCCTTGACACATGGTTCATGTGCAACAGTATTAGTGGTTAACCACTACATGTGCTCCTACATGTGTAGTGAGTCATGAATTGTGCTTATGTCATGTATTATATTTTTTCACATTACTATTATACAATGATTTCATGATCCCATGTTCTCTATGTTATGATTCCATATGTTTATTCATATTCCATGCCTTTTTGTCATAATGTTATGACTTCTAACTCATGTGATATGCATTATTATTATGTTTATTAACTTAACCATATTTTTATACCATACCTTTTTTCATGTATTCCCTTGGTAATCCTCTATAGATGTAAGGGCTCAAATGGTTTTCAGAGATCATTAAGAATATTAAATAAAAGATATTTTTTTATTTCAGTTTCATACATTCTAATTATGTATCTAATCTTCCAATGACACTGGAATTTATGATTCAAAATTTTTTTTGATGTCTATCTATGCCTAAAATCATGTATTAATATGAGTAAAATGATAGGGATATTATAGTTGGTGTCATGTAATGTTCTAGTTATTTTTCTAGATTAGGTTTAGAGCACATTAGTTTGAGCCCTAGGGATAATTCTATCACAACGGGTGGCCTAAATCAAAACAGAGGTATTAAAATTTTATGATATAATTTTCATGTAATAGTTTATCCTTCAATGTTAGAAGTTTTCTTTTTATATGATTATTATCTATGTATTCAATCCCCCTAATTATACTTTCTCTTACTTAATTAATGGATGGAACTATGCGAACCCATTTCGACAATAAATGTGATAGGAAATGGGATGATTTTCCTAATGAAATGAAAAATATAATGAGAATGGGTGCTCTAAAATTCCTGATCATACATAAAAACAAGATAAAGTTATGAATAATATCATTAATCATGTGTAACACCATCCTTATCCTAAGAAACAGAATGTTTCAATCAAATACTATATGAGAAAAATGCCTCCAATGTTCAGTGGGTCTTCTGATCTCCTCATCATAGAACAATTGATTAACTCCATTGAAAAGATATCCCTATCATCCAGTGATTATAAAAAGAGAAATTTTTTATGGTGGCCAATTAGTTTGATACATAAGTTGATTAGTAATCGACATTGATAAAGAACATGGAGTCCAATGATGAAATTGATTCCAGGGAATGAGAAGATTTTAATATAATATTTTTCAATAAATATCTTTCCCGAACATTCCAGATTAATATGAAGTGGTAGTTCCACAATCTGAAGAAAAATTAAGATCGGTTTATCGAGGATTATGAAGAAATATACACTAGACATTTAGGATAATCCTCTGACATTATCATGAGAACCAAAGGCAATGTAGATCTCTTCATTATAGTAATAAAGACAAGTCACTGAAATTAATTGCTGATTCAAGACTTTGACACCCATAAAGAGATTTTCCATTGTTCCCTCATGGTTGAAATGAGGATGAGACACTCTCAATATTCTCATAGTCCTGAAGATAAAAAGAGAAAAACTAGATTTTAATATTATTGGATCCACTGATAAATCCCACGTGGGATAGAAAAATCGATATCATGTGTGTCAATATCAAGGGAAGAAAATTATAGGAATATTTAAATAGATCCAAGAAATTATTCAACTATGGAAGAATGGGGCATGCTGAAAAAACTCTTGAAGGGATATGAACAATACCACTAATTTGAATAAGAAGGGAAGGATCAGATAAAAACTCAACCTGTATTGTAGTGTTTCAAAGTCAAGGAACATGATAATTAAGAGAACTATTTTCAGAATCCAATGGTTGTTGGAGGAAATCAATAACAAGATCCTCAAAGGTAGAATGGATGGTCCTATTCTATTACTACTACTAAGGTTGTTCCTGACAATGATGTGGTGATAGACATGTTGTTTATTCATTCAAGATTAGTGAACATATTATTTGACCCTAGTTTTGTAAATTATTTCATATATTTCATGCTTAGTATAACTACTCAAACACCACCTCAAAATTTGGAGGTTGAATTATCTATGAGAGTATAACAAGGGTCAATTATTTCATCCAAATTATATAACTCCTCCTGGGTTAGTTTTTAAAAGATGAACCTCCTTGAAAATATTGTTTTAAATGATTTTTTATAGTTTGAAGCTATATTTTAGAGAGATTGGATCTCTTTATACAAATCCAACATCGACTATTAAGATGGGAAGATCAGTCTTCCCATACTGAGGCATCCTCCAATTATATACTAGTTTAAAAAGGAGGATGAATCTCTATACAAATCACCATGTCAATTATGTATATTATTTTTTTATGAGAAATCATATCTTTCTCAAATGATTGAGACATAATATAGAATCATGATCGAAGATATTCACATTTTGAGGGACTATACTGATGTGTTCCTTGAAGATTTTCTTATACTTCCTCATGGTCGATAGAATGAGTTATCAAATGAACTTTTTCATGGATCTCTACCTATATCAAATAAACCTTATAGAATTTTCACTTTTGAGGTTGAAGAACTGAAGAAAATGTTACACAATAATATGGATAAGGATTCTATATTCTTGAGTGGATCACTATAAGGCACACTTTTCCCCATATTCAAGAAGAATTATCGGTTAATTCTCCTCTATATTGATAATCCTGATCTAAAAAAATAACTATAAAGAACAATTATCCCTTTACAAGGATATTTGACTAGTTCGATCAACTAGGTAGGGCTATGTATATCTATTAGGTGGACTTTTGATTAGGATATCACCAAATAAAGGTGAAAAAAGATATTACAAAGAATTCCTTTCAAATGAGGTATGAACACTATAAGTTCAGAGTGATTCACTAAGGATTCACCAATTATCAAGAAATTTTTATGGATATAATGAAGAGTCTTTAGATATTACCAAAAAAAATTTGTTAGTCTTAATTGATTAAATTTTGATACACATCAAGAACAAGGAGGAACATGAGGAGCATTTGAATTTTGTGCTAAATAATTTTTAAAGGGAGAAACTATATGAAAAGAATAGTAATTGTGAGTTTTGGATGGAGGAAGTATCATGTGTGGGGAATTTAATCACCAAAAAAGGGATATATATGTACCCTTCCAAGATAAAGTCATTTGAATAGTGGACCAGGACAAAATCTGTTTTATATATATATATATAAATAGATTACGTAGTTTAGCTGGGTATTACTAGTGATTTGTGAATAACTTCTCATGACTGTCAATCCCACTAACCAAGATAGCTCAGAAGAGAGAAAAGCTTTTTTGGGCCAATTAATGTGGAGACTTCATTAAAGAGTTCAAAAATCGGTTTGTCACTACACCAGTTCTCACACTACCAACACATGGGGAAATATTTGGGGAGTACAATGATGATTCAAAAAGGTCTTATGATGTGTATTGATGAAAAATGTTAAACTGATAACCCTTGCATCAAGGTTGTTCAAAATTCATGAGAAAAAAACTTTCCACACAAAATTTGGAGTTGTTGACTGTGATATTTTCATTGAAAATCTGGCAGAATCATATCTATTGAGAGTATTGTGAGATATATACAAATCATAAGAGTATAAAATATATATTCACACAAAAGGATATTAATATACACCAATGAATATGGTTAATTCTCATCAAGTATTATGACTTCTCAATCTACTACAATCATGTTATGGAAAATAAGGTGGTTTATTCTCTATGTAGAAATGATACTGCATCATTATTAATAATAAGGATTTAGAAGGATACAATCATCTCATACCTTCAATGGATGAACATAGGAATCGTTAAGGAAGGAACACAATAAATCCTTTCTAAAATGATTTATCCACATTCCTCATGTAGAAAATAAACAACTCTCAATGAAATGATCTGGAAATTGTGAAAAAGGTGGAAGGAGGAATAAATGGGAATTACATATAATTACAAATGGATGAAGATGGAATCATGTTATTTGGGTCAAAACTATGTGTACCATCCAATCTTGTGGTAAAACAGGGGACTGAATTATGCACATAGCTCAACCTTCTCAATTAACCCAAGGGAATAATGATGTATCAAGACCTATGAGAAAATTCACAATGGTACGATATGAAGAATGATATTTTGGAATATACACCCATGTTCTTGGTATTTCTGCAAGTGAAGGATGAGAGGAAAAGTTCTATAGGGGAGATATTATGATTTCCTATTCCAATAGAGAAATAATAAAACATTACCATGTATGTTGTCACTAGACATATGAAGACATCCATAGGAAACAATTCTATAGGGTTTATTAGGGATCATCTTACAAAGACAACTCACTATATCACAATTAAAGAGTAATTTTCCCTATATAAACTTTCACAAATATACATCAGAGAAGTGGTAAGGCTGTATGGAGTAACACTATCTATTATATTTAATAAATATTAGATATTGACCTCCATGTTAGGGAATAGACTTCAACATAATATAAACACTGATCTAGACTTTAGTAAGACCTATCATCCTCAAATTGACGGTCAATCTAAGTGGACTATTCAAACACTTGAAAATAGGTTGAGAGTGTCTTCTATAGACTTTACGGTGGTATGGGGCCATCATCTACCTCTAGTTGTGTTCTCCTATAACAACACATTCCACTCAAGGATCCATATGGATCCACATGAAGCCGTTTATAGGAATCATACAAAACACTAACATGCTGGGATGAAGTCAGTGAATGTATGCTTCTGAGACATGAAATGGTTGATGAAATCGTAGAAAATGTGAAAACCATTAGGAAACATATCTAGGGATCCCAAAGTTGATAGAAGTTTTCTATATATAATCATTTTCAATACATGGATTTTATGGTTGGAGACATGATATTCATCCACTTAACTCCATGGAATAGGTTCATGAGATTTGAGAAGAAGGGAAAAATAAGTCCCTACAACGTCAAGCCCGTGGAGATTCATGATCTTGTTTGAGCTGTGGATTTCCACCAACCATGTCTCATGTACATGATGTTTTCCACATATACATCTTATGTAAGTAAATATGAGATCCCTTACCTTTATTGGATTTAGAGGTGGTATAGTTGGAGAATGATATCTCACATGAAGTTTAGTAAATGAAGAAATTAGAATATGGAAAAAAAGTTATATGAAATATGAATACTCACATAGTCAATGTGATTTCGAGGAACAATAATTATTAAGAAGATAAATGGGACCCATAAGAAGAAATTAAGGAGAAATACCCCCACCCATTTTCACCATATTACGCAAAATGAATGTTTGAGGGAGAAATTTCATAAGGGAGAGGGGAGATTGTAACAACCAATAATTTTATCAACGTAAATTCATTTATTATAATTATATTATATAGTATAAATCACATAAACATTACATATATAACATAATAAAAACATTATAAATTAATAAATAATGAAATAAGAGGTAATTCTAGAAAGTATAGAACCAAAACCAATGGAATAGTAACATGACCATTCGAATAGTAATGTTACCATTAGAAATTTTAATCTTACCAATAGAATAGTAATCTCACCTATGAAATTATAAATAAAATTTGGTTATCTAATAAATGAAAATATGATATATTAATATATTGGATAAAGTAAAATAATGTTTTAAAAATGATAAATTAATTTTTGGTATTCTTGAAAAAAAAAATATTTTTTATAAAAATATAAGGATTTAAAATAAAATTTATTTTCATAAAGAATATTTATAAATTAATATTCTTTTGTCTTATGATTATAATATAATTTTATGAGACCTTATTATTTTCAAAGTGTAAAAAAATTTGTTATAATTTTAAAATCAGTATTTTTCAAATAAATAAAGATTTTAACTAAAATTTAAATTTATATTCTTTAGAAATTTATTTCATAAAAACTGATACCATTTATTAATTTTAAATATTGAAAAAATGTTTAGGGTGAATTTATTTAATTTTTAATAAATAATAATTTTTTTGGGGAATAATAAAATATAATGATTTGTGATAGTTAAAAAATACATGAATTAATGAGTTATAGATAATGTATAGATTATGTAAACCCAAGATATTGAACTATCCTTTATTATATGAATATATATACTAATAACATTTAATATATTGACATTCTTGGTCCAAAATAATAAAATAATGAATAAAATAATCGAAAACACCCCTCTCCTCCACTATAAATACCATCCCTTCTCCTCACACCTCAAAATCCATGATGGTTGTAAACATTATGCCCAATAATCCTCCCAAGCCTCTCCCCCACATCCATGATCTTTTGGTCTCAACAAAATACCAATGTCAATTCCCATAAGGATGTTACCAAGGAGAGAAAATCAAGAGGTAAAAACATCATTGTTTTTCTTTTAATTTTGTTTTGAATTTCATTCCTTTTATTATTCTGTTATCAAATCCCCTTATCCATGTAACATGAAAACTATATTATCTTCATTATACTATAATTTTACTAGGTTAATGGATATTCCCATCAAAATTTCTCTTCCATATTCTTATTATTCTAAAAATGAATACATTATCTATGAGGTGCTGATTAATCACCTTCATGGATGTCGTGTTTTAATTTTTCAATTCATCCTTAAATTCTAGTCATGAAACCATTTTTATTGCTTAAAAAGATTATAATATATTTATTATAACATATTTTATGTTATAGAACCAGTATATATACAATATATTAATTAATAAAAAACTAGTCTTTGAGGATTAAAAAAAAAATCTAAAATGTTATTATTAATTTTTTATCTAATGAATCATAATAAAATCTGAGAAAATGATATATATAAGACTATTTAATATAATGAATTTTCGTTAATAAAATATATTTTCACTTATAAATAATTATTCTCATATTACATGATTTCCCATACATGTATACAAGTGAACCAATCATGAAATCGAAAGAATCAAAGACTCCCAAATGATTAAATTGATTATCATAACCAATAAAAAATTCATACATGAACATAATAAAATTATGAAAAATAAAATTAATGTTTAAAAGGTTCTGAATTAATTTATTTGAATTATTTAATTTTATTATCTGGGACATTACATACAAGTGAAGAATACATTCTGACATAAGGTATGGGATTCATTCTGAACCTCCATTTTTTTATTTAGACCACATTTATCTTAAATTAAACTAATGTAATTAATTTTTATATTTATATAATTATTATAAATTATATGTATATTATTCAAAACTCATGAATCTATATCATTTCATCCTTCTTTTTCGGGGATATACATGTTTTAAAAAGGATACTTTCTCAAAAATTCAACATAAGAAAGCCGGATTAAAGAGAACATCCCGATTTATTACACATTTTCATGTTCAATCCATAATTTATTTTAATACTCAATTATCTTTCTATAATCAAACATTTTAACATGAAAAACCATATTGGCTCATTTCTTATTTTATACAGTCAATTATGCATTTTCAATTTTATATAATATTGAATATTTTCCCTAAACCACACTATTATGTTTTATTTATAATGTTTTTAAAAACTCTACTCACATGTTATCACTTTAGCTTGATATCACTTATCATGATATATACCTATTTTACCTTATTTGTGTCTATGTATTATTTAAATACTTTCTTTCAAAGACACCATTATGATATTTACTTTTGATATTTATTTTGACTTGATTATTTTACATAATTATTTCCATGGGAAACCTTATATTTATGTTTTATTCATTGTGTATGATTCCTTATGTAGAACACATAATTTTGAACATGTCACGATGGGTGCTCCAATATATTTATCTAATGAATTGGGTAAGGTTTAGTTTAATGACATCTCGTGTGAAACAGTTTTGCTGGTTAGCCTTGACTCATGCTCTATGTGAAACAATCTTAGTGGTTTTCCATGACTCATACCCCTCCATGTCCAATGAGCCTCGACTCATGCTTATGTAATGTTTTATTTTTTTGACACATTACTATGATTCCATTATTACTTTATCTGTTGTTTTATATGTCATTCTTCCATATGTTTATTTAGGTTCCATTACTTTTTATGTCATCACGTTATTCCTTCTAACCCATGTGATATAATTTATTATTAAATTTATTCCCATACGTGGATTTTTATCCCATCCTATTATTTACATATTCCCTAGGTTATTCTATTCAGATTTAAGAGCTCAAATGGATTTAGGAAGTGATGATGAATATTAAATAAAAAATGTTTTTTATTTTGGTTTCAGGATTTCTAATAGTGTATATAATATTCCAAAAGAATGTAGACATTACGATCCTTTATTTGTATTTGAAGGTTATATATTATTAAAATAATAAAATGATATGTCAAAAAGGATAATAAAACTGTATTTGTTATTATAGAAAAGAGTACTTATATTTGGATCATTGGACTATAACACTTTAGTAAAACCCCTAGGGATAATTCTATATCCATGGATAACCTAAATTGAAACATAGGGAATGACATATTAGGATATACTCAACATTTACATGTTTATCCTTCTATGTTTCAGGATTCCATTTTATATGATTATTATACATGTATTCAAGCCTAAATTATTATACTTTATTTCTTAGTTAATGGATGGAAATAAGATAACCCATTCTAACAGTCATTGTGATAGGCTCTGTGAAAATTTCCCTAATCAAATTTCAAAAATGATTGGAAGGGGTTCTCAGAACAACATGGTAGTACTTACACCACTGGATCATGTTATTAATAGTAACTTGAATCATATAGAACACCCTCCTTCTCCTAATAAATATAATGTTATAGTCAAATCCGTTACTTGAAAAAGTCCTCCCATGTTTAGTGGATATTATGATCCCCTCCTCAAGAAATAGTTGATTAACTCCTTTGAAGAAATATTGTCTATCCTCCAATGTTCAGAAGAATAGAATGTTATTGTAGAGACACTATTTGTTTCTACTAAGAATTTGAAATGTTTTTATTTATATATTAATAGAGAAAGGCACTAAGAAGACATGTTATTCCAAGGCCTGGTGTGACCAGAATTAATTTTATAAAAATCATTAATATATTTTATATTGTTCAAATTTGTTTAGTTAAAGAATACATGATAACTCTTAAATTCTAGATCATCTCTAAAATCAAAGACCACAATTGGGTGTAGAACTTTTTGTTTGTCTTATGAGTGACATAAAATGAGTTGGAACATGAAGTTTGGACCCCTCACTCATTATTTGGGCATTAAGTGGATTCGTTTTATTATATTATTTAATTAAATAAAATCATTTGACCTAAAACAATGTCTATAAATATATAATAAAAAGGAAATTTTCAATATTTTGCCTCAAAATTTATCAAATACTCTAGTGAGAGCTCCTCTATCCTCCCATTGGCGGATTGAGACAAATGATGACATAATGTCAGATCAGATTGCATCAGGATGAAATGAATGCATCAGCTTCTTCAAATCGTTTCGTGGGTGCGTTCTTCACCAATGATTGATCCAAAAATCTGGTAAGACACATATTATGGTGTTTTTTATGCCTTTGTATTAAAATATTGACTATACCATTATTCATTATTCATTATGTGTCTTTTTAAGACTTTTAATGAGTCAAAGTACCATATTTCATATTCTTTAATCAATGTTCAAGACCAAACACCCCATTCTTGATCACTGTCCAGGAATTTGTGTCCGATGATGTCTATAACATTTTTATGGTGATTTTCTCTATAAATAATTGACATTGTTTGTTTTTTAGATCCTCTGAGTCTCAAATAGACATTTTTTGGTGACACTTAGCTTGACCGGGTACCCAGAAACACAGTGGATCGGCGATGCAACAAACGTTTGGTGAGAAAAGCATTGTTCCAGAATAGATGCGGTACATGGATTCTAAATTTTTTGGTTTGAGATATACTAAATAAGATATAAGATATTATATATAATATAAGAGATATAATATATAATATGTTTGATATTATATTTAAGATTTATGATATGAGATATCAAATATAAGATATAAGATTCAATATATGAAATATAAGATATGTATTATATATATTCGTTAAATAATCTTATATAGGTTATATATTTTAACTGAATAATCCATTAGATGAACCATCATTGACAACCTGATCCTATAATTGAGACGATCATTTTAAGAATGATGCTGGATATCTTTTTCGAACTCATACCTTGAGTCAACAAAACACCAAATAATAATAAAATTATTATTAATGAGGAATCTTATATCTGACATATCTACTGCATACAATGTCAAAATGATGAACTATCTGTGATGATGTGACCCTAAAAATTAAGATGATTTTTCATGACCAATATTAGGTATTTAATTTGGTCATATAGTTTAGGCCCACAAGGCCCCATTTGAGAATGAAGCGATGAAATGTGTCTTTTTCACCAGGCGTCCAATTGATAAATGTGAATAGCGTATCTCAATATTTTTTCTACATAAAATTAAATGGTACCCACAAATGTGTATTTTAATATTATATGTGAGATTTTCCAATAATGATGAACTAAGGTGACAACCGTTTATGTTAGCAATCGTATAGGATCAATAGAGATTTTTGAGTTACCCTTCAGCAGGGCTGGGTGGTGGAGTTGCTCGACGTTCCAGGATTACCCTCTAGTAAGGCAAGGAAGTGGAATTACCTGATGATCATTCTGATTTACCCTCCAATCGGGATAGGAATTTGTGATTCTCAATTTTCTAGGTTTACAAATTAGTAGGGCTTGGTAGTGGTGTTCCTCGATGACATTCTTGAGTGGTACTCTCGATTAAGACTAAGAAATGGAGTTCCACAGTGACAATTTGTTAGGTCCACTAGTCTAGATAACCTAAGAGGGGGGTGGGAATATGGGTATGATAGATTAAAAAACTGCCCATTTTATCTTGTTTCGTTGTTAGAAAAAACTCCCTTCTCTCTCCTTCCCGTTTCAAAGTATGAAAAAATCTTAAAGCATGCATAGGACACATCAATTTTACATGGTTCACCCTCACTAGGATTTGTAAAAGAAGCATAAACTGACAATATGATGATGTAAAAAAACCACTAAAATCACACTATTGTTTACAAGTACGAATCAGACTCATTGTCCATCCAGAATTACAAACAATCATAAGTTCATAACTCACTACACTCTCAACTGAAGTGATCTCACTACTAATTTAGAAGATCAAATCACAGTTTAAAGACATTAAAATTCCTTTAATTATCTCTAATGAGTGCATCCTTCACTATATATAGATTATTTTTTAATCTCCAAATTTCATCCATGGATGAATACCGCTTTTCCATTGATCACTGGGAAACCACATTTGAAAATACCTTTGTAAACCTCCCTACTTCGCGTAGCTCCTAATTTTCCAAATCTCAAACCAGCATTCACGAAGTCCCTACATCTTCAAAAAGCACACACCTTCACCGAGATTACTGCTTCATAGATCACACTGTTTCATAGAACTCAAACCTTCATAGATCTCAATCCTTCACAAAGCTTTCGTAGTGTCATAGATCAAGCCATCGCAAAGCAACTTCCTTCACGAAACTCATGAATTCAACGTGAGACACAACTCTTTTTTGAAGCAAGATTATCCATCTCAAAGCTCCTACCTTTTGCAAAGCACACTCCTCCACAAACCTCCTTTTTGATTCAAGATCTACAAGTTTATCATTTGATCTCTCTACCTCTCTCGAGGGAGATGAGGATTATTTATAAGAGATTACACTGACTTGAGAGCCTTCTTCTCAAACTCCATTCCACGTTAGCTCAAATCTCAAAGCTCCAATTTTTCCACTGAGATTCTTTCTATATCAGGAAGCACTAAAGAAAGTTTCAGATCAGACATCTCTTTGTAATCACAGAGCGTTACATCAATTCCATTGTGCAGCCTCCACAAAGCTTCCTCACAGTACAATTCACCTCTACTGTCTGTGAATAATTTCATAATCGCAGTGCACACCGTCAAGATTCTTCCAGTCTCTGAGAAATCCGATTCATAGAGAAGATCTTCGCAAAACTCATACCTTTACCTTATTTTTATGAGATCTTCATGGAAATCCACTTTTCTCAATGCTCACCAAATTCGAAATTTTTGACCCCAAAAGTTTGGAAACCACTGGAAAAAGATGCCACCATGTATATGTTCTTTCATACCACCTCTATATATACCATTTCTTTTTCATGGTTCTTTTTCATCATGTATTGTCAACAAAATCTCTAGAACTCATAAATTCACCATAAAACCCTTCATTTTCCGCATACACAACCAACACAAAAATGTTGTATTGTTTCCCTGATGGATTTTTTCTGAACACTATTAGAGTATGACCCTCTAGTCATAAAAGGAAACAAGATCCTTTCTACGAATTTGTGGCCCCTCAAGTATGTGGAAAATTTACAATATGTGGTTTTATGTTGTTTTGGACTCACAAGGAAGAGGGAAACTTTACCCATTGAGACAGATTATTATGACGCGACCTAAAACCATGCTGGTGAGTTAGTGCCACCTAAAGAGATAATTATTAAGTTGTGTTGATTGAGTACATTAAACCTCTGTGTTCATGGAAGATATGTGAGATGTTGGGAATCATTGATGGACTTCTTATAAATGTATTGGAGACTCTTTTTATAAGGTTATGCTACGAGATAGAGATCCCCTTACTCTATTATTTTGGACTCTTTAACTAAGAATAAATCTATACATATATTAATTATTTTGGGTTCAAACATTATATTTAGATACTCTCCTTCCAGGATAAGTGAATATGCATGATGTATATAATCACTATTACACGATACTTCCCCACATTTTTAATGTCTTTTTCAGATGAATGATAGGTCAACTATGAATTCATAGAATCTTAGATATATTGGGTTCTTGGACAACGTTTGGTGGTCATAGCTCGGGATACTGGAGATGGGATCTTTCAGTTATTTACCATTTTTTGTTGGGATATATTTCTCATTAAGAATGTATTTTTTCCATCACCTTCAATTTACACTACCGTACTTTTGTACTATTAAGAGTTTCATGCTTGCATAGTTTATTTTATAGTTGTACTTCATATTTTTCCCTTTCTCTTTTCACTTTTTCATTGATTTGGTTATGTGTGTGAATACATATACTTTGGAAATTCCTCCCTGAGTTAATTTTTTCATTCAGTGCTCGTCGCCACCCCAGGCCTATGAAAGAGGGCATGGGGTAGTTGTGCCTTGATACATAACATGGGCCAGTTCTTGGAAGATTGGTATCAAAGAAAGTTCAATCCATGGGTTGTTTTTTGGACGTATCCCCATAAAATTGAATTATATGGGTTTAGGAAAACTATTTCATTGTTTTTCAAATGTGTGTGTCAAGCTAGGGAGTTCTGTGATGGTACGGGTGGACAACCTATCCATTCACCATTTCCATGAATACCTTCTTGTCCACTCATAATTCCAATACATTTGTTGTAGGGATTAATGGTAAATGCATCATAAAGGATTGAGTCCTTGACAATACTTTTGTAGCCACTTACCCATTGTTTTCTATATATATATATTCTCATCTAGCTACAATACTCTTTGATAACTATTTGGATGCCTCTGTGATGAGAGCATGCCAGGATTCCTACTCTGGTTCGTGATAACGACTATATAGATGACGAGCCCTTAGTTTGGGTTCCAGCATGCATCAACCTCTTCCAGGTGGGAAGGTAAAAAAACCTTCATGTATTGAGAATCATATCATCCTAGAAGAGTAGGTTGAGGAAGAATGCAGGGTCAGTATGCTCAGAATGTTCCAGTTTTAGAGACTACTATGTTTCCACGGAGAGTAAAATCCTTAAGCTGTAGAGGATTGGATAGAGTTGGTGTTCTACATCTTTAGGCTTGTTCAGACCCAGACAGATTTGATGCTGGTTTTGGTATCAAGATATTTCCACAAAGTAGCTGGACATAAAATGATTTTTTTACATAGATTAATGATGATTTGACGCTCTCATTGGATGAATTCTGACTAATTTTTTGCGAGTATTATTACCTATCTTGATTATTTTCCATTCGAATACAAAAGATTATGGATTTGTAGTTGGGAGGTATGTTGGAGGCTGAGTATACGGAGAGGTTCACAGACCTTCTATTTTTATATATTCAATTGATCAGGGATAGCTACATCCTAGCACGAGTGTTTGAGTAGGTACTCCACCGAGATATTTGTGATAGTATAGTGACCTTGTACATCCCAATATATTACAGGGTTCTAGAGCAGGAAATGTTAATAGATATATTTCTGTCATATGGATGACACATATCTTGATATACTTGTGGAAATTTGGGGAAAAGTCATCTATAATAGCTAGCATGTACCATTTGACAGGATCTAGGCATGAGAGACCCATTCATAAAAAACGCACAACGATATAGTTGAATAGTGTATGTGAAACACATAGCAGTAGGGTAGGGAAAGGTGGGATGATTCTATGCTTGTTATGGTAAAGGTCACATGACATGAGACTGCTTGACCGGACATGATGAGCAAGCTAGAGAGGTAGCTGATGGACCGCCACATAAGTGGAATCATTGTGATGAGGGATCTCGCTAGTCTAGAAGAGGTGTTACCCAAGGATGCAGAATTAGTAGGGGAGGAGGAGGATATTTAGGTGAAAGACGATGTTATGAGGTCCTTCTACCACCACCAACATATGGTCGATGTGATGGTTAGGGATCTGGTGGACGAGGACACATACAACTATATTCTTTGGATGTCTATGATCCCGCAGTGCACGAGATGATCAGATGTATGCTGTATATTTATTCTACTCTAGCATAACTATTTATAGACATACGTATCATTAATTATTTAAAATTGGAATTCTTGGCGTGGGAGATGAATCTCACAATAGATGCACAATTACATAATATTCAATTTATGGTTCCTACCTGGTATTATTCTTCTATATATTTTATCTGGAGGTAGTGTGATCTATCGGTTAGAGAAGAGAGGTTCAAGTGGGAATTTTTTTCATAAAAATAGAACCCTATGATGTTATCTTCAGTGTCGTTTGAATTTCCATGATCTGAGCCCATATTTTTTGTCACTACAGACAAGTAATATGCCTACGCACTAATGACTCGAGATTTTACTTCTCTGGGGAGAGACAAATAATGGAGGGGAATGTAGGTTCAATGAGCTCGAGGCTTCAACCCATCACCAATAATTTATAAATATTAACTATTTGTTATGTAGGGTCTCTAAGAATCTCGGATCCATCAACTATGGAGGATTATATGTGTGTCTTCCCCATGGGCATTTTGAGACTACCTCTGAGGCGGGAGATGGAGTTTTGTATTGAATTTCATCCTAAGACTACCCTAATATCTTAAGTGGCATATCATATGATATCTACACAACTTCAAAAGTCATGGTTGCTGTTAGAGGACCTTCATGGGAATGTTTTCATCATACCCAATGTGTCCCCCAGGGTAGGTCTAGTATTGTTCATTAAAAAGGTGGATGAGATCTTACGAAATTCCTTGGATTGTCATTTCATGAACCATGACATGATAAATAACAATTTCCCATTTCCGAAAACTAAGGAACTCTTTGATGAGTTGGAATGAACGATATTGTTCTCAAGGATCGATCTTAGATATGGATACCATTAGTTGAGGGTTTGTAAGGAAGACATTCCAAAGTTAGCATTCTGAGGTCGCTATAGACACTATGAGTTTCTAGAGATTCCGTTTGGAGTGAATAATATCCCCACCATGTTAATGGGTTTGATGAACCATGTCTTCCATCCATACATGGAAATGTTTATCACTGTCTTCATTGACGACATGCTAATATACTCAGCAATAGTGGAGGAGCATGTAGAGCACTCGATGATGGTCCCAAACATGCTTAAAGACCTCTATCTTTACATAATTTTCTTAAAGTTCATGTTCTAGATACATGAGGTTAACTATATAAGGAATTCCATTTATGATCAGTTTTATCCATGGATCGAATAAATATCGAAGAAGTGATTGCTTGGGATCCACCCAAGAATATATTATAGGTACATTGATTTCTTGTCTTGTTAGGGTATTACATGAGGTTTATAAAAGCATTATCTAAAATCACAACCCATTTGACCACACTAACTTGAAAAGGGAAGCTGTTTAATTGGACTAAGTAGTGGAAAAGGGCCTTTGAGAAGATTAGGAAAAGGAAAATCAGTTCTCCAGTTTTGATACTACCAGAGGAGAGTGTAGAGTTTATCATGTATTGTGATACCTCAGGAGCAGGGATCAGTTGTGTATTGATGGAGAAATTGGCAGTTATCACATATATGTCAAGGATGTTGAGGGTCGAGTAGTAGACTTATAAAACTCATGACCAAGACATGAAAGCAGTAACCTTATCCATGAGGATGAAGAAACACTATCTTCTGAGAGAGTTCTTTTTGGTTTACTCAGACCACCTGAGTATTAGGTACGTCTTAACTCAGAGAGACCAAAACCTGAGATAGTGACATAGGATGAAGTTCCTAAAAGACTACGAATTTGAGATAGTCTATACTATATGGTAGGAAATAAAGTGAATTCTATTAGTATGAATTCATAGGATATCTTAGTGAATTATGTTTCAAAGTAGTTGAATTCCATGTAGTTGACCCTGGTAAAGCATGAGGGTACAACTTTTCTTTAGTTGATGGTTTTAACTCCTTTGCTCCATGAGAATGTGATAGGGTCCCAAATGAGAGACATCGACTATGAGGTTTCATGTGATCGGATATCCATAAGTGATGCACCGATTGATATTTTTAAGGAGTGAATCAAGATATCTTGTTCCAAGGGAGAATAGTGGTTCCAGTCACCATGTGAGAGGAGGTGACAATAGAGTTCCAAACCTCTCCCATGGATCTATATCTTGGAGATAGGAGGATGTAAAGATACCTTCATTGTTAGTTTTTTTGTTCTATAAGAGATGAAGTGTAGAAAATTTCTTCTCTCAATGCCTCACCTATCAGCAAGTGAAGGTTGACCACCATGTTCTAGTAGGTATTGTTTCAGCAACTTGAGATCCTAGAGTTGATGTGGGGTGATAGATTAATAGACCTCCCCATTGGGATTCCTCATACATTGTTGGGTGACAATGCAATTTGGGTGATAGTTGACCCACTCATGTAGTTGGTTCACATCCTTTATATCATGGATTAGAGTTTGATAGAGAGCTTGGAGAAACATTACGTTTAGAAGATCATTCTCCTTTATGGGGTACCCTCAAAAATTGATTCTGATCATGATGTGTTGTTTAAATAACAATTATGGAGAGGCATACATGAGTCATTTGGGTCCCAGGTGAGGATGAATACAACTTTTCATCCCCAAACAAATGGGAAGACTGAGTGCACTATCCATGTACTAGAGAATGTGTCGACGGCTTGCGTGTTAGACTTCTGCTGGAGCTAAAGGACCACCCTCCCTTTTTCAGAGTTTGGATAGAATAATAGTTACTACTCTAACATCTGCATGGAATATTTTTGAGGCCCGGTGAAGGGTAATATGCAATTCACCCTTATGGTAGACATAGGTTGGGCAGAAATATCTTGTTGGACCAATTTTGGTGCATGGAACATCGAATAATGTCCAATTCATCTGGGAGCTGATTAGGATGGCCGATAGTAGACATAAATCCTACCTAAACTACTATCATAGTCCCTTAGAGCTCGAGCTGGGAGACCGTGTTTTCTTTGATTTCTCCCAATGATGATGATTTTAGAGGGTTGGATGGGAACACATGGTTTCCCTGAGATGCATTGGGTTGTTCAAGATTGTGTACATAGTAGAGAATTTGACTACCAGCTTGCCCTAACCCACAGCTACAATGGGTAAATGATGTCTTCCATAGGTCATAACTGAGGAGATACATGCATGACCCAAGGAAATTCATTGACTACGGAGAAATGAACATCGAGGATAGAGACACATTTGTGAAGAGAACTATGGTGATCGACATTCATCAATAGAGGACCCTTCATGTATGAACCTTCCCTTTGGTTTGTCTACTGCTACTATATAGAGATGTGCATGAGTGTTTATGGGAGTGGGAGAGCCAAGTGGGGGATATGTATCCTGAGTTGTTTTCCTTGTTTTTTCACACTGGGGTGGAAAATTTTGATGGAGGGAATGATGTAGATACAAAAAATTTTCCTTTTAAGACATTGAAATATTTCTATAAAATTTCCAAAGTTAGGTGTTGAGATGATGTGAAATTATGAGCCTCTTTGTGCATGAAATAAATTTTATAAAAATCGTAAATAAATTTTATATTTTCCACGCATGTTTAGTTAAATAAAATGAGATAACACTTAAAATTTTTACTGGATAAAAAATATGAGACCATGGTTAGTTCTAGAACGTGGTTTTTTCTCTAGGAGGGACCCAAAATGATTTAGCGCCGAACATTCAAACCCCACGATCATTGGCGGCATGATAGCAGGATTCATTTCATTATAAAAATAATTAAATAAAAAACATTTTTCCTAAAATAGTGTCTATATCTATATCATTAAAGGAAAATTTTCAATGTTTGGCCTCTAAATTTTAAGAATGCACAAAGAGAGATCCTTTATCATCCCATTATAGGATTAATACAAACAATAGAAGAGCATCAGATCAGATCCGTTCAAAGAACAATGAACACGTTATCTTTTTCAATCATTGTGTGGGCACGTTATTCACTAACAACCAAACCAAAATAGTGGTAGGACCCATATTTTGGTGTTTTCATGAACGATTAAATTAAAATATTGAGTAGACTATTAATCCATCTTTGATATGCATATTATTATATCCTTTCCATGAATCCTTGTACCAAATTTCCTAATTTTTAATCAATGTTATAATCTCGTTGCCATGTTCTTGATCTCCATCCAAGAACACTTGGGAGAGGATGTTTAAACAATTGTTTTATGGTGACTTTATCCCTCAATTATTCATGTTCTTCACCATTTGGATTTTGGTGGTCCTAAATCAACATTTCTAAGCATCACTATTCTCAATCAAGCCTAGAATTTGTGTCAGATCAAAGATGTGACAACAGTTTAGTTATCAAAGAATAGATCTAGTATAATTTCATTACATGGATGTTAGATGTGTTGGTTTGATATATAATATATAATATATGAGATATATGTTTTATTATTTGAGATATGAGATATAATATATGAGATATGATAAAAAGATATAAGATACAAGATATGAGATATGAATATTGGTTTAATAATCTTATATCAGTCATATGTTTAAACTAAGGAATTGAAATAATGAACCGTCAGTGACAACATGATCATGGAATTGATATAGTCACTTTATGACCAATGTTGGATATTATTTTTGGACTCATTCCTTGGATCAATGGAACAATAAAAAATAAAAAAAAATATTATTATTATGGAATCATATATTCGACATATCTCACCCACATAGTGTTAGAATGATGAACTGTCTCTGACACTGGGAGCCTGTAATTTAAGTGGATGTTTCAATACTAATATAGAATATTTAATTTGGACTCTTGGATCAGGCGCATGAAATTCAATTTGATCTTGATGTGGTGAAATGTGACTTTTTCACTGTGTGTATTATTGATGTATGTGAATAGCCTATCTCAAGCATTTTCTCCAAATGGAACATGATGGTGCCCTCTATTGTGGATTTTGAGATATGATGAGAATTTTTTTGATCATGAGGTATTTTTTTTAGAAATGATGATGGTAGTGATCATACAAGATCACCAGAGAATTCTGAGTTACCCTCCATCGGCATGGGGCAGTAGAGTTCATTGACGTTTGAGGCCTACCATATAGTAGGGATGGAAAGTTCCATTCATCAATTATCTTTTTGAGTTACCCTTTATCAATTCTATGAGGTAAAGTTCCTCAACATCCTGGTATTATCCTCCAATAAGTCTAGTTAGGGCAGTTACCTGAAGACCTTACCAGGCGTACCCTCTATTAGGAAAGGGTGGTGGAGTACCTTGAAGACCATCCCGAGTGGTACCCTCTTGCAAGACTATGTAGTGGAGATCCTCAGTCACTATCATTGTAGGAGACTCATTTCATAACAGGACATGGGATCCTTACAGTGAATTTTGGGCCCATCAACTATGTGTAAATGTTAAGAAATGTGGTGTGAATGGGGTTTGGACTCACAAGGAAGAGGGATTCCTTCCCCACTGAGACTCATTCGTGTGACACAACCTAAAACAGTTCAAGTGATTCAGTATCACCCAAAGTTGTTCATATTATGTTATATTGATTGATACCCTATGAATTGTGTGTTTTTGGTAGACACGTGAGATGCTGGGCATCATGGATGGAATTCTTCTAGAATTTTGGGTGACTCTTCTTCTTAAGAGGAGCTGTGAGATGTAGATCCCATTAATCCATCATTTGGGACTCTTTTACTAAGAAAAAAGACACAAACAGACATAGATATATATAAATTTATATATATATATATATATATATTAGGTATTATATATTCAAACATGCTATTTAATTACTCTCTTTACAAGATAGGCTATGATGTGTGGGGCATGCCAAGTGATTTTTGTGTCTAGTTTGTTGTGGTTGGATGAGTCTACTCTCCTTCTATATGTAGATAAGAATCAACGATTTGTTAATCTACTCACTAGGTTTTTTCCATTGATCTTGGATTATCTTACTTTAACTCTTTTGTTTGTTGAACCACTACTCTTTCATTATACATTGTTATATCTATTACTTTCATCTTTAGTTGTATCTATTACTACTCCCCCTTTACCCCATTCAGGGTTTTCTACTTGGTATTTGTATACTCAGCCTTTTATAGAATTTTCCCACACATGTTGTCTCTTTTGTAGATGATGGACATGTCGAACATGAAATTAGAGGAGCTTAGGTATACTTGGTTCTTAGACTGCATATGGTGGCTGTAGCTTGGGATAAAGGAGCCGGGCTCTCTCAACTATTTCCACTTTTACAAGTCTTGTTAGGTCAGGACATATTTCTTTTTGGGAATGTGTTCCTTCCGATTAATTTTATATTATAGTAATATAATGTTGTACAGTAAGTGGTTCATGTGTGGCTATAATATTTTATAACAGTGATTCAACTTTCCCCCTTCCCCACTGCACTTTTTTATTGAGTTAGTTGTGTGTGTGTGTGTGGGTATAACAGTGTTTCATCTTTCCCCTTCCACACTACACCCACTCTATGTTTTTTGGGTGTATTTTTGTTTATTTACAATGACATAAGAGCATTTATGAGTATGGTTGGTGTTTTCCATAGCATGTTTTTAAGGTGGAACAGTTTTCTAGTGTTTCTAAAATTCTGGGGCCACAAAATTTCATGTTTGGTTTTTGGTAAAAGAATGTTTTCCCTAAAAAAGATTATTATGTGCACTATGAAGCTTAGTTTGATGACCAAAAAGGAGGTGTGAAAAGGGTGACGGAAAATTAGAAAAGGAAGGATTTACACATATTAGGTTTATGAAGACCACGAATCATGCTATGCAGACTACAGAGTCAAAAACAATTCGCATGAGGATCACATTTTGTAAGAGGATTGAATATTAATGCGAGGGCCATTGATTGTTACTTATAGTAAATGATTCAATTGTAGAAGTAATTGGTCACTAAAAAGGAAGAATGGCACTATGAAAACTAAATACCACAATCCACATTGATGGTTGTACCACACTGATGTTTTGGGTAAATCAGATAAGTGGGCTTTAAAAATATTTTTTCTTATATAAGGAACTATAATAATATAATGACTTAGATTGAATCCCATTAGAAAATATCTTCACTCCGGGTATAATTTTCCTAAAGATGAAAGAGTTCATGTGGTATTCCCACAAAGAAGAAGAGTTCCCTGGGAAGCAATTTTTCAAAGGGTGTCTGTGAAGATAGTTCATGAAAGAGATATTTTTGTGGAACAATAGCTTTTAAAGGAAGAAGGGTCCATAGAGGAGTGGTGGTCCATGGATGAAGAATCCATCCATGAAACAGGAATGGTCTATGTTAGATGTGGTAGTGTATGAATCACACACACCATGGGGTACAAGGTAGTCCATATAGGACTTGAGGGTCTTCATGAGGGGAATAAAATAGTTTGTGAACATAATTTATACAAAATAAAAGTACATAAAAACATGATTTTGTCAACATGTAAAAATTGGGATTTAATAGAGAATCTACCTATAGTTTAGGAGGAATGTATTCATGATATTGAAGGGACCTTAAATTCTATATACTATGTGTGGATCCTTTCCAATGTAGTGTGACATTGAAGATAAAGATGGTGATCCTTTCCTTTGGTAGGGATCAAGAGAGATAGAGACATAGAGAGTGTCTTTTGAAAAACTAGTGAGAGGGACCTAAATCTTATAAATGCAGTGAGCTTGGGTATATATGCATTCTATCTCAATCCTTTTAATGTGGATGTGAGCCTTAGTGGTTTTGGTACATCTGTATGTTACCATTGTATTCTCCTTTAATGTAGCCCAATGAGGGTGAAAAAAGTAAAATTTATATGTATCATTCATTATTTAAGTTCTTTTCATACATTTTAACAAGAAATAGAGGGAAGATTGTTTTTTATAATAAAAAAATAATTGAAGGGGTAGTTATTTTAATCATTCATACCATTATTCACCTCCATATTAAATATTTTACCTTATTGTGATAACATGTGTCTTCAAAACTTGTATCCACCCCTAATATATGAAGGTGGGTTGGGTTTGTTGTGGCTTGAGTCTCAACAAGGGCCAATTCATGAATATTTTTATAGGTTGTGTATAATTTTTATGGGGAATCTAATCAGTGGTGTACACTAACCAAGATCACAAAGTACATGGAGAAAATTCATTCCTTGGAATGTGAATATTTAAAGAAAATATTTTCCTCAAATTCTCTATATTAATATGGATAACGATTTACTGAGTCTAAACAAAAAGGATGACGAGTATATCAGGGCATATTATGAAAACTTCATAATACTTTCATGATACGCCTATGTATTATCCAAATACAATAAAAGCAAGTTGGACCTCTTATTTAGTAGACTATAGCATATTCTATGATAAAAATAGGTGATTCGAGACATTGACAGTAATAAAGAGATTTTATACTATGACCTTAAAGATGAAGTATATATTAGTGACTCTTAGTGGTCATATGGCCCTAGAAAAAAAAGAGAGAAAGTGGATAATAATATATGTGTATCAACATATAAATTCCATGATATAAAGAAAACCCAATATCCCACATATCAAAAATATGGGAAGAAGTATCTTTCGAAAAATATAAAGGGAACCATGAAATGCCTGAAATGTAAAAGAATGAGGCATTAGGCTAATAAATCATAAAGAGATATGAAGAATCCCAATAATGTGGAAGAATAAGGGATTGGTTCAGATCAACACTTAGCTTGTAGTGTAGTGTTTCAACTGTATATAATATGGGAAATATGTTAATCATTTTTCAAAGAGAAGGTTTGTTGGAGGAAATCATTAAAAAAGCCTCCAAAGTGGAAAGGAAGGGCATATGGTATCAGTACTGATGTGGTGGAGTTCAAAAATAATGTGTTGATAGCTATAATAGTCATTAATTAAATAATAGTTAACAAATTATTTTATTCTAGTCATAATAATTCATTAATGTCTTTTAGGATTAGTAAAACTATTCAAGCACAAACTGAAAATATGAAGGGTGATTTATATGTGAGAATAAAAAAATTGGGAAATTATTTCCTCCAATGTATATTACTCCTCCTTAATTAATGTTTTTCTTTTTAACCTCTAAAGAACTTTTTTTACTTCCTTTGATACTGTTTTATGATATATTTGGCATGGATTGGATATCTCTATTCAATTACAACATCAACTATTAAGAAAGGGAGATCACTCTACATATCTTGATGAATCATACAATTATGTAAAAGTTTAATGTGGTGGGGGGATCTCCATAAGAATAATTATCTCAATTGTGGATATTATTTCCTTATGATAAACCATTTCTAGCTCAAATGATTTAAACAAAGGAGAGAATCATGCCTGAAGAAATTCCCAATGTGAGAGACTATAATGATGTGTTCTTTATAGAGTTCCCTAGTACTTATCCTAATCAAGAGGTAGATTTATCAATTTATATATTTCTATATCTATACCTATTTAAGGGAAAACGTATAGAATTTCCACCATTATGATAGAAGAGCTGAAGAAGCCATTACAGGATAATTTAGACATGTGTTTTTTATGCCTCAGGGTTTCACCATGGGGTGGACTAGTCCTTTTCATCACAAAAAATGATGGATTAATGAACCTATATATTTATTATCATGAGCTCAATAAAATATTGATAATGAAAATTTATCCCTTTTCTTAGAAAGATGACTTTTTTAATCTACTACATGGGGCCATGTATTTCTCTAGGGTGGACCTTCAGTTGTGATATCACCATCTAAATGTGAAGAAGGAAAATATTTCTAGGAATTCCATTTGAATGACATATAGAAACTAAGAGTTCATTGTGATTCTATTTTTACTGAATAATTCTCTATAATTTTTGATGGATTTAATTAATAGAGTTTGGGATATTACCTCAACAAATTTTTGGAAGTATTTTTTGATGACATTTGAATATACCTATAGAGTAAGGAGGAACAATAATAGAATTTTAATACCTTTCTAAAGACATTGAGAAGGTAAAAACAATATGAAAGTAAGGTAAATTGGATTTCATAATGGAGTAAGTATCATTATTGGGGCATGTGATCACTATAAAATGGATATCTATTTACCCTTCCATGATAAAAAAATTAAAGAGTGGCTCATGCCAACATCTGTAATAGAGATTCGTAGTTTTCATAAATTATCTGGGTATTACCAGTGATTTGTAAAGATCATATCATGATTTTATAACCCACTAAATAATATGACTTAGAAGGGAGAAAATTTTGTATGGGATAGTGAATGTGGAGACTAAATTAAATAATTGAAAAGAGTCTTCATTATAATCGTACTCACACTACCAATGAGTGGGGAAATATTAGTGTTGTATAATGATGCTTCAAAAAAGGATTTAGGATATGTAGTGATGAAAATGATAAATTTATAGCCTATTCCAAAGGCAACAGAATATTCATGAAGAAAAATATCATACACATGATCTAGAGTTGATGGTTGTGATCATTGTATTGAAAATTTGGATGCATTATCTATATGGGGTGAAGTGTGAGATATATACTGGTCATAAGAGAATAAAATATATATTCCCAATGAAGGAACTCATTTTTCACTTTGTAAGATGGTTTGATATCACCAAGGATTATGAATTATTAATCAACTACTATCATGGTAAAGAAAATAATGTGGTGGATTCTCTAGTAGATAAGATCCTACATCATTTAAAATAATGAGAATCGAGAAGGATCTGATCATTTTAGACACTAAAATGATGGATATGTGAATTATGTGTACCGTCTAATCATGTTGTAAATAAAGTTATTTTTAATTTCACACATAGATCAATCATCTCTATTCAAAAAAGGAGCACAAATATGTGTTAAGACCCCTAATAAAACTTTTAGTGGGACAATATAAAGGATAAAATCACTAAATATACATTAAAGTGACTTGTATTTTAGAAAATGTAGGATAAAAGGAAAAATTATAAAGAGATGACGGAACCATTACCAACACTAATATGGAAATGGGAAAAAATCACCACGGACATTGCACTAAACTTCTGATGACATCTAATAGAGACCATTATATATGGTTTGTTGTGGATCATCTTACAAAGACAAATCACTTTATCCCAATTTGAGTGGACATATCTCTGGAATAGCATCCAAGAATATAAATCAAATAAGTGTTAATGATACATGGAGTACAAAAAATGATTTTATCTGATAGAGATTTGAGATTCACCTCCATGTTCTGGAAAAGTACCCAACAACCTATAAACACTAATCAAAACTTTAGTATGACTTATCATCCTCAAAATGATGGAAAATTTGAGTTCACTATTAATAAACTACAATAAATGTTGAGAGATTATTATATGGACTTCAATGGAGGATGGGACCAACTCTACCTCTATTCCAGTTCAACCATGACAATAGTTTCAACTCGACCATCCAAATGTATCCATATGAAACACTTTTTGGGAAAAGATGTAGAACACTAATATGATGAGATGATGTTTGTGAACGTAAGGTGTAAGGATTTGAAATTTTTGATGAAATTTTAGAAATGTTGAAAAATATTCATCGGTATATTCGAGTATACCAAATTTGAAAAAGGAGTTATGTAGTCAATCATCATTGAGACCTGAGGCATAAAGTTAGAGAAATGGTATTTCTATGCATATCTCAGTATAAGAGGATCATAAGATTTGATATGAATGGAAAACTAAGTCCTTGGTATAATGGAACATTCAATATTCTTAATCATGATGGATATATGGCATATAGAATAACAGTTCCACAAATTATGTATCATATACATGTTACAACAACCCCATTGAGATTCATGATCATGTTGGATATATGGACTATTGACTAGCAGTTCCACCAACCATGCATCATGTTCATGATATATTCCACATATCCTAATTAAAAATGTACATATCAGATCCCTCATAGGTACTGAATTCATAGGTGGTAAAGTTGGAGAATGATATCTCATATGAATTTCTTCAAGTGAAGATCTTGGACCAAAGATATAATGTTATACACAACAAGAGTACTCTCCTGGAAAATGTAATATAGTAGAATCATATGTTCAAATAGGTGAAAAGGGAACCAGAAAGAAGCAATTAAGTAGAAATACAGTCACCTATTTCACCAAAATATGTAAAATGAAATTTCGAGGACCAAATTTTATAAAGTGGAAGAATGTTACAATCCTAAATTTTTCCAATGGAAATTCCCTTCTTATAATTATATTATATAGTATAAATAATATAAAAAACATATATAAAATACAATAAAAATATTATAAACGAATAATGAATTAAATAAAAGATAATACATTAAATTATGGTACCTATACCAACTAAAAAGTAACTTGAGCTTTGGAATTGTAATGTTACCATTTAGAATAGTAATATTATGAATAGAATAGTAACCTCACCTATACAGGTATAAATAATTTTTTTTATCTCATAAATGAAAACATGATATATTTATATATTTGGTTAATTAAATAAATGTTTTAAAAATGATATGTTAATTGTTGGTAATTTTTTAAATCATAAATGATTACTTACAATCAATATGATGATTTAAAGTAAAAATTTTGTGCATAAAATATATTTATGAATTAATGGTTTTTTCATTTATTATAAAATAATAATAAGAGAGCTTAAATTTTTTTACAATTTATCATGAAATAAGTTATAATTTTAGAATCAGTATTGTTCTAATAAATGATGATTTTAATTTAAAATTCTTTTTTTCATATTTGGAAAATTATTTTCAATAAATAGATTACATTTTTTAGGTCTACATGTATAAAAATGGTTAGAGATTATTTTTGTGATTTTTTAATAATAGTTGAATATTTGATGAATAGTGAAATACGATGAATTGTAATATTTATAAAATATTGGAATTATTGAGTCATAGATGACATACAGTTTACGGAAGCCCATATTTTCAACCTATACATAATTATTTTAATATATTTAGTTAAGTTTTTCAATAAATTTATTTTCTTAGTCCAAAATAATAAAATTATTATAAAAATAATCAAAAAACACCCCTCTCCTCCATAATAAATACAGCCCCTCATCACCCCTTCTCCTCACAACTCAGAAGAATTGAATCATGTCCAAATTCTACCAAATAATACTCCCAAGTAAATATCCATTGTCTAGGTTCCTTTTTACCAACAAAATAAGATATTAAATTCCCCTATGGATGTTCTCAAGGAGATGTATTCAAGAGGTAAAAACCTATTTATTTTTCTTTTAATTTCATTTCAATTTATTTTGATTTATTATTTTCTGCTCAACTCCACTAATCCAAGTTACATGATTACTCTAGTATATTTAATATACTATAATTTTATTATATTAATGGAACAACTCCTCATCATTTCTATTCCACAATACTTTTATTCTAATATTTAAAACATCATCTATGAGCTGCCGATTTACCACCTCCAGGGAAAATGTATTTTCATTTATTAATTCCAAGAGAAGAAATAGTAAAAATCATTATAGTAAAAAATTTGTATAATATATTTAATAAAACATATTTAATTTTCTAGAATTATTATATATAAAAAATATTAATTAATAAAACAAAACTAGTTTGTGATGTAAAAAAAATCCAAAATAATCTACACGGTTATCATTAACGTATTATCTAATGAAGCATCCTCAAATTTGAAAAAAGGATATTTAAGAAAAATTCATATTATTGATGTTTATTAATGATATATAATTTCAATTCTATAAAACTATTCAAATTTTACATGATTTTCTACACATATATACAAGTAAACCAATCATTAAAACAAAAGAAAGGGAAACTCCCAAACAATGAAATTGAAACTCAAAACTCAACCAAAAGACCATAAATGGACTTAATAAAACTATAATAAATAAAAAAATGTATAAATTATTATTAATCAATTAATTAATGGAGTTAATTTGATTATATGAGATATTATTTACAAGTGTGTAACACATTCTCACGTAATGTAAGGGATTCTTTTTGAACCTACATTTTTTCATTCGGGAAAAATTTTATCTCTCTTTAAACCATTGTAATTATTTATTATTTTTATACAATTCATTAAATTTATATTTATGTGATCCAATACTCATTTATCTAGATCATATAACTCTTATTTTTTTCAAGGATATACATTCTTTAAAAGGGGTTCCTTCACAATTCTTCCTAATAAGCAAGCCCTATTAAAGGGAAGTTCCTGATTTATTACCAATTTTCAAGTTTAATCCGTATTATATTTTTATCCAGAAATATTTTTAAATACTCACTAATTTTAACATAAAAACTATCTTGGATCATTTTTATTTTTATACGAGAAATTAATCCTTTCGAGTTTTACAGAATCGTTAAAATTTTCCCTTAAACCGCAGTAAAATCTTTTATTTATAATGTTTCTTAAAAACTATTTTTACATGTTTTCAAATTATTTTTATATAAGTTTTCCTGACATATTACTATTTTCCCATATCAATGTCTATTTATTATTTTAATCCATTATTTCATGGACAACAATATGATATTCCATTTTGATATCTGTTTTGACATGATTAGGATACCCAATTCTCTCCATAATTAACCATTATGTTTTGTCTTGATTCCTTATGTATGATTCTTTATGTGGAACACATATTCATAAACATTTTATGATTGTGGAACCCATATATTTTTCAAATGAATTGGGTAATTTTTTTTGTCATGAGATATCACATACAACAGTCTTGGTGGTTAGCCTTGACTCGTTGTCCTCCATGTGAAATGATCCTTGACTCATGTTTATGGAATGTTTTATATTTCTTACAAAAAATTATTTTTCCTAAATTACATGATCCCATGTTATATTTTTTTCTTCAATAATTTTATTAACGTTCCATGCCTTTTTATGTCATCATTTTACACCTTCATACCCATGTGATATTCTTTATTCTTATGTTTATTTCATTACTCGGAATTTTAGATCATCCGTTGGTTCATATATTTCTTAGGATAACATATGAAGATGTAATATATCAAAATGATTTAAAATATCATTATAAAGATGAAATAAAATAATTTTTAAAAAACTTTTGTTTCATTATTTCTAATTATATATATAATCAACCAAATACACTAGAAATTACGATCCTTGGCTTGTATCTGAAAGAAATATATGCTTAAAATCACGCAATAATATGTGTAAAAGTATTGGGGTATTGAATACATGAATTTTCTATGATTAAAAAAATTTCATTGAATTTTTTTTAATTCATAGGTTATGAAATTGACCTTATATTTCAAGTAATGTTTATCCCCCTTTTAAGGGTGAATTATATGTTTTCCAACAAAAGGATTTCATGAGTTCCCATATTCTATAATAAACTCTCATCATAATTATTTTTCCATTAATATTTATTTTGATTTGTTTTATGATTTTTTTGGAAGTGAAGATGATTTCTATAGTATTGAAATGGTTATTTGAATCTCATGGTATTTTTTTAAAATAAAATTTATCTATTGTATTTAATGGTTTTGATAATGGACTAATAAGGTTACTTCCCTTTTACATATAACTATTATTTTGATATTATCCCACATTTTCAGATTTTTCACATGCTTTATGGATGATTTGGAACTAAAAAACAATATATATATCTACTATGGGTAATTATCTAAAAATAATTGAATGTTTGTTCCATTAAACATGTGTATTAATATAATAGTCCTCTATATCTGATAAAAAGGATATTGAGAGGGTGTTTTAAATTATTTTATAAGGGTTTTATATGTAAGTTTATTTCATAATTATACAAATTGTTAATCCAATATGATCCTTGTAATGTAATAAGATAAAATTAAACCAATTAAACTAATTAATGTTGGTTTATTATGCTTGGTAGTCTATGGTTATTGTATGAAAAATATTTCGATTGCATTATAGGTTATTATGTTTTTAAGAAAATACCATGAATTTATGTTAATCAATGGATTATATTTTCATTAAAAACATTTAAAGTGTTCATCCTAGTTCATCTAAACTATGTAGTTTATGAATTTTTCTCAACATCAGAATTAAGTTTTAGGAATTATAAAGTCGTATAAAGGATAATATAAATCTGAAACAAAAATATTGATTGGTTTTAATTGGACCGGAGTATTATGTATCTTTGATAACACTATTAACATAAGAAATTATACCTGGTTCACATACTAGAGTATGAAAAAACTCCCCATAGAGTAATATGTTTATAGTGGTGCATTTGATAAAATAAAACCCACCAAAAACTAGTGTAACCTTAGATCCAATGGTAACTAAATGATGAATCAATTCTAGGGAAAATATAATTATTGTTTTTGGTTGCACTGGAAATCATATGATAATTCCTTAAATTTATCTTTTTGATGGGTAATTCGATCAATAGTGGTCATCGATTAAAAATACCACGTAAAAATTTTGATATGGATACCATGGTGTGAATTAAATTTAAGGATCATTTAAATGAGAATTATTTTTATAAGGTTGAAAAGAAGGATAAAAATTCATTTTTTAAACTGGTCAAAAAGGAGGAGGACTCTTATGCCACTAATGAATCCAAATTTAATATAATGTCTAGCTATGCACCATAATTTTCTAAGACCATGATAGAAAAATAAATTTATTTTTTCATAGGATTAAACACATGATAATAATTATAGTTAACATCTCATGAATTTAAATTTATTGATAATATATTATAGAGTGTTGAGATGGTTGTAATGAAGTTTTTTTAATTTTACAACAATAATAAAAATAACTTTTCCATGAGGAAAATATATGGAAATTATTCATCAAATAAAACTGAAGGTATTAATTACAAACAGATATTTTCTGATAAGAGTGGTAAAAAAATTTGGATGTGTCTTTTGAAATTTGGAAGGTGTTATTAGTGCGTTAAGATGGGAAATTTGGATAATGATTTTAAATAAAAGAAAAATGATAATATTTATTATATTTATGATAATTTGGGAGTGATTAGTTTTAAATTATATGATATAGACCATTATGTAGATACAATTTGAGAAAAAACATGAATGATGGGAATCAAAAATACCATAAGAAAAATGGTGTTGAAAATAAAATCTTGAGTTCCTCTATATATGTTAGACCATCAAATGAAGTGGTGATATGAACAATACTTTTCATATCAAATTATTCTAATGTGTTTTATTATTTTGGGTCTATAAATAATTTAGGTCCAGGAATTTTTTTATCAAAACGAAATTATTACCTCATAAAGTAGAGAAATAACATATAGTAAATACTACTTGTGCTAGAATTAATGAAACAATGATTTAAAAAAATATTATATGATTATGTGTAGAATTTTATATCCTAAAACACCAATTTTCATGCCCATAATAGTGTATGATGTTATTCTAGGTATGGAATGGATTTTAGTTTACCAATATTTCCATATTTCACATTTAATGAATTTATATTAAATATTTAGTCTTATTATGAATTTTTATATTATAAGAAGTATATAAAAATGATTAAGTATAATGATGTTGGGAAACTAATTAAAGTATCACAAAAAAGTATTTAACCCATACTTTAGAAAAATATATGTTCTTCATATTAGTAAATTAAGAGTGGTAAATCAACATATAGATATTTTTCTTCACAATTTTCCTTATTTTATTCCAAATGTGTGATTGAATTGATTTTTTAATAGGCTCTATAATTTAATACAATTTATAAAACCAAATTATCAAATTGTTCAGTAAGATTTATTTGAAATTATAATGTATTTACAAAATTTTAATAATAATTGTTTTATTTTTTATAGTACATTAATATGGTTTCTCTTATCTTGATTTTTAAAAATAATGATAAATCTATAAGAATTTTAATTGATTATTAAGATCTCAAAAACATTATTATTATTTAAAATGATCAATTTAGACATAATGATGAATTATTAGTTCAAAATTATAAAGCATAGTATTCTTAATAGATTGATCTCAAGTGTACATATCATCAGATATAAGTGAAGAAGAATAATTTACAAAGATGATGTTTCTTACTATATATAGGAATTACAAGTTTGTGATCATAGGTTTTAGGTTAATTAATTAATCACACTAGTAATGGATCTTGTGAATAGATTTTTCCATGAGTATATGGATAAAAATGGGTTGGTGTTTACTAATCGAATTCTAGAATATTTTAAAAGCTATGAGGATCATTTAAAACCTATGTGATCCTTTCATTAGGAGAAGAATAAGAATAAGTTAAATGGAATATTTAGTAAATATGATTTTCATGATATTATATTTCATCCATAATTCATATTTTATGTAACGATTGTATTACTTTTCATTCTGTTAAAACTAAAGTGGTGGATGGATGACCAAAACATATAAATTTACATCATACTCATACATTTTAGATATTGACATGTAATTACAGATTTTCTAAAACAATACTCCATAATCTATCCCACATCCAAGATAATATAAATGTGTGTAAAATTTAACTATAAAAAAGAGTGAGATGACTGTTTCAATGAATTTAAAATAATATTGTATAATTCCACAATATTTGACATACCATCATGAAATATATAATTTTTATTCATAATGATTCTTCATTTAAATTTATTTTTCATCTATGAATGAAAAAGGATTAAATAATTTCTTTTGAATGAATAAGTCTGAAACTAAATGAAACAAATTACCCATTCTATGAATTTGATATTATATGATATCCCACATTAAATTTTATTCGGCGGCTTCTATGTGGGGAGTATTGTAAACTATATACAGATCATTAAAGTATAATGTTAATATTGTCTCATAAATAATTGTACCTATGACAAAGAAGATGTATGGATATAATAAAGGATGATGACTACAAGATCCAATATTATCTAGATAAATAAAAAATTGTTGTAGATACTTTATGTTGAATGAATAATGCATCATTAAATATTTTATGATTAAAATATGATCCTAATATTAATAATTTAATGAAAATTGGAATCCAAATAGTGTATACCAAAAATGATTTCTTTTAAATATTATTCGAATTCTATCATCCCTATTAGAAATAATTAAGAATAATATTAATTAAGGTATGGTTTTGATGAATTAATGAATCTTTTAATGGATGGAAATTTCCCTTAATATTACATTCTAATATGGTTTTTTTAGTTATTGTAAGTGGTCATCTGTAAAAGTCATTCCTAGTTGAAAAAATGATTTTTTATTGAATTCATTGGTATCATTTTTTTATCATGGAATTATTAAGATGTATAGGGAACATCTATAAATTTATTTATGGGATGGAATCAATATGTATATTTTCAATTACACCCTAAAATGTTTGACTTCTTTGTAGGTTGAAGATGAAAAAATTTACTGAAGAGAATTATTTATCCACTAGTAGTTACTGAATAAAAATAAAATAATATATCCATGGTTTTTTCGTGGGATTATTAGAGAAATTTAAAGAAAAAAATTTGATTTGGGTTATTTTTTATCAATTTAATTTTTCTGAAATTTATTTATATTTGAGTTGTTATATTACGAGATTTGATGTCACAAAATTATAATAAGATGATATTAAGGTTATATGGATTTCCTCTAGCTATTGTATATGAATATTATCCTAGATTTACATTAAATTTATATAAGTGCCCTCATAAATTGAGGGGTTTTGAGAAAAAGATTCAATATAACATTCCATCCTCAATCTATAAGAAAATAAAATTAGATAATTAATTCATTAAGGGATATTATTTAATAATTTTTATTTTAATATCAGAGATATTTATATTATCATAATTAATTAGTGTATTTTTTTATAATTGCAGTTTAAATTATTATCTATAAATAACACCCTTAGAGGATTTATATGGAAAATATTTCTGGACTCTAGCATGTTTGGGTGAAGTATGTTATTGAAATATAATAAAATCATAATTTTTATAAATTATAGTTTAATGTGTAAAAATGATTCAGAATTATATGAGGGTAGTAAATATTAGACATATGTGTTATGCATACAACATAGGAATGATCTTTTGTTAGAGGTATGCAATTATATCTTTTAAAAAATATGACCATAATAATGTGTCATACTATTGGTATAAAAGGAAAGATAAGACAATGATTTATTTTTCCATATAAATTTAATGAAAAAACTTGAAAATATTCTTAACATTTATCCTTAAATATAAGTGTATCATTATTATAGTATGTGTTTCACTTTTTATAGTTAAGGATAAATTTATGTGATGGATCTTCTGTTTTGAGCCTTGATGTAATTTAGTTAGAATAAAATATTTACAATGTGGAAAAGAATATATATATTACTATTCATAGAGAAAATATGTTGTAGAATAATTTAACTCAACTTGTAAACATTTTAAAAAAAAAACCATATTATTCAAGATGCAACATGGGATCTTTAAAATGCTATGAGGGAATTCTATGCTTACTAGTTTAATTGATGAATAAAATTACAATGATAAAACTTCATTAAGGGGTGATGAATGTGAAAACCCATGAAATTATAATTTCAAATTATCTTCATTTCTTATTAATTCTCTAGATTATATTTTAGAGATTTAAATTCACTATAATATTTTTTTATTATTTTATAAATTGAAATGGAAATAGTTTTATTCTAAATAATGTGTTTTCCATTTATTATATTATTCTTTTTTTTATTTAAATAACCAAATTTTAGAAATTTAATTTGATAAAATGTAATTAAGTTATTATATTATCATATCAAATATATTTTATACTAATTTTTTTTTGATTTTTCTGAAAAGATTGATTTTTAATTGAATAGTGGAAAAAAAATTTAATAAAAATTGACATTTCATTTAAAATTATCCAAATGTACTATTTTGTTTTAGACTAGAAATAATTTAATATTACATCCATGTGTTTATAAAATCCAATTAATTCCTAATATTTATATTTTTACCTGAATTTTGAAAAAAAAATCATTTTTGGGTTTAATAAAACATTTTATAAAGGATATTTTTAATTATGATTTGTATGATTATATAAAAATTAATTAACTCAAATTTTTCATTGTCAATTTTTAAAAATGAATTTCATATTTTTAATAATGGGATAAAAATATAGTACAGATATTATATTATTCATTATAATGATTATGAACTATGTTAATTAGTTATCACCATGGTATTAGAAAAAATAGGACAACTATGGTGAAAACAATGTGATAAGATAAAAAATTATTATATTAATTCATATTGGTTGATATCTTTTCAAAACATTATCTATATAGATTAACATTTGGGAATACATATTTCCAAATGACCATGTGAAGTAGAATTAGAATATTTAAAAGTTAAAAATAATTATAAGAGTGGGACTCTCTTTACTTATAAAAGTGAATCACCTCTCATCATTTATTAAAAAATATTGAGGACTATAGGTGACAAAATATATACCTAAATACCTTCCTAAATCTACTCCTCAAGTATTATATGTTATGGTATCTAAAAATGAAAACCAATAAGGATTAATGTGTATGGGAAATGAGGATTTTCAAAGAAGATGTATAAATCTTAACAAAGTTGTTTAACATTTAATTATTATTCAACATCCTTGAAACATATTAAAAACAGGATTATATAATAAAATAATTATCTAACATATGAATACATGTTATTATTTTAATTTTAAAGCTAATTTATAACACCTTTTCTAACCTGTATGAAATTAAAGCATCGTTTGTGCATGTGCACTGACTACCACCTCCACGAAGAGTTTAATTTTGTTATTTATCATGGAATTACATGTGTGGTTATAATGATTTTTTTAATAATTATATATTATATTTATTAATTAAATATTTTTTTTGTAATTATAACTTAATATCTACCTTCTTACCCTCTAAACCATTTTAAAATTTTAAAATTGATCATGCATACATATAGGCTACCAACTTGAGGATGCGATGTGATTTAATTTTCAATACTGCCTTTCAGGGATGGTTCTACAATGTTATTTGACCTATAAAAATTATCAATTTTTATTATTTAATATTTTGGAGTGGATTAAAAAATAATTCCTTAGACCGTAGTGAAACTATCAATGTTTTTTGGGGATTATGAACAAAACAACCTCAAAACATCTAAAATGAACTTAACAGATTTGCAACTATATAAGACATGGTAATAAATGGTATAAATATGTTAAAAAATTTAATAACTCTGAAAAAGTTTCGTTAAAAAATAAAAAATTAATATTATTTTATTTTATATGACTTAAGGTATATATGTGTCCTTCCAGACTCATTATAAAGGAATTTATTTAAAACCACATTTATACATTTTTAATGTTTTTTTTATACTCTATTTCCTCTATAAACATATTTAAAATTTCATTATAAAGATTAAATTTTTTAGGTCCATTATATGATACATGGGATTTATTATAATTTATTTAAATTTATTTTCCTTATCGTATTCCATTGGACAATTTTTGACTATCTTTATAAAGAGAGATAATAATTACTTTTTATACATAAATGGAATAAACATAATTTCTTTAAATAATGTGTGCAATTCAATAGGAACCATCCACTATATTATTTTTTAAAAGTTGAATTTATTTCATAATGTTCTATGAATGTTTCATTTTTATGATTTTTTAAAGGAGAAGAAAATATCTCATAATTTTTACAATATTTTGGAATATTCATTGGAATAACTGATTAAAAAAATACATTATGAGTTTTTATTATAGAAAAGGAAGCCTCTACGAGTTTTATAAAATCTCATATTTCTATAAAGGTATGAACTATTACTTTGTTGTTTTCATTCCCTTAAATGGCCTAAATATGATGTTTAATCATGTCAAGGATGTCTAAGATGTGTTCATAGGTCGTTTTGAGCCCAAAACCCCAAAAAATGGAGAGAAGTGTGGGTCATAGGGTTTTCTTGAAATCATGAAACCTGAGGTCCATGACCTTCGAGGTGTTTGTAATATTTGGAAGATATATTGATCATGGATTGTGCACAGTTAGTCAAACCATGTGGGATATCATGCGGTGTTCCCATTATATTAATGATTCACACATTGTAGGTTCACGGATTGACCAAACTGTGTGGCCAAATGTAAAAAGTGTAATTACTGGGTAAAATTACTAAAATACCCCCAATTAATGAATTAATGGCTTTCTAATTATCCCTAGTTTTTTATCCAGTGGCTTAACACCATTATTTTTCCTTTGATTCATATTTTCTTATTAAATCATGGAATCAAGGTGGAGACTTTGTTCGTTATCTGATTTGTTTTCCATAAGATATATTGGAACGCATGAAGGATGATCTATAATCCTCCCCAATTCTAATCATGTTTATTCCTCATTCGATTGGTATATTTTGGGGAAAGTTCATTTTTCCAATTTTAAGTGTATTTGATGGTTTCTTCTATTTTTTCAATATAATATAAATTAAACTTTGACATTGGATGAGAAATTCTCTTCGTTGATAAGGTAGGTGGTCATGCCTTTTTTCTGTCATTTCATTGCATTTCATAAATTATGGAATTATGCCACTCCCCGGGCTATTCAAGAAAAGAATCCAATGTGTGAATTTAATTATTCAATGTTTTTTCTCCCATGTGTTGTGACCATAAATAGTTGTGAATCAACTTAGTCATCGATTATTTTGTCTTATACTACCCACATGGGTGAGATGTGCTTTAGAGGCCTTTATTTATCCTTTATTGTAAAATTATTTAACACTACCGTGATGTGTGTTTTCATGTGACCAATTATGGGGGTTGTAAATAGAATTTGTTAGGGTAATAAACCTAGTTAAAATCCATTTCTCTAGGCCACATATGGATGGTGGGACTTTAATTGAATTGGTATAATACTTAAGCCTTGTGCCTTTTGGCTTGAATTTAATATTCCCATTAACATTCCTTATAAAATCAAGATTAATAAACTATAGTGGATTTTATAGAATGTAAATTCCCTTCAATTGAGGTATAATTTCAAATTAGAAGGGTTTGAACCTAGTGGCAAGCACTTTACCCATGCCAATTATTGTTGGTTGGGTTGAATGTATTGGTAAGGTGATTATGCCTTAGGATATGTGATTCAAATGATATTGATAAATGCGGTTTCTTTGACCAATGATACTTATGATGTAAATGCTTAACTAAATGATATGGAGATTGTTTAAATTTTTATATATCTGATTCCTTGAATAGTGTAGTTACCATAGTGCCGAGGGTGATCTTAATGGTTTTCGGCTTTAGAACCTCTTAGATGGATTCTCGTGCATTTTTTAGGTATTGTATTTTTTTTTAAATAATTTTAGGGATACTTCAGTTATTATAGAGATGGTAATTCCATAAAGTTATTTTTATTTTATTCCAAAGTACTGATAGATGTTCACTATGGGAGACCCCTTGGATAGTCCCAATGGAATGACTGGTTGTTCCATTCCATGAGAGATACTCGGACGCATATGTGCAACACTAGTTACGAACTCATATGTCAATTCGTACTACATTTACATTATTCCAAAGTGATAATTAGGACATCATACATGGTTCAACATGGATGGATTCTTGGAATTAGATCATGGTCGAGCCCTTCGATCGATACCTAGAAAGAATATCCAATTTCCATGAATGGGATCAAGGATTATAGACATGTTTTATAAAGAGATAATTAATTTTTTTTAAAATGAAATAAATGTTTTTGAAAGAGAAATGGTTAGTTGGTTTAGAAAATGGAGGGATGTTTCCACTAAGACAAATCACATTCCTAATGACATTATAACCTATGTCATATATTACATATCACCTTATCATTTTAGGTCCTTTCAGTTCAGACACATCAGATTTGGATAAAGTATGTATTAGGCTAGGTTTTCAAGTAGAAACTAGTATAATTAATTCATTTTTAATTTTTTATAGCATTTAGAATTTTAGGAAACACTGTCTATATTTACTAAATTAAATGTAATGGACATGACATCTTGGGTGCAGACCTAATGAGATTGTACATCACACCCTACTCAGCTACCTTTGGCACCTTAGTAGACATTATGATTTTAGGTGTAGACAAAGGGAATAAATCAGCTACAAAAGCATAAATTACAATTCTATGATAGTGTTGGGAGAATAGGAATAGTCATATTCCCAAGATTCTAGCTTTAGTAGTTTTTGTTCTTTCATATTTTTTCCACATGTGGTATATACTTCTGTCCCCTAATCATTCTTCCGAATTTTTTTATAGATGCATGGAATTCTATCATCATCTGTTTTTTATGCTTATTTATTCATCTTACAAACATTATTTAATTATTTTTTATGTTTGTTATTTTGGTTTCTATAATTATCTGGATTTTTTCATTTCTTTTGTTCTTTAATATATTTAACTATTACAATTCATTGATATGATAAATGAGGTCATAGTCTCTACACATACATACCCAAGGACCTCACTTCATGTCTGAAGCCTCTTGAATTTAGAGAGATTAACTTGAGGTCATGTGTCCAACCTCTTCGGGGAACTATTTACTAGCACTCAGGGTAGGAAAATACAAAGTGGTATTAGAGAATTTTTATTTTTTTTCTTACTGTTTGGGGTTAGCTAAGGAACTAGGACATTGGGATTTCGTTAAGATGCTATTCATAGGAGTATCTACCCCATTTTCATGGGAAACCCAAATTAATAGGTTTGGTAAATGTTTTTATTTCATTTTCACATTATGGTTTGACTAGATTTTATATTTTGGTGACTCACTTGATTTTTTCTGTTATTAATATTGAATTTAATTAATTGGGTTGTATTGATCAGGCCCAATGATATGGGAGTTCATTGAATTCATCAATCATAGTAGTCCTAATGGACTGAATCTCCATGCATCATTCCATGCCATATTTACTTTTATGTGAGCATTGCCTCTATTGAATTCTATTATTGTTGATGATTATTTCTACGATTGGAGTGTGCTAATATTTTTATGATAGAAAAATTGTTTTAATTGACCAATGATGCCACATAATGTTTTTGATTGGTGCGTGATAAGGGTATTTCAATTAGTCAAAACACGTCTTTATCCCCATTATAACATTTTATATGGTGTAATGGCCATGATGCAGTTAATTGACTTGCCAATTTTAATTTTTAAGGATTATGAGGCCTAATGAATTTGAATTTACTACTCAGTAAACTAGATCATAATTTTGATAGAAAATTAAATATGAATGAATCCAAATGAATTGAAATGTTTTCATTATTTTGTTTAAATGGAGTCTTTATATATGTGATAATATACCTTATCCTGACCCAACCTTGGTAGTGGGATATAGGCAATGTCTATTTGTTCCTTTATGTTGCTATTTATTCTTACCCAAACTTGGCTCTTAGAGAAGGCTAGTGGTTGAATGTTCTTATAAGATGGATTATACCTATCATTCTTTACATGATTCTATATATGTTAAATATACTGTCGAAGGTATGAATTCAGAAACTATAATGATATGCCACCTTGAATTCCTCATGTTGTATGACAAGAAAGTGTCTATGAGTTTACTCTAGATGAGGTGGGACCTGATCCACCCATGATACCTCATGTAATGCCACCTAACGCACGTCCTACAGATCATCCACTGGGTTATGATGTATTATTTTATGATAGTTTTCTCCACTTCATGCAAACTATGGATGGTTCTCCTCAACATGAACCTTATATAGATAAGATAACCAAGTAATTCTAGAAACAACATATTATAATATTATAGGGGTTGAATGATCATAGGATGTTGAATTTAAGATGGAAGATATGTTGTAAATATTTGATCACCATTTTGAACCTCTAGAGTTAATGGTCAAGCATGAGACCCATATGTAATGTGACTCTCTCAACCGGTGGAGGGATGCTCTGACATAGGTTGGTCAACATCTGGGAACGATCTTCAATTAATTACAGAAATCCTTCATTGGTTTTGTATTCCTTATTACATTTAGTATAGGTTGAGTTCAGTAATTCAGTCACCTAGAGTAAGGTGACATATCAGTGATAAAATACTCAAATCACTTAATTGAGTTGTGATGATTCTCAATAACTTTGACTGGTACCAAGGTGACTACTATGAGTAACATTGAGGATGAGATTACTTATCCCATATTATTGTTGGTGAATGTCTTTTGTCTGACCACTGCTTCTGATATAGTAAACCAAGACCTCATCATAGAGATAATCCTATGCGAGTTAGGTGACATGAATCTAGCAGTTCATTATCCAAGAAGACTAGCAGTGGTATACCATACAGAAATAAGAGACTGTTTTAGAATACCTTCAGAGGAAGTACCTACCTTGTGAAATGATATGATAATATAGTGTGTGACCATTTCAATAGGATGGGACATAAAAAATATCCAGTGTATGAGAAACATGATTTAGTGATGGGTGTGTGGTTGGATGGGTCACCTCCAGTGTTTTCCTCTGATCTTCTCTTATGTTCTATATGACTGAGGTTCTGCAGCTCCACCAGCATTAAGTTCAGGGTTAGTGACACCCTATAGGAAAGGAATTAGTCTTTTATAGAATGTTTAGGCTGAATAGGTGGCCAAGGACGAGGCATTCAGGATTCAGAGTTCCATTAATAGTTGAGTGGGCCTTCCCAAAATGCTCGGGATGTATCTTAGGGTTGTGGTTCAGGACATATCTATTTTGTGAAACCAATGCTATAGGATAAAAATCTAGGACCATCTATAGTGAGTGGTACTATTCTATTATCCTCTACTTTAGTTTCTACCTTGTTCAATGCAAGAACATCACAATCTTCTTTATCTTCGACAAATATGGGATGTTTGGGCATAGTGATCGAATACTCTAGTGGTGTTATGACCCTTGAAACACCTCTATAATTTTGATCAGAGGGTATATTATATTTAAAAGTGTTCTCATTTTAGATATGTGGGTACAATATTCTATATAGTTTCTACATCTTCGAGATGACATGCATTGATGTCATTATCGGTATGGACTGGCTTCTTCATTACCAAGCTTAGTTGGATTGTTGTCACTATCGAGTGTCATTCAAATAACATAAGGGAAATATGCATATCCTTAAGCGAGAATGGGATTTATATGAAAATAAATCTAGAATCAGGTTTACGAGGCTATGTAGAATGACAACCTAGATTGGATGTTGTTTTATGAGTGATTAGAGAATGCTCTTAACAAAATTTCCTCATGATGTGGATCATTTCAGGAATGTTTTCCCTTAATATTTATTTAGCTTCCCTCATAAGAGAGAAGCTGAGTTTCCCATTGAGAATTTTTCAAATGTGGAATCAGTTTGTACAAATCCTTATAAGATGGAACATGTAGAGCATTGGGATAAGAAGAAGCATATTTAAGACATAGATGCCAAGAGTTTCATATGACCCAACATATCACCATGTGGTTCACCCATCATTTTCACCAAGAAGGAATATGGTTATCTTAAATTTTTCATGGATTAATGTAGAATGGACCAGTTTATAGTAAAGAAAAGGTATCAAATAACCCATATATATGTCCTATTTTACAAGCTCCAAGAATAAAATATTTTCTCAAATATTGATTTGAGGTTGGGAAACAATCAGGTTCATGTGATGTCATCAAGTATACCACATAAATATGTCTAAATCCAGTGTGAATTTTATGAGTATCTAGTTATGTTGTTTGTTATAATGAAAACGTCAACCATCTTTATTGATTTGAAGAGTTAGGTTTTCAACAGTATCTTGATTTTTTCAGGGTAGTATTCATAGAGGAAGTATTTGTGTAGGTGTTCTTTAGAAATGAAAATTCAAATAACCTCTTGATCCTATTGAGGACACTGAGAGAGCATCAAATATATATTAATTTCATTAAATTTCACTTTTGTATAAACATGGTTTACTTCTTCTTTCATATCTTATCTGAGGTAGGAGTATTAGTTGCCTCATAAAAGGTAAGTGTCACGGTTTCATGGGAGAATCCCATGAATCTATTTGACATTTGAAGATTCTTGGGTTTAACTTTATATTACATGCTCTTAATACAAGACTTCACATTCCTTGAATCATTGAATATGAGTTTGACCAATAATGGTGAGAAGTATCACTAGATTGATGCTTGTGAAATAAATTTTTTGGAGTTAAAGGTAGGAATAAATTTAGATATGCTTCTGATTTTACCTAAGATGATCATAATTTAAAAAATCTTTTGTGATGTTTAAATAATCATTCTGGGTTTTTTTCTGATGTAAGATGATTGAGTTTTGGCATATAGATCCTTTAATCTAAGGCCGCATGAGTAAAACCATCATACACATGACCTTGAGTAAGATATTGTGGTTTATGTCCTTCGATGTTGGAGGCATTACATTTTTGGTGAGTACATTGTTATTTACATGGACCATAAATGTATAAAATAAATCAATACTCATTAATAATTGAATCTGAGGAAGCACAATATGGTGAAATACTAGTATTATTTTGACATTGAGCTTACATACATACCCAAAAATGGTAAAACAGTTATAAATTCCTTGAGCGGAAAGACTCAAAAAACAATCTATCAAGGAGGCCATTATTGAGTGGTAGTTGATGGATTTGTTTTCTAAAAAAAATATTGACATTCATGATCAGAAAGGTAAATCATTTCTAGTAGCTCTAGAAGATATGACCTCTCTCCTATAGTGGGTGTGAATTATACAGTTATCAGATTCCAAGGGCCTTGTTTCGAGTGAGACCATCATTGGAGGGAACCCACCTTCTGGTTAGGTTGTTGATGGTAGTGAGACCATACTATTCTATGGTATATCATGTGTGCTTTATGATATATGGGAAAAGATGATGAGGGAATCACATGCCCCCTTTTAGGAAATTCATTCTTGTATTACCAAGATGTTCTAATACATTCATCATCAGTACAAGTGGCCTGGTATGAAGAGGAATATAACAGGTTTCTTCACTTGATTCCCCATATATCAGTGGGTTAAGATAGAGAACCTATGAAATTATGTAATTCTAATTCCTCTATTCCTTTCTATGAGAAAATGGAATGACATCACTGGGGATTTTTTTACTGGATTATAGAGATCACCTTGAGGCATTGATGTAGTATGGGTGATCATAGATAGATGAACATATTCTCACACTTCTTACCAATCTAGGATAGCTTTTATGTTGATGATCTAGTACAGATATACATCCAGTAGATAATAGGACTTCATGGTGTACCCCATTAAATCATTTAGGATAGAGATTCCCAGTTTTCAACACCATTATTGAAAGAGTTATAGAAGGTAGTAGGTTAATAAGTGATCATGAGTACTGCATATCACCCTCAGAACGATGATTAGTCCATGTTAAATAATAAATGTCATGTAGGGAGAAAATACCAAATTTAGTAGAGTAAGACACAAGAGAAAATAAATTGAAGAGTAGAAACAAAATAGAATAACCAATTAATATGCATAAATAACCCTCTCTCAAAATTGGTTACAAACAACAACCAACAACAAATATATCATGTCATGCTATAGAGCCAAGTGAACAACACCTAAAATAAATGCAACAAAAGAGCCCCCAAAATAGTATTGAATCAATGTCGGAAACCTCGTTCTTTTACCACTCAAGTGTGACATAACTTCCAATCTCATGGAATTTTCCATTATCTTGACCCCCAAGCATGAAATATGCTCAGGTACCCAACAATGACTTGAGAAGGGTTTGAGTAAAAGTCAGTAGTCTACCACCAATAGTGTATACAAAATATTCAGTCTAAAAAGATAACTCATGAAAGTATTAACCTAATGACATTTAAATAAAAGAAAATTCATGGAATAATAGTTAAAAATATTTACTTAACTATTACTAACCATAGTGCCAAATTTATTATACATCTCCTTTATTACATTGTTCATCATCTTCATGTAAACTATGAGTTATAAATTTACATAATTTTCTCAAATGATCATGGAATTTATCACCATGAAAAAGGGAATTAGTTAATTCCCTATCTCACTAGGTATAATACATCACAACATCACAATTTAATCACCTTGATGAATCAGCCCTAGAGGAATTCAACTATTATAGAAATATATATTTTTCTCATTCCTTAACATGTGCATTGTGGGTGGAGTTAGAGAATCAGTCCAACTGGACCCAAGGGAAGAGCCTAAGTCCTTTAAACCACACCTCAAGCCATGAACACATGCTTATTTACCCACTCACCACACACATACCATATCCCTACCATTCCACAACCAAAATATACAACAATAATTATCCATAACAATCAACATGGTAATTAATATTATCCCATGACCCATTAACACATTTCCCATTAACATAACATAGCCCATTTAGTCCAATTCTAATTCTCATGCCAAGTTGACTAATAAAATTCAATAAATACCTTATATATCCCCATTTCAAATATTCATTACCAATTTAACATATTCACTATTTCTTAAGAACTAACTCTCTTGGAATTTTTAATACAATTCACAATCCACATGTCGAAATCTAAACAAACTGAAATAACTGATTTTCGTACAATGGAAAACAACCCCTTAATCCATTACTAATCTAGACACACTACCAATATTTAATTTTCATATCCATTTAACATATCAACATAATCAATGAGGGATCTACATTATCACTCAGTGATATTGCACTTACTTAACTAATTTCTATGCTTGGGAATATCGGTGCACCCCATGGGTGGACCAAAATCGGTAAAATCAACCTCAATTCACCCCATGGGGACCATGAGGGTTTATATTCATCAATTAGACACCAACTATATGAATAATATCCAAAGGCACCATGAGAACATCAAGAGATAACTCAGAACTAAATAAAATAAGAATATATATACAACAAAACTATATGATATAACGTGTAGACTACCTAACTTGAATCCATTAACAAATGCACTCTTAGACATGGTCTGAGATATAGATTAAAAAACCTCATTATGATTCAAACTGTATTACACTGGAAAAAAGTGTTATAGATATTTGGAAGAGGATTTTCCAATGTGTAAACCTTAATCTAGAAAAGGGATGAAATGAAGAGATTATACTTACCTGAGACCTAAATCTTAAATTAATGAAAATAAAAACTGAGTAGAATTGAAGGATAACCACCCTTGTAATCCCATTAGGATTCTCATTCTAACTCTAATTCAAATGAGGAAATTGACAGATAAATTGGATGAAGACATAAAATCCCTTAAAGTAAATTTTGTTTTTTTTTTCTAAATTTTATTGGGGCACACAATTTACCGACACAGTTTTCTAAACCGTGCACAAATAGTGTGCATGCCACTATCTGAGTGGAGTTGGTCCCCAAAGTTACCTTGGAAGGGAAAATAGTTTGAGAAACCATGCACCAGCCAAGTGATATACCACTAACAATTATTTCATGGTTTTTTGGGATATGCCGCATGGTTTACAAAACCTTGCTCCTTACACAGGTTGGCCCTGTTTTCCTTCCTCTCAGGCCCCAATTGACTTAGAACACTCCCAAGGCCCATCAATGTCTGGGAAAAAAATCATTGACAATGAACAAGGGATTGGAGATAAAATTTAAACAAGGAAATACCTCCATGATGTTTGGGATCTCACAATCTCCCATTCATAATAAATCTCGTCCTTTAGTCACTCGTCCTGAGTGTAACACCCTGAGCTTCCACGATACGCTTCTCATTCAATAATGCAATAGCTTGCATTGTACGCAACTTCGAGTTCTAAAACACCGCGACTAATCAAAGTAGCCATTATGAATAGTAATAAATACTTTTTAAAATTATAGAAATTTTATATTTCAAAATGGACTTCATTTTTGGATTCGGAATATCGAAATTAGCCTATGTTGAATTTTTGGTATTTTTCTGAGAACTTCTAATTTTTATGAATAGTGAAAAATACTTTAAAAGAACTTTTTTAATCAAAATAATTTATTGTGATAAATTATACTATTTAGTGGTTTTAAGGTATAATTAGAATATATTTTTACCATTTTATCCAATGGTGGTCATTAGAATTAATTTAACATTGAAATTGGACATAAACAATTGCCAATCTTTTGATATAAATTGTTTCTTAAAAACACGCTATTTGTCGTAACAGCGGGAATTAATTATAAAATTAATTAATGTAACTTATATGTTTGGAATTTTGTAAAATAGACGTCATTTTTGAATTCGGAATATCAATTATAGCTTAGGGTGAAATTTTGGCCTTGTTCTGAAAAACTTCAATTTTTGATGAATAGTAAAACTACTAAGTGGTAGTTAAATAACTGATTTTTCGTTTAAATGAAATATTACCACTTCTGTGATTTGATTTTCAAAAATCCGACATACATGGTTGTCATTAAGAAGTAAAATGTGGTTCAATGAGATTAAAATAATTTTTTGGTGAATAGTAACTTTTAAGTTCTTAATCACGATTAGAGGTAATTAGTGTAGTTTAAGGTACAAATAATGTTTTAATAATATGAGATGAGCATGAAACTTGTCCTACTCCTATTGGATGAGTCATGGCCGACCAATACAACCCATGGGTCAACTTGGGGACCCCATTGAGCCACTTTAGTTGGAAAATGACATTAATATATATTTATTTAATGTTAAAATTAAATTGACACAAACATGAGTTATTTTACTAAAACAGTTTTTAAGTGGGGTTAAACAAGTCCAAATTTTGACTATAAATATTCATTAGAAAGCTAAAAATATTTCCTACATCATAGTATTTTTTTTATAATTTTTAGACATTAAATAAATTAAATTATTTATGACATCATTATGATGCAGCGATGACCTCATTATTTAACGATTTAAATAAAATGAGAAGATAATTAAAAATCCAAGGCTTACACTTGTCCAAAGCCTATTGGATGAGGATATTTCGAACCCTTATCACCTTATCCTAGAATTATATAAGTGTGGGACCTTTAGAATCCGAAAAGCATTGTGAAATAATATAACATTTCAATCTTTCCAAAAGTACCCCTCCTCTCCACTTATAAAAGGCCCCCACCTCTCCCACCTCATTTACACTTTCAAGCCATTTGGCTCGGCCAAACTCTGCCAAATACTCTCCCAACTTCCCCCTATTACTCCTAGAAGCCTTACTTTGGGCAGAACTCTTCCCAAGGAAGCCTTTGTCTCAAATCAAAAAGAGTTACCCTATTTTGAGGTAATGTCTTCTCTAATGTTGTTTTGTTTTATTTTTCTTCTCCAACCCCCTAAACTCTTTTTATTCATTTCTTTTGTAACAACACCAGTATCCTCAATATACTAGGATGTTGTTATAAGAAGTATTCGAGCTACAATTACACACACCTACATCTAATGGTTAAAGAACACACGGTTTCTGTGGATGGCGAATTTCTGCCTCACGAAACGATGATTGTTCAACACTCATATAACACCTTCAAATGTGGCCATTAAGATGTCACTATTTTTATATATGATATATAATATGTTTATGTTTTACTTATGCTTATGTATTTCTCATTTATGTCATACTTTATGATTTCCATTATGGGTAAAACGCGATAATTTCATTTTAGAAAGTGCGGACTACCGCCCCGTCAAAGTGATTTGAATCGTTAATGCCATATGTGGGATGTATAAAGGATGGAGTAAATGGTATTATAAACTATATTATACTGGAATTATATTATAAATTTATATCATTATGATTTAGTTCCATTAAATATGAAATTGAAATGAAAGTAGCATTCATGATTACGTACGGCTTACCGTCTCCATGAACGGTGCATTTCATTTCCTACCTCTAAATGTTACGTAATATTATAAATGAATGTATATACTGGATATATAAGATATATATGACATCTAAATCATGAATATAATTCTAGATATAATGGATATTCTACCACATGAACAACTTGTAATTATAAGAAGTTTATTGTTGACTCAAGTTACCAAAGATCGACAAAACGATCGTTATTAACTTGAATAATTACATAATATTCATAACATTGTAATAAGTGATATAAAAAGGATAATTAAATTTAAAATGGTTCTTAATAAGGTACATATTAACTCTAGTTTATTATTCAGGAGGTTAAAGAACGGTTGAGTCAAGTCAGACACAAGGTAAGGGAATTTCTTAACCCAACTTCCATTCTTTGGGTTAATCTCTTACTTTCAAATTATGTCATGATATTTTTATGTCCTATTTTTTATTTTTACTTACATTATGTGTACCTATAGTGAATACACATAATATATATATTTTATTTTAAAAATGATCTTTTTAAGGACTTTGTCTCAATCACCATCCATTGAGACATATTTTGTTTTATACTCAAATTTCTTTTATACGGTGTATAAACCCCTTTGACTTTTACGTTTATTCAAAAGGAATCTTTTTTTATACGAAGCGTTTTGCTAAACGACAAAAGGGAATGTTTTTCTTTCTGTACTTATGCGGCGACAATGACTTCTCCGCCGCCGTCACCATTATTTGAGTTTCGGCTTCCTCTACAAGCCATCATTTTTTTAATGAAAAATAAATACAAAGTTTTAAATTTCTTTTATTTTGGTATTGAAAATGGTTTTGAAAGTATTTTTATTATATCAATGTGTTGTATTTATATCTTGTGATTGAAATGTGGAAATGTTATGTTACCTTTATGCATGTTTTATGTGATACGATTATGTTATGGTTTATGATATGTTTAAACCTATTCATATGAGGAATGCATTGGACTTAATAAGTGACGGGTGGAGCCCGCTATAGCTCCTCGATGCATCGGCAGGTCTCATGAGACAAACTAGTGTCTTGGCACGAGGCCTTGACAAAATCTTATTTGTGGTCTTGGCACGAGGCCTTGACTACGTGGTTATGATAGTATGGCATTATGCATTCCATCATTATGAAAGTGGTTATTGATATTGCATGTGATTATTCGACCAGTAGAATATCCATGTGAAGAAGTAAATGGCATTATCTCATTTTACTTTTTCCATATTATGTTGAATTTCAAGTTTAAAAGGCTTTTGTTTTAGTTATACATTGCCTTAAATGTTAATGTTTATTTATGAAATCTTCTGCAATATTGTTAACCTTACTGAGCATCTGAGCTCACCCCTTTCAATGTTTTAATATTTTTCCAGGATGTGAAGAAGTATTTTATGAATGACCTACAGGGGTAGTCAGAAAGGGATACGATTGTGGACTATGAAGACCATGTTATTGTATTTTTTTTACTTTTTGATGTAATGAAAGACTTATGAATGTATCTAGTGTTTCCAAGGCTACTAAACTAATAGGTCTTTCGAGACTTGATCTTTTTTGATCATGCCAATGTTACAAACTAATGCACCGACTCTGGGTAGCTGGGGTCGGGGCGTTACAGTTGGTATCAGAGGCAGTTTAGTACTAACCTTGGAAGCTAGATTTAGATAAACTCTGATTAGAGTACATAGCCCAAAGATAGACTTTGAGGATTAGTATAGAAGAACTTCCTAGAATTTTGTTATTGTAGAGATTTTGTGAGTTTTCCGAGCAATACATCCTTGTCTGGATACGAGCAGGTAGAGGCGGCTCTGGCACAGATGTACCTAGGGGTAAAACCCGAAAACACCGCTTTGAGCTAGACTCGAACGGGAACTGGTGAACGACAACGGGCCTTGCTGTATTCTTGGTTACAACACTCCCGGGGGATATGCTTAGTATAATGCTCATTTTCATTACAAACCACTATGAAGGGTTATGAGTATATACTTCCTCAAAGGAAACATTTCTTTTTATGATTATGGATTATATCCATAAATAGTTCAATTTATTTAAAGTATTTTTCAAATATAGAATTATGTATTTTATTTCATAAACTAATCTAGTTTATGCAATTGTTTAGAAATGGCGCCTAGTGGAAGAAATGGAAACTGTATCAATGCACGCACTCCATGTAGGGATTTCCCTCCTGCTCAAGATAATTATAGTGGGGCTGGTGATGCAACTGGTGCCGATCAGCTAATCACCATACTGGGACAACTTACTCAGGTTATGAAAAATAACCTTACTCGTATGGAGCACCTTGATCCGCAACGTGGAGGATCAATGCTAGACCGTTTCATGAGGCAACAACCACCAACCTTCATTGGGGGTACAAATCCGTTAGTAGCTGAGCAATGGATAAACTCCTAAGAGAAAATATTCCATGCCTTGGGGAGTAGCGAAAGGGAGAAGGTTGTCATGGTAGTTTACCGCCTCACTGGAGATGCCGATCAGTGGTGGTCGCTGATTCAAAACACAAAGGAAGATGATGACGTATCGAATATGGAATGGAGGGAGTTCAAAGATCTGTTTTTAGAAAAATATTTTCCTCATGACCATCGAGCAGATATGGAAAGGCAATTTCTGAGTTTGAGGCAGAAGGAGGATGATAATGTCACAAAGTATGAGGCTATCTTTACAAGGTTAGCGAGGCATGCTGCCGATTATATACGTAACCCAAGGAGTAAGATTGATCGTTTCTTTGATGGGTTAAAACCATTTCTCCGTCGAGCTTTAGTATCACAATCCTTCTCATCATACGAAGATATTGTCTCGTGTGCTATCAAGACAGAAAAGGAATTCTCTAAGTCTTATGAAAACAATGTAAAGCAAGAGAAGAAGAGAACGGTGGAACAAGAGACAGATAAAGGGAAAAAGGGAAAGAAGGATTTTCCATTATGTGATAATTGTGGGAAGAATCACCCTGGTACATGCCTAAAAGGTATGGGAGTTTGTTATAAATGTGGAGAAAAGGGTCACCAGGCTCGTGATTGCAAGGGAAAGAAAGAGGATGTCAATGTTGAATGCTACAATTGTAGGGAAATAGGGCATTATGCAAATGAATGTCCAAAGCGTCAGGGAAACATACCTCAGAAAAGGCCAAGGGATCAAGGCCAATCTTATGCTGTGACTACAGTTGAAGCGGAATAATTAATGTATTGGTGCTTTTGGACTCAAGGATTATATTCTGGTTATAGGAATAATGTGATATATATATATGGATTGTACCGCAGTACTTGTTGATTTCAGTAAGGTTTTAATATGATTAAGGTAATCATATTTTTAGTATGTGACAATAAGAGAAACTTTTCTTTGTTTGGGGAATCTGATGTTACAATTGATTTTGGAATTTAGAGACCTTTTAGAGAAAGTCTGGACGGAGGTATTTTTGATAACTATTAAGGTTGGAATGGATTAAGTTGAACCATGGATAGTATTGTTTAAGGTTAAAGAATTTCTGAAGATTATTTTTGAAATATTATAATACTATAGTTTTAGGAAAAGGACAACCTGCAGGGTGGGGAATAACCCGTCGCGTCGGACAAAGCTGCAGGAATCGAACCCACAACCATAGTGCGACAAGCCTTTATTTCCTACCACTAGCCTACAGGAAGTCCCTGGTTATTACAAAATAGTTTTACTAATCTAAATGGTATGTGTTAACATTTTGAACCTTATACAATTAGGATAAATAGAATATTTTTGACTTCCGTTACCATTTGGAGTAAAAGTTGGGTTTGTGGTAAAAATTTATTAACAAATGAAAGTATACATAACAAGTATGTATATTACCTTACGTTATTAGTAAATCTCCTAAATAAATTCCTCAACATTATAAAAGGTAACATAAAACAAAAATGTTGTCGGTTAACTTTTCCAACTGGGGATTCAATGACCGTTTAACCAATCACAAGTTTGTGATTTTCTTGTGGTTAAACTTTCTCCTAATCCTTTTTTCTATAACTCTCCATCAGACCTTGATGGTTTGTTTCTCCTCCATATCCATATTTTCATATAATCCTAGGATGGGCTACATCGGGTGACCTTTGTACTTATCCTACTTTCTTTTAATGTTATATATTTATTATCCTTATTTCCGATGTGGGTTTTCCTCAAAGGTATTTTCTCGTTTCAACCTTTTATTTTCAAAGAAAAATTTCAAATTGCGAGGATGAAATTTATTTAAGGAGGGGAGAATGTAACACCCCGAGCTTCCACGATACGCTTCTCATTCAATAATGCAATAGCTTGCATTGTACGCAACTTCGAGTTCTAAAACACCGCGACTAATCAAAGTAGCCATTATGAATAGTAATAACCACTTTTTAAAATTATATAAATTTTATATTTCAAAATGGACTTCATTTTTGGATTCGGAATATCGAAATTAGCCTATGTTGAATTTTTGGTATTTTTCTGAGAACTTCTAATTTTTATGAATAGTGAAAAATACTTTAAAACAACTTTTTTAATCAAAATAATTTATTGTGATAAATTATACTATTTAGTGGTTTTAAGGTATAATTAGAATATATTTTTACCATTTTATCCAATGGTGGTCATTAGAATTAATTTAACATTGAAATTGGACATAAACAATTGCCAATCTTTTCATATAAATTGTTTCTTAAAAACACGCTATTTGTCGTAACAGCGGGAATTAATTATAAAATTAATTAATGAAACTTATATGTTTGTAATTTTGTAAAATAGACATCATTTTTGAATTTGGAATATCAATTATATCTTAGGGTGAAATTTTGGCCTTGTTCTGAAAAACATCAATTTTTGATGAATAGTGAAACCACTAAGTGGTAGTTAAATAACTGATTTTTTGTTTAAATGAAATATTACCACTTCTGTGATTTGATTTTCAAAAATCCTACATAAATGGTTGTCATTAAGAAGTAAAATGTGGTTCAATGAGATTAAAATAATTTTTTGGTGAATAGTAACTTTTAAGTTCTTAATCGCGATTAGAGGTAATTAGTGTAGTTTAAGGTACAAATAATGTTTTAATAATATGAGATGAGCATGACACTTGTCCTACTCCTATTTTATGAGTCATGGCAGACCACGAAAACCCATGGGTCAACTTGGGGACCCCATGGAGCCACTTTAGTTGGAAAATGACATTAATATATATTTATTTAATGTTAAAATTAAATTGACACAAACATGAGTTATTTTACTAAAACAGCTTTTAAGTGGGGTTAAACAAGTCCAAATTTTGACTATAAATATTCATTAGAAATATAAAATGATTTCCTACATCATAGTATTTTTGTTATAATTTTTAGACATTAAATAAATTAAATTATTTATGACATCATTATGATGCAGCGATGACCTCATTATTTAACGATTTAAATAAAATGAGAAGATAATGCAAAATCCAAGGCTTACACTTGTCAAAAGCCTATTGTATGAGTAGATTTAGAAACCTTATCACCTTATCCTCGAATTATATAAGTGTGGGACCTTTAGAATCCGAAAATCATTGTGAAATAATATAACATTTCAATCTGTCCAAAAGTGCCCCTCCTCTCCACTTATAAAAGGCCCCCACCTCTCCCACCTAATTTACACTTTCAAGCCATTTGGCTCGGCCAAACTCTGTCCAAATACTCTCCCAACTTCCCCCTCTTACTCCTAGAATCCTTAATTTGGGCAGAACTCTTCCCAAGTAAGCCTTTGGCTCAAATCAAAAAGAGTTACCCGATTTTGAGGTAATGTCTTCTCTAATGTTGTTTTGTTTTATTTTTCTTCTCCAACCCCCTAAACTCTTTTTATTCATTTCTTTTGTAACAACAACAGTATCCTCAATATACTAGGATGTTGTTATAAGAAGTATTCGAGCTACACTTACACACACCTACATCTAATGGTTAAATAACATACGGTTTATGTGGATGGCGAATTTCTGCGTCACGAAACGATGATTGTTCAACACTCATATAACACCTTCAAAGGTGGCCATTAAGATGTCACTATTTTTATATATGATATATAATATGTTTATGTTTTACTTATTCTTCTGTATTTCTCATTTATGGCATACTTTATGATTTCCATTATGTGTAAAACGCGATAATTTCATTTTAGGAAGTGCGGACTACCTCCCCCTCAAAGTGATTTGAATCGTTAATGCCATATGTGGGATGTATAAAGGATGGAGTAAATGGTATTATACACTATATTATACTGGAATTATATTATACATTTATATCATTATGATTTAGTTCCATTAAATATGAAATTGAAATGAAAGTAGCATTCATGCGTACGTACGGCTTACCGTCTCCATGAACGGTGCATTTCATTTCTTACCTCTAAATGTTACGTAATATTATAAATGAATGTATATACTGGATATATAAGATATATATGACATATAAATCATGAATATAATTCTAGATATAATGGATATTCTACCACATGAACAACTTGTAATTATAAGAAGTTTATTGTTGACTCAAGTTACCAAAGATCGACAAAACGATCGTTATTAACTTGAATAATTACATAATATTCATAACATTGTAATAAGTGATATAAAAAGGATAATGAAATAGAAAATGGTTCTTAATAAGGTAGATATTAACTCTAGTTTATTATTCAGGAGGTTAAAGAACGGTTGAGTCAAGTCGGACACAAGGTAAGGGAATTTCTTAACCCAACTTCCATTCTTTGGGTTAATCTCCTACTTTCAAATTATGTCATGATATTTTTATGTCCAATTTTGTATTTTTACTTCCTTTATGTGTACCTATAGTGAATACACATAATAGATCTATTTTATTTTAAAAATGATCTTTTTAAGGACTTTGTCTCAATCACCATCCATTGAGACATATTTTGCTTTATACACAAATTTCTTTTATACGGTGTATAAACCGCTTTGACTTTTACGTTTATTCAAAAGGAATCTTTTTTTATACGAAGCGTTTTTCTAAACGACAAAAGGGAATGTTTTTCTTTCTGTACTTATGCGGCGACAACGACTTCTCCGCCGCCGTGACCATTATTTGAGTTTTGGCTTCCTCTACAAGCCATCATTTTTTAATGAAAAATAAATACAAAGTTTTAAATTTCTTTTATTTTGGTATTGAAAATGGTTTTGAAAACATTTTTATTATATCAATGTGTCGTATTTATATCTTTTGATTGAAATGTGGAAATGTTATGTTACCTTTATGCATGTTTTATGTGATATGATTATGTTATGGTTTATGATATGTTTAAACCTATTCATATGAGGAATGCATTGGACTTAATAAGTGACGGGTGGAGCCCGCTATAGCTCCTCGATGCATCGGCAGGTCTCATGAGACAAACTAGTGTCTTGGCACGAGGCCTTGAAAAAATATTATTTGTGGTCTTGGCACGAGGCCTTGACTACGTGGTTATGATAGTCTGGCATTATGAATTCCATCATTATGAAAGTGGTTATTGATATTGCATGTGATTATTCGACCAGTAGAATATCCATGTGAAGAAGTAAATGGCATTATCTCATTTTACTTTTTCCATATTATGTTGAAGTTCATGTTTAAAAAGCTTTTGTTTTAGTTATACATTGCCTTAAATGTTAATGTTTATTTATGAAAGCTTCCGCTATATTGTTAACCTTACTGAGCATCTGAGCTCACCCCTTTCAATGTTTTAATATTTTTCCAGGATGTGAAGAAGTATTTTATGAATGACCTACAGGGGTAGTCAGAAAGGGATATGATTGTGGACTATGAAGACCATGTTATTGTAGTTTGTTTAATTTTTGATGGAATGAAAGACTTATGAATGTATCTAGTGTTTCCAAGGATACTAAACTAATCGGTCTTTCGAGACTTGATCTTTTGTGATCATGCCAATATTACGAAGTAATGCACCGACTCTGGGTAGTTGGGGTCGGGGCGTTACACTGAGCATCTCGGAGTTTCCAATGAAAATTGATTGGGCCATTGGGTCTACATATCTGATTCCCTTTCCCATTGTTATTCAAGTTTGTTTCCATGTTACCGTAAAACTATAACTAAGGGCATGATGTTTTCCCTCAAGACCTTCTCTCAATGATCCACAATTCAAACGAGATGCTCTTTGAAGGATTCATCAGCCTCATGATATACATATTTAACATTTATGATATGAAATGGATGGGGGTGTTAATTTTATATTTTTTTAAATGAAAAACATCATTCATAACACTATACCCTTTAGAAGATCCAATTGGTAATCCACCATTCCAGTCCTCTCCAAGATCTTAAAGTACTCCACATTCTTAGGCCCAAATATGCACTATTTCTAAATTTTATGGTGACCCATCATTGGAGATAACTATACAAACACACTTTCACCCACCATAATATCAATTTGAATATGATGCCTATGTTCATATGAATTATTCCTAATCTGAGACATTATCAGGTACTTCTGAATCAATATAACATTTAACAATTTCTTATATATGAGCCTTTGTCCCAAGAGCACTGACTCCCCATATTCTACCCAACAAAATAATGATCTATATGGTCTCCTGTAGAGTGACTCAAAAGGTTCCATTAAAATCATAATATGGAAACTGTTATTATAGTCAAAATCAATAAGTGATAAATGTTTTTCTATGAACTACCAAAATCCAAGACCCAAGATCTCGACATTCTCCCACACTTGAATTTTACACTATGACTACCCATCTGTCAATGGGTTAAAATTTGTACATAAAATAACCTAATTGCCAATTTCTTTTTTGAATCTCTTTTAGAAGTGTGATGTGAAATGCGGGTATTGATCCAAAACTATAGTTCTTGGAACACCATAAAATCTAACTATCTCTCAAATATATATTTCATCAAACTAATCAATTTTTTATGTATCATGGATGGGAATGAAATGGGCCATTTCTACGCAACCAATACACAATCACCCAAACGACATCATTCTTTTGATGAGTCCTCATAAGAACAAATACGACGACCATATTTACACAATTCCACTTCCACTCTAGAATGATAAATGACTGTAATAACCCACCGGATTATGATTCTTCATCTCATATAACCTACAACATCATTCCCCTTTCATTTTGTGTAAACGAACATAAAACCAACAGATTATATGTAATTGTCCCACCTTCGCTGCTAAAAATTAAAATCATGCTAAGAGAAGATGTACGTTAGAATTTTATGATAAGTAACCACCATGAACCACTATAGTAAAAAGTAATTCCAACAAAAATTTATGTTATAAACCATGATGACCAACACAAGATCATGTGTATGTTAATTTATTTCATTAGGCCTCAATTTTCTTGACCCATACACAACAACGCCAGAAACATCACAGAACAAGGGATAACTCTTACCTAGTTCTAGTAATACTATAATTTGTATAGTATTCAACCACTTCTTCATCTTTTGAAATGTATTCTCACACACCTAAGGACCCTCAAACACAACTCCCATATTGGTTAAGCCTAACAGTTTTACTATAAAATATAAGAAATACCTATAGAACCTTCATAAATAACCAACCAATCCTAGAAAACTCCTATCATCAAAAAAATTCTTGGGAGACTCCAAAGATACCCCAACGTACACTTTCTAGGGATATACTGACACACCTGACTCATAAATGATGTGATCAAGGAAATATAATTTATTAATCATGAAATAACATTTTTATATCTTGGTGTAAATCATATTCTCTCTTAGGGTACTCAAGATGATGGCATGATGTTTGGAATGATAGTCAATATTTCTTAAGAACTACAAGATGTCACCAAGAAAAAAATCCACAAACTGATCTAGGAATTGGTGAAATATCTACTTCATTAAATCCATGAACACAATGGATGTTTTAGTGAAACCGAATGACATTAGAAAACTCATACAACCCATACCTGCTCTAGAAAGCTATCCATGATAAGTCAGAACAACTCACACTCAACAGATGGTATCTCGATCAAAACTCAATGTTGGAGAAAACCAAGGCACCCCATAGTTGGTCTAACAAGTCATCAATTATTGGAAGTGGGTATAAATGCATAATATTAATCTAATTAAACTTTATATAGTCAACCCACAACGTCAACGATCCATATCCCTTCTTATAAAACAACACAAGATACTCCTACTAGAATAGATGATCCACTTTGTCTCCAAATCTTTTAGATGAACCTTATGTTCCTGGTGTTCTGTTGGAACCATTTGATATGGAGGAATTTAAACTGGTTATTCCCCATATAGAAACTTGATTGTAATCTCAACTTCTCTCTTATGTGGTATCCCCAAGAAATCCTTAAGAAACACATCCTACAATTTATCCACAACAATAGTGAAGACTTGTTTCTCCCTTCCTCCTTCACCTAGCATAGTACAATCCACTTGGGCTGTGATTTCCCTAAATTACTAGAAAATTGGACCTATATATCGTTCTCGATCATCCCACTAACCAAAAAGGAAAAAAATTTCTCTATAAAGTGACGTCAACATTCCTCAATATCAGTAACAATTGATTTGGGATTGATACAATACTAGTCATTCCATACCCAAAATCTGGTCCAAATTTGATATCTCAAGGAAAAACAGGTTCCCAAAAAAAATATCCACCAACATCCAAAGAAAAACCCATAAATTGTATAATATTTTAATCTCTCACCCCAACAGAGTATTAATTGACATACCCCCACACATCCCTTCCCCGGTTAGGCCCAGCACAACTCTCAACTATGATGAAATAAAAAAATACGTAAAACCTATCTAAAATAAAGAACTACCAAGCATGGAAAGTATAATAATATTAATTTTATTGATAGAAGGTCCAACCTTGCCTCCTCCATGTATAGACTAAACTGGTTGATAATGAACTTACCCTTTAACCTTGGTTCCCAACAGAGTACCTTTCACTTCACTGCCCTAATGGTATGAATAATCTCTCTGTGAAGTTCCATGCCCCACACCTCTACCAACATGACCCATGGAGGTCTAACTAATTTCTTGATTTGGGGTGACTTAACACTTCCACACTCTTGAAATCTACCTCTAACCTCAATCTATGCCCGATAGGGTTTTAGGGAACCACTATAATGGTCCCAAACTGCCACATGACCGACATGCGGCTGGTGGTTAGAAACATTGATGCCACATGTTCCCTAGCATGCCAAACTGGTAAAAGAACACATGATCACTACCCCAAGAGACTGTACCTCTATTATAACTACTCCACACACTTTCAACTTATTGAAAATTTCCATAATGATTCGTTCTACCCTCAGAAGCTTCGCCACTTCTCCGCCTAGCTAGCACCACAAGTCCACCACCTAAAGCTCCCATTAAGTTCTATTCTGAGATACGTTTCTAGACCACTCCCTATATAAAACTATTTAGACTGAATATATACACCTTTTAAAAAATATCATGCCTATATACATCCTAGAAGCATTGTTATACAGTCACGTCATCTCATACCAACATTAGAGTGAAGAGGCACAAGTCACTGAAAATAATAGAATAATCCACCACTGACACAACACCCTAGGTCAAACCCATAAACTCTATAGCCTTCTTCTATCTCTAGGTATCTGAGAAGTAGTGTTCTAGAAACTTTTCTTGAGAATCCTACCATTCCATTCGTTCATAATGCTCTGTCTAAACCATAATTTACCATAAGTTCTTTTCCTAGCCCAAAAATATGTAGGCAGCAATCTTCAATCACTTCTCCTAATAATTATGCAGATGATCAAGAATTTTTTGGATAATCTCTATACATATCTTAGTTGCCTTTGGCCCACACTCTCTAATATATGTTAGAGGGTGTGGCAGTTGAAACTCTTTGGGCAGCTCAAATATACTCAGTGAAACTTTCCTTGGGTCTCATTCCATTTTCTACATAAAATGATTAATTCTCTCATGGATCTACTCTTCCCTATTTTCTTCAACCATTGGATATCCTATCTACTCCACTAAGGAATAATTATTGAAAATTTTCTCTTTTTTATCAATCATAACAAGTCTTTATTGGGTCATTTCTCTACAATTCCAAATAAGAGATTTAAAACAAAAACCATAAATCTTCAACAAAATGTAATGGAAGTCTCACCACTAACATCAAAAAACATTTCACAATCACTATTCAAACTAACCCTATCATACCCAGAAAACTACTCTCGACCATCCCTACCAAGGTATATGGGTAAAATACGATAATTAACTCACATGGTAACAAGACATACCTTCTACATCATTTCAAAACTATTCCCATATCAAAACTTACTTCAATAACATTTTAATTATTTTGGATCCCCTTACCGAGAAAATTATTGAAACATTATTTAACATTTCACTCCCATTTTTTATCCATTTTAATCATTTCATTATAATCCATTTTATACAAATTTTTGAAAATAAAATGCATCCTACCCTTTATATCCCACAAACCCATCCCCTATGTGTTCCTACCATGATGCATACTACTTATATACATAGGTTCCAAGAATGATTCATGAATGAATAACCTCATTTCATTCTGGTAATGATAAAAATATTGTAAAAATATTATATCATACAACATGTGTATCCCCTGATGGTGAAATATCATCAAATGTAACAACACACAATAAGAACAACAATTCCCACCATGGGAGACTCAATTTTTCCCTTATATATGGGTTAGCTACTCCAAAGAAAGATATCATTACAATGAAGTGACACCTTCCTAACCTCCTGTATACAATCCCCAAATAGTAGGTCATAGAAAAAAATCACTTTCAATAACACTTTGTAACATCCTTGACCCGGGATCCACTAAACATATTCGTTGATTTGGGTCACCATATGACCTCGTGTGTGCCTCCCCATACACCATCGTTTCTGACTAGCATTGAGGGTCAAAAAGTCACATGGGGAGACTATATCAACTTTACCATAGTAATACACAATAAAAAATAAATATAATTTTGTAAACAACATCAAATAACCAATAAACATGAAAAATAAACATATCTCACAACTAGGTACAACCACAACCAACAGTAAATATGTCATGTCATGATACAGTTATAAGTGAAAAAAATTCAAAATAAAGAAAAAAATGGTGTCCCTAAAATGGTCCTAACACCATGTCCTGAACCATATCCACATACCTCTCAAACCTTAATAACACTCAAGCTAAGGTCCTTTAACCTTAACCTCACATGAAAGCATGAAATTTTCTCAGGTACCCAATGGAGGCCCAAGTAGGGTCTTAGTACAACTCAGTAGGACACCACTAATGGTGTATACAAAATATACAATATCAAAAGAGAGTGAATTAAGGTATTAAATAAATGAATAGTAAATAAGAGACATTTTTTGGACTCTGGTTAACAATATTTAACTAACTATTACAAACCAAAACTCCAAATTCATTATGCATCTCCTTCATTACATTGTTCATCCTCAGCTAGTAAACTATGGGCGGCGCATTAACTTCATTTACACAAATGTTCATGGAATTTAACATTATGCCTAATGTTATAGTTGAAGTCCCTATATCACTATGTATAATAAATCGTAACATCACAATGTCCTCACCTCGAATCCTCAGTTTGTGTAGAATGAATACGTTTGGGAAAAACTGATTTTCCCCCTTTTCTAACCTATGCATTGTGGGTGGGGTGAGATTATCAGTCCAAATCGACCTATGGGAGGAGACCCATTCCCATATCCCACACCAAAATCCATGTTCACATTCTTATTCATCCATTTACCAAACAAAAATGATATCACAACCAAATAGAACTAATATATATAACAATCATAATCCATAACAAACAACATAGGAATTCATGTTATCCTATAACCCAATAAACCATTTTCCATTTACATTACACATCCCATTTAGTCAAATTCCCATTCTCATGCCTATCTCACCATGTATATTCAACAATTCCATTATATCAACCCATTTTTATTTTTCATTACCAATTTAACATATTCACAATTTCATATTCACTAACTGTCTTGGAATTTATAGTATAGTACATAAGCCACAAGTCACAATCTCAATTAACACAAATAACTTATTTTTGAACCATGTAGAAGAACCCCTTAATCTATTACCAAATCTAGGTACACTACCTATATTCCAATTTAGCATCCATTAAACATATCAATATTCTTAATGAGGGATTAATATTATCACACAATGAATTTTTACTTAACCAATTTATAGGCATGGGAATATAAACACACCGCATTGGTGGCCCTAAATCTTTCAAATCATGCTCAAATAATCCCATCCGGACCATGAGGGTTTCTATTAATCATTTAAACATCCATTTTACTCATCCTCACCGAATGAATCAACAGAACATCGAGAGATAACCCCGAACAAAACTGAACATGTACAAATCTACAATGAGACTATGTGATATGACTTATAGACCACCAAACTATATTACATTGCCCAATACACTACTATATGTGTTCATTGATCTAGATTCAAACACCTCTATAAGCTTCAACATAGATTCAACTGAAAATAATGTTTTTAGAGATTCAGAAGAAGATCTTCCAAGGTGAAAACCGTAATCTGGAAAGGCGAATAAAGGAGGAGATTAGACATACTGCATGATTCAATCCGCAACTAAGGACACACCAAACAACCTAGAGATTAAGTAGAATCACCCTTGGAAGACATGGAGGGTTCTTGTTCATAACTAGGGTCAAAGGGGGAAATAAAGAGATAAAATAGTTTAAATAATTAAATTATCATGAAGGAAATTTTGTAATTTTCTCAAATTTTAGAGGGGCACACGGTTTACCCACATTATTATCCAAACTATGCCCAAAATGTGTGAATTTCACTTTGTAAGGGGACCTAGGATGTACAGTTACCTAGGAAGACCACAGGGTTTGATAAACCATGTGCCAATTGTGCAATATGCCATTTTCGAAGGTTGGATGATTTTCATGGATGGGCCACCCAATTTACATAACCATGAGAAAACCATGTTCCTAGCACTTGTTGGCCCATTTTTCCTTCCTCTAATGTATTAAACCCCTTATAACAACCCGAGTCCCCTTATACTCCCATGAAACATTTAGTTGACCATAAACAAGGGATTGAATCCAAAATTTAAACAATGACATACTTCCTTGATATTACGGATCTTACAAGTAGCCTATCAGTTGTTGTAACCTCAGAGGTACCACGCCATTCATGATGTATTCTACATATATCATCTTCGACAGTATCATTTTGACCCATCTCATTCATTTTACCCAGAGTACATTGAGGTGAATATAGATTCTTCATTCATGGAGTGTACAATATTTATAGTTGATTGAAGCATAATGTCTCTGTGAGGAAGGTTGGTTCCTCTAGTATGGGTTTCATGGATGAAAAAAATGTACAACATGGCCTAGTAGGGGGAAGTTGATATACATTTTTAGTTCTCTGAAATCTTCTCAAATGATGTTCTATTACCCTTAAAATGGAATCTTGGTGTCGAGGTGTCTTAAAAAGGAGAGGTTTACCATCCCGAGGTTCCATAAAAATATGTTCCATTACATATTGGTTTTAATTACCTTAGACATACCTAAAGATGATTTATAATCCAATCTGGGAGGCCATAGGTGCATCTGAGGGTCATGTGGATCCCAAAACCCCAAAAAAAGAGATAATAATGGCCCACACAATTTGTCTAAAATCATGTGACACTGAGCGCACAACCATGTGTGTCGTCGTAAATCCATGGAAGATATCCATTTCATGGTTTGAAAATTGATAGTCAAACCATGTGAAAATCCATGTGGTGTATTCCTTATAGTAGTGATTTGTGCAATATTGGTGCACAGTTTGACCAAACCATGAAATCAAACCTCGCAATGTGTAAATGTTTTGGTAATGTTTCTAAAATAATATCATTTGATGAATTAAATGCTTCATTTTTATCCCTTGTTTTTCCTATATAGAATGAACTCCCTCCTTCTCCCACCTAATCCTCTTCTCTCTAAATTATAGGAATCAAGGTGGAGCCTCCACCCTTCATCTAATTCTCTTGCCTTCAGATCCATTAGAACACTTGAGGTATGATCTATAATCATATATATATTCTTGTTCAATATTATTCCTCCATCCATTGCACTATTTGGATTCAATTTCATTTTCCCCAATTTCAGGGCATTTGATGGTTTCATTGATTTTTTCTAACTGATTTGGTATCAAACATTAATACTAGATGAGAAAAGACTAACGAGTCTATGGTAAGAGGTCAATCCATTTTTTCATATTTTAGTTATGTTTCATATATTATTCCACTATGTCGCCCTTCATAATATTTTGGAGAAGACTCCAATGTATGAATTTAATTATATTGAGTTTTTTTGTATATGTTTTGTAACCTAGAGATGAATCACCTTAGTTGTTGGTTTCATTGGCTTATGATATCCCTTTGGGTAAGATATCCATTTTAGGCCATTATTTCCCTTCTGTTCTATTATGATTTAACACCTCATGGAAATGTGTTTTCATATGACCAATGCATTGGGTTTTCAATTTAACTAGTTAGGGAAATAAACCTTGTGACAAGCCCTTGATCCAAGACACTGAAGAATTTTTGGAATTAAATTGATTTTATAAAATGATTATCCCTTATGCCTTTTAGATTGAAGGAAATATTCTCAATGACATGCCTTAACCAATTATTCCAAACATAATATAATGTTTTGAATAGAATGTAAATCCCATAAATTGATTAATGTTTTAAAATGGTAAGGGTTTGAGCATACTAACTTTATATTGACCCATTCAACTTATGGTTTGTTTGGTTGGATGTATTGATCAACTACTTATGTGTTGGGCCAAGTGACTAAAATGAGGTTGATAAATGATTTTTCCTTGACCAATGAGCCTTATAATATAAATACTTCACTAATGAGATGTTCCTTGTTTTACATGTTTTATATGTGGTGCTTGGTTAAGTAAAATTTTCATTGAACCGAGGGTGAACCAAGCGGGTTTGGGAGTAAAGAGGCCTTGGATAGACCCTCATGCATTTTTTTGGGTATTGTAAATGTTTGTTAAATATCTCATAAGTGACATTAGCTATGGATGATATGGTGTTGTTGTACATTATCTGCCTTTTCCACCAGAAGAGTGACCCCAGTTCCCAAGATGATACCTCTTGGATGGTCTCTATGGAACGATATTTTGTTCCATGAAAAATACTGACCTATACAAGCATGTGATATATTAGGTATGGACATAGAGGTCAGTTCCTACTATTTTTATGTAGTGCTAAAGTGACACATGAGACTTCATACATGGGTCACCTTAGATAGACTCTTGGTATTGGACCTTGGGTGATCCCTTTAAGCAACACACTCTATGTCTCTTATAATTTCCAAGGATGGGCTCATGGAGTCTAAAAAGGTTTTATAATGATAGGATTAAAATGTTTTCAAAAGAAATAAATATGTTTAAATGAGAAATAGATAGTTGGTTTAGAGAGTATAGGGATGTGTACCCAAAGAACAATCAAAATATTGTGTGGAATTCCATCATAGGGAACATATTACATATCAATTTACCATTTAAGTTCCTTTTATTTCAGACTCACTAGTTAGGCTGAAGCAGGTAGTTGGGTGGGTGTCAAAGGGATATCCAGTATAATGATTTCATTATTTAATTATGTCATGAATTTAAACTATTATGAATGACTATTTATATTTATATTGCTGAAAGAGAAAGGCCATGAAATGGTGGGTTCAGGCCCACTAAGATTGTATCTCACAGCTAAATTGGGCACCTAAGCTACACAAGTAGACGTTTCAATTTCAGGTGTAGAAAAATGGAAGAAGCTACCTTCAATTACATGATTTACAATTTTAGGATTGAGTTATGAGTATAGGTACATGCCTATGATTGAGATGATAGTTATAGTTGTTTTTAGATATCATAATTTTTTGTAGATGTTTTATACGAATGTTTCCCCTTCCCATGATAATTCTTTTTTGATAGAAACATGGAATTATATTGTCATCAGTGTTTTTTTTTATTTATTTATTTTCTTCATATTAGTTTATTATCTGACATGTTTGTGATTTTGGTTTCTACTGCTATCTAGATGTTTTTATTGCTTCTTCTATTTCATATATATAACTACTACTACTCTCTAATATAATCAATGAGGGTATAGTCTCCCCACAGACATACCGAGGACCCTCACTTCTAGTGGGTAGCCTCAAGACTTTGGGGATGTGCAATTGAGGTGTTGTGGACAACCGCATAAGGGGAACTATTGAGAGAAACTCAGGGATAAATGATACATGTTTTATATATTTTTTTTGTTTTTGGAAAATATTCAAAACAATATGTGAGACTAATAAAACACTTTTATTTTCTAGGTAATGATTTTTTTCTCTTGGTAATATATGTTGCAAATAACTAGTTAGGTTATTCTATTTGAAAAAGTGATTATAAGAGTGATTGTGAGAGTGATACAAATATGATGTCATAATGTACATAATCAAATTATATATAATTGAAATTGAGATTTCATGAAATTATTTTTATTTTATAAGATAATATTATGAGATTATGTTTAAATTAATTTTTATTCTGCTTTTAAAAGTGAGAAATATGTTTTTTGTTCATTAAAATGTTTTCATGGGTACTCATGTTTTGTAAGTAACCCTCATGTTGATGAATTTTTCATTATGGTTATATATTATATCTTTTATTAAAATAATTTTTAAGTGAAGATGATTTCTTGAGTAATTAGATAATTAATTTATGCTCATGCTTAGTTATATTAATGTAATATCTCCTATGGAATTCCAAGATATTCAAAAAGTAAAATTGTGTTTATTTTGGTATCCTAATATGATATTTTGATAAACATCAGAAATTTTCAAAATTCTTTCAATGGGATTCATGATGATTAAGAACTATAGAATTATATATCCCCGCACTATGGTTATTCATATTTAAATAATAAAATGTACTTTGAATGAAACATTAGTTTAAATTTAAGTGTCTTGTTTTTATGTGAAAATGAATATTGAGTGGTAGTGTATAATTTTTTTAGTGGTTTTATATGAATGATTATTTTTCAATTTCCTAAAAACAATAAACCTAAATGATATTAGGAAAATAATAAGACTAATCACTTTTAATTAAACTAATAATTATGGGTTTATTTAGGTACAATTTTTATAAACTAAAATGAGATGAACTTCCATACATGTGTTTAGACGGTATGTGATTATGATATACTCTATAATACCAAATTAGGATCAAATATGTAAATATTAGATGCTCAAATAAAAGAGGGGGTGAATTATATACTTTAAAAAAAACTCTAAGGATGTTTTGCATAACCAAAATTCACAAATCCTATATGTTTAAATAACTTTCATGATTCTAAAAAACTGATTCTGGAAATGATACTTAACAAAAGTTTACAAAAAATAATATTCTACCTTAAATCATATAGAATATAACTAAAACAGAGTACAAGTGTAAGTAAGAACAAAATAGTTATACATTCTTCAAAAATACAAATTCAGTGGAAAACTTGTAACAATGAAAGTAACAAGTAGTAAGTCTTTAAAGCCAAAGAGAAGGGTATCCAACAACCTTGGATAAAGGTCCCCTGATTTATACTTTCAAGAAAGTCTATCTTACCCACACCAGGGTAAGCCCTCGAAACAATGATTAGAGTCTGTCTTGCTATCCCCGCAGGCCCTCATGTTCAAGGTAGTCATCACCTCTGTCTTCCTATCCCCGGAAGCCCTCGATTTCACACAGCAATAATCGGAGTCACACAAAGAAAATTTTCATGAAGCTAAGTTTTAACAAGTTTTTCAAACTTTCTGCATGAAGCCTGAGAGTTTATAAGAGCCTCTCTCTCTATAAATCACTTCTGAAAGTTCTGATCTTCAAAAACTCCAAAAGTTCATAAAGTTGTGAGATCTTCAAATGAACTCCTATTTATAGGCATAGCCTTAATGGTCTGTTCCCTCCTCCAAAGGACATATTTTTGCTTGAATTTCGGAGAGACCTGTACACGTGTCACTCAAACAACGTTTAGTTCGTAACTGAAAGAACAACATCGTTTTATAATAAAACAATTGTTATCAAAAATATGGTTACATAACTAGAAATCCAATATTCTGAATATAAGAAAATAAATGTTCAGATTCTAACCAAAAATTGAATTTGGATTCTATAATTCAAGGATCTTCGGATTCTATTTTCTAGGAATACAGAACCTGAATTCAACAGAATTCCGGAGTTTTAATTTCAAAGAAATTTGGGGATCCAGATTCATAAGAATTTGGAACCTGAACTTACAAATTTTGGAGTTGTTGTTCATGAGAATTCGGAGTCAGAACTCATAAGAGTCCAGGGTCTGAATTTTAGAGAACATGGAATCAGAACTCAGAGAAGTTCGTATTTAGAATTCATAATCAGAATTCGGAGTTAGAACTCAGTAGAGTTCTTACCCAGAATTCCTAATCAGAATTCCAAGTCAGAACACAGTAGAGTTCATATCAAGAATTCCTAATCAGAATTCAGAGTCAGAACTCAGTAGAGTTCGTAACCATAATTCTAAGAATTTGGATCCTAAAACAGAATGCTTTATATCTAGGTAATTATAGGATTCTAAGTTTTTGGTTTCAAACCAAATTTTACACTTAGAAAAGTTATTATATGATTAATGAAAACATGGTAAGCATAAATTTGCTTGGGAAAGGAAATTTTCCTTAAATAAGTAAAACAAGGGTAAAAATAAGTTTTCCTTCAGATAAGGTGTTTGTGATTTTTAAAATAAGAATGAATTGTGAAGTCATAAGGAAAGACTTAATGACTTAACAATCTCCCCCATGTATGAAGAAATGGGATGTCATAAGGAAAACCTTATTTACTCAACAATATCCCCCTTTTTTGGAAAGCACAATCATCCTTACAAAAAAGAATAAAAAGTCATGGAAAATATTTTTCAAGACATTGAAAATAAAACTTATCTCTATTTTTACATTGGCAAAGATGAATACGACTAAATCCCCCTTAGGCTTTGGAACACTGAGTATCGTATTCTAGATTTCTGGAATGAGGATTTTCATTATCTTGAGTATGTAAATCTTCGTAATAAGAAATCCCCCTTAGATAAACTCCCCCCTTACTTAGTGATATTTCTTCTTTACTTAAAATTCTTTTTCCTTCTCCCCTTTAGAATTATTTTTCCTTCCCCCACTTTATGATTTTCATAAAGAGTTTGAGGGAATGGAAAAAAATATGGGACCTGACATATTAGTACAAGCATTCAAACAAAACAAGAAACCACAATTTCATTAAAATTGGAAGAATTTGTACAAGCAAAAACAGATAAAATAAAAGATTGGATTTGGATCCATTTTGGTTCTTTTTACTTGGGTATTGGATTCTTCACAATGGTTTTCAGCTTCTTTATCTCATTGTGATCCTCCTCTGATTTCTTTTCTAATGCTTTGATCCTGCCATCCTAATTCTTCATAGCCTCTGCCTGAGTCTTCAGCAATTCATCTTTCTTCCCTAGCTTTTCATTAATCTCAATCTGGATATCCGTTTCTTTTTTCCAACTTTGGAAAATAAAATTCAACTTCCCATTCAGGTCTTTGAAATCCTGAATCCGAACATTCTGCTCAAGATTTAGCTTTTTCTCAAAGAAATCTATAAGATCCTTGATTTTGGTGTATTCGGTATCAAAATATTTCTTGACATCTTCTTGAAATTGATCAAGCACTCTCAAATCTTCGACAATCATCCTCAACCAGTTGGTCATCTTCTTGCAAGATTTTCTGTGGGCTTCAATGTTGGTAAAAAAAATCTTGTGATCATCCTCAATATTTATACACCTATCCATGATCATGGATACAGAATCCTACTTATAATTCATGCTATGCTGGAGCATCTGGCATCTGGAGTCAATTGTTGGAAAGATAAAAAAGGTTTCCACTAGCTTCTTCAGGGACAGAACAAAAAAAATCATGCCCTAATGCTGATGACTCCGAATCTAACACTTTTCTAGTAGATAGTTCTTCCTATATCTCTTAAATCTTCCTCTTAGAGGATCCTCTAGCTTCATTCTTCCTCAAAATATCTTTGGTTGGGGTATCAAAAACCACTTGTTTTCCCTTTCAGTTTTCACAAAAACTTCTTCATTTGGAGACTCATTCTCACTTTCAGATAATTGTACAATCTTATCTTTATAAAATTTCTCTTTTTCATCTCCTGCTTCAACATCCTCAGGAAGAATAAAGTCATGATTATGAATCTCTTCCTAAAACAACTTGTTCACATCCTCTTCATCTTTTTCATCAACGACAGGAGTAGCATGTTTTGACGACCCGGCTTGAGAAGTCCAGATTAACAACTTTTCAGAAGCACTTTCCTTTTCATGAAATTCTTTTACTTTCTTTAACAGATCCGCTGTCTCTTCAGTGCTTTGAACTTCTTGAAATTCTTCCATAGATTTTTTTTCCAACATCCTTCTCTTGGGATTTTTCCAGAGTCATGAATTTGTTTCCTGGTGTCTCAGGTAATGGTTCAACAAGGAAGGTTTTCGGTATGAGAATTTTCTTGGATGAAACATCAGTAGCCTTCAAAAGAGATTGCACAATATCTGCCTCTAAAATCTTCTCCTTAAGCCTATTCTCTTTGGATTTCTTCTCAAGCTCTTCCACATCTTTCTCTTTCAGTGCTTTGGCCTCTACAGGGTCTTGTCCAAATTTAGGTTCCCCTTCCTTCTGAGTCTTTTTATCTTCCCTCCATTTAGTAACCACTTCATCCGGATAAGATTTTTGGTTTTTGGGCTTTGGAGGTGCGGATTGAGCTTCATTGGCCTTAGGGGTTTTCTCTGTTTCTTCCACTTCCTTTAATTTCCTCTTCTATCCAACCTTATTCAATGGTTCAGCTTCTTCAACATTTTTCGGAACGACTTCTACCTCATCCTTAGTTAGATCATAAAACTGGCCTGACTCATTATAAAAACCAACTTTCATCCTCCTCAGGGTATCATCACTGATTAGAATTACTTTTCAATTCCTCGCCTTGGAACTGCAAGGGATCTGGAAAGATTCAAGGCATCGAACTATCAGTTCGGAGAGTAATGAAGGATACATGATAATATGTGCTCTAATATTACCATTTTTTATATTCTCTATCATAATGAGAATGTACCTCATCAAATTGATTTTCCTTAGATTTACCAAGAAATCCAAGATAAAAATATCACTTTTCTTTAAGGTATCATTATCACCTTTTCTCAGTATGAAAAAAACATGAACCCATAACTGCAAGATCTAATTGTTGATAGATAAGTGAGAAATCTATGCGGTCTTAACATCTAATATTCCAAGACATTCCAAACCATTCACCTTAATAAAACATACTTGAACATCCGATAGTCTTTGACAGCAAAACACATCTTCCCTTTTATAAGATAACTCCACCAAGCTAGCAGCCTTGGTGTATGAGAGTTTATAAGTTTTTCCATAACTCTTGAAGGAAATTATTTCGCTTCCATATTCCTTAAAGAAAGAAACTGACTCATAAAACTCAATAAGAAAATCCGGATAAACCAAGTATTTATTTCATGGCTATGATATACACATGCTCTCCCATCCATTAATCGTGATATTCTTCGAAATAATATAATCGTATTTGAAAAAGTTCAGATGGACCAACATTTCCATGTACACTTTCCAACTTGAGATTAGATTCATGGTAGACATATCTTGAGAAGAAGCTTCTACAGACATTCGTATTGGAGGAACTCTGAGAGATTTGGAATGGTCTTAAAAAATGGGGCATAAATTTACCACGCGAGAGCATGAAAACCGATGTGGGACAACAAACGGGGGTCCCCTTTTATAGGTGTTGAAGCGAAGGTTCATCTTTCTATGTGAATCCAATGGCTGAGAATTCTTCAGATCTGATCTGACAGTTGAAATGATAGCTGTAAGGAAAATTTGGTATAATATGATCTTTTTAGGTTTTTAATGAAAAACATTCGGATTTAAGGAAACTATAATCGGATAATTTTTTTAAAAACAAGATAAACTAACAGCGAGTAAATGGTTATTACGAAAAATCAAGAATGAATCATACCATTCAGATTGTCAGGAGAATTATTCGTATTTAGGAAAATTCTTCTTAAAGGACATTAGATTCTGAAAAAAAGCATGAGTACAAAAAAGAAATTGAGTACACAGATCTTCATTACGATAATCTTCATTACAAGAATCTTTAGTATGAAAAACTTCACTACGAAGATTTCCATTACGAAAATTTCAAGTACGAAAATTTCATTACGAAAATTTCAAGTACGAAAATTTCCATTACGAAAATATGAAAAACTTCATTACGAAAAATATAAAAAACTTAAATATGAAAAATATGAAAAACTTCATCACAAAAAATATGAAAAACTTCATTACGAAAAATATGAAAAAAAACTGTCTATGATAATTTTGAAAAACTATCAAACAAATGTACTCCCCCTATGAAAAATAAGATTATTACTGTAAATATATTGATTCAATAGAAAGTTAATGAGGAATATTACCTTATGGTTATCATTCTTAAATTCTGTTTAATGTATTCAAATATATTGGGGGTAATGATTTTGTGAAAATATCAGTCGGCTGATCTTACATTCTGATAAATTGAAAAATGATATCTCCTTTTTGTGTGAGATCCCTAAGAAAGTGATGCCTAATATCTATGTGATTTTCACTAGAGTGATGTGTTGGGTTTTTAATAATTTAAATGGCACTTGTATTATCACACAAAATTTATGTTTTGGTAAAACTCATACCATAGTCTATGAGTGTGGGTCGCATCCATAACACTTGAGCACAACAACTTCCAGCTGATACATATTCAGCTTCAGCAGTGGAAAGTGCTACTGAGTTTTACTTCTTGCATGACCAAGAAACTAAGGAATCTACTAATAAATGACAAGTTCCAGACGTACTCTTTCTATCCATTCTATATCCACCAAAGTCAGCATCCGAAAAACATTTTAAAACAAAATCATTTCCAGAAGTATAAAAGTGTCCTAAATCCATGGTTTCATTTAAGTAGCGAATTTTTTTCACTACCTTTAAATGATATTCCTTAGATTTGGATTGATATCTTGCACAACATCATACTGAAAACATTATGTCTGGATGACTAGTTGTCAAATAAGTAGAATTCTTATCATACCTCTAAAAGATGTTTGATCTACTATTTTCCCAGCTTCATCAAGATCAAGTGTATTTGAGGTACCAATAGAAGTACTTATAGTCTTAGTAATGTCATATCTATAATTTTTAAGAATGTCTTTAGTATACTTATGTTGGGATATATAGATTCTTTCTGGTTTTTTGAGAAATTTGAAAACCAAGGTTAAAAGTTAACTCACCCATCATACTCATTTCAAACTCATATTTCATTAGACCCGTAAAGGAATCAGTTAATGATTTCTGAGTTGAACCAAATATAATTTCATCAAAATAAATTTGAACAATCAAAACATTTTTCTTATCTTTATTTATAAAAAAGGTTGGATCTGCATTGCCCTTAACATAGTTAATTTTAATAAAAAATCATGTATGTCTATTATACTAAGATCGAGGGGCTTGTTTAAGTCCATACAGAGCTTTGGTAAGTCTAAAAACATGATCAGGATGTTTTGTATCTTCAAATCCAAGAGTTTGTTCAATAAAAACTTCCTCTTGAACATATCCATTAAAGAAAGAACATTTCACATCCTTTTGAAAAAGTTTGAAATTGAAGAATGCTGCAAAGGCATGTAAAATACGATTAAATTCTAGTCTAGCTACTGGAGCATAGGTTTCTTCATATTCTATTCCTTCTTATTGATTATAGCCTTTAGCAACTAATCTATATTTTTTTCTTAAAATGATTCAATTTTCATCACAGTTATTTATGAAGACCCATTTTACACCAATAACAAAAGTTTCCTTCGGTATTTCAACCAAGGTCCATACTTTATTCCTTTGGAATTCATTTAGTTCATCTTTCATGGCTTTAATCCAATCATCATCACATAAAGCTTCATCGGTGATTTTTGGTCCTAATTGGGAAAAGAATGCTAGATGTTCTACTTCATTTATCAAGGAACTACTAGTCCTTATAGTTTGATTTGCATCACCAATGATGCTATCACTAGGATGATTCTTTAGAAACAACGGATTTGGGTTTTGTAAAGCCTGTTTATTAACATAGGGTAGGAAATATTCTAGGGTAAACGTTTCAATAGTATCGTCTTGAACATTTTCCTTATCAGAAAGATCTTCTATCAAAGGTTGATAATCAGTTTTTGAAAACACATTCGAGGATATAGGTTGGGGTTGTTTAAAAACAAAAGGATTGGTTTCATTAAATTTAACATCTACTGTCTCTTCAACAGTGAAAATGTTTTTATTGAAAACTCTATATTCCTTAAAAGTTTTGGAGTAGCCTAAGAAAATTCCTTCATCAGATTTTGGTGCGAATTTATGTAGATTATCTTTAGAGTTCATAATGAATACCTTGCATCCAAAAACCTTAAAGTTGTAATGTCTTGGTTTTCTACCATTCCATAACTCATAAAGAGTTTTATTAAGAAAAGGTCTAGTCAAACTAGATTTATAGTATAACAAGCAGTACTTGAAACTTCAGCCCAAAAAATTATTGGAAACAGAATACTCACTCAACATGGTTCTAGTTATCTTTTTAAGAATTCTATTTCTTCTTTTAACAACACCACTTTTTTTGATGTGTTCTAGGTTCTGAGAAGTGGTGGGTAATACCATTTCTACTAAAAAAAGTTTTAAACTCATAATTTTGAAATTCTCCTCTATGATCACTATGAATAGTTTTCAAAGGATTTTCACATTTTTGACTTGGGCACTAAAACATTTGAAATATGAAAAATATTCAGACTTCATTGCTAGAAAATAGACCCACGTAAATCTATTGTAATCATCAACCAAGAAAAATACATAATACTCACCCCCAATGCTTCCAGTTTGTGTAGGACCAAAAAGGTACATATACACTAGCTATAATGCATCAGTAGTTGAGACTTCATAGACTGATTTAAATCTTGATTTATGTTTCTTTTCATATTGACAAGGGTCACAAACTTTTGAAGAATCAAATTTAAGCTCTGGTAGATCCTTAACCATCCTTTTCATAGAAATTTTTCATAAGTTCCTAAGGTTACAGTGTCCTAACCATCTATGCCATAACCAATAATGATCTTCTATTTCACTAAGGCAAGGTAGGTCTTGGCCTTTAAGGTCTTCTAAGTTTAGTGTTTAAACATTATCTTTCCTATGGGTAGAAAGAATAAACTCTTCCTTGGAATTGTGTACTAGGCACTTGTCATTCCTAAAATTCACAAGGTAACCTTCATCACATAATTGGATTATGCTAATGAGGTTGTTATTAAGACCATTAACAAATAAAACATTTTAAGTCAATGTTTTTCCAAGAAGAACAATGTTACCTATACAAATAATTTCCCCTTGAGCATTATCTCTGAAAGTTACTTTCACTCCTTTTGTCTTGATAATATTTTCAAAATAGTTATTGTTACCAGTCATATGTCGGGAACATCAACTATCCATGTACCATGTATTGTTTTTGGTACCTTCTCTATTTTTATGAAAATATGAAAAATTTAGATTTTCGGAATCCAAACTTTCTTGGATCCGGATATTTCAGAAAGAAAAATTTTAGGCACCCACATATTCATAGAAAAATAGACTTTATGAAATCCTAAAGACTATGTTTTGTTTAGGGAACAATTCTTTTCCCATTTTCCACTACACTGACACTTAGTACAGAACGGAGCACTTTGAGGAACAAAGTAATTATTACTAAAAATGGTTTAGAACCAGTATAACCAAAACCAGAACTATTCCTTTGAGGTCAGATTTGTAAATACATTTTATAAAAAATTTCTGTACCTAAGGTAAAGTTTGACAAACACTTCCTCAAGGAAAAATATTTTGTATTTGAGTTTGATAACCAAGTTATTGTCTTCAAAAACATTTGATTTTAAACTAGATCTAGGCTCGAAATCATCTTACGTAGAAATTATGTTTTCTAGATCTTTAGAAAGTTTATTCTTTAGATAATTCACTTCCTAAAGATTTTTTGAAATACTTTCAAAATCAGAATTTTTCTTATCAAGATCTTTATAAAGATCTAATATTTCCTTAGTAAGAATATTATTCATAGATTTTTCTTTATCAAGTTTTTTCATGAGTTTTGAATTCTCAATCTCAATAAGTTTGTAAAACCTAGAAACTTTTTCATAGGAAGATAAAGTATTGATTTCATCAGAAGAAGATTCTTCATCTGAGGAGTTATAATATTTACAATCATTAGCAATCAATGATATATTGGTCATAGATTCATCATTGTGTATCTTAGGAATTAGAAAACGATTTTCAATAGGTAGTCTGGCTATTAGACCAAGATTCTCTTGTCCATACGATTCATAATCTGAAGATTCATCTGAGGAATCTCTACCACTGGTACTCCATGTGTCATTTGCTTTTAAGAATTTATTATCTTTATCCTTGTAATACTTTTTTATATTTATCTATGAATGCATTTCCTTTGTTTTCTCTTAAGCATAGGACAATCAGGTCTAATGTGTCCAGCTCTCTTGCATTCATAACATGTAACTTCTGAATATTTCTTGTCTTTCCTTTCCTTTTTATTATATATGGATTGAAAGTTCCTCTATCTAGCTATCTTTTTCATCCTTCGATCAAAATTATCTAATTCATTCTCAGAGGATTAACTTCTACTAGATTCATATTGGATAACAAATTTCTTATATTTGGATCTATTAACTCTCCCAGGAGTCTTGTCTTTCAAATGATTAGAAGTTGCAGTAAAAGAAACACATCCATTTCCATTCTTCTTCTTTACGTTATCAGCATCAATTTTCATTCTAGTCTCTTTTTTAAGAAGAGTTCCAAACAGATCATCTAATGAAATCTGATTAACCATTCTGTTCTCATCTATAACTATCTTCTTGGATTCCCACTCATTTGGCATGATGTCTATGATCTTATCAACATGAGCTTCATCATCTAATCCTTTCACACCCATGGATTCTAAACTATTCACAATAGTCATGAATCTTTGTTGCACCTTACATATGGGTTCTTCATAAGGAAAGTAAAAACCATGATATTCAGATCTAAGCTAGGCTCTTCTAGTTTCAATTACTTTGGAAGTTCCGAAGTGTGTAACTTCAAGTTTCTTTTATATAAAATTTTCTGCTTCACAAGATGAAATTTGGCTATATATATTTCTAGTCATGGAGAAAAAAAAAGTATTGTGTACCTTATAATTTAGTTGATATACATGCTTTTCTTGATTGGTAAAGGTACTAACATCTTTGTCAGATATTTTATATCCTCCATTAAGGATAACAAAATTATCAACACCAGTATTGATAATGAATGTCTTCATGCAATCTCTCCAATATTCATAATAATTTCTATCAAATATAGGTGGTATAGTTGGATTGAGATAGTCTATTGAACCAAAATTCATTCTTTCCATCTGAAAGAAACTTTTCACAAAAAACTTGTTAATATAAATGTTTGTAATCAAGGAGAATATTCCTGAGCAAGGAAAATATAGAACAAGAGTATCTCTAATAAAAAATGAATTTGAACTATACGAGTCTGAAAAATTGATTTCGAAAAAGTTTGAATCTAGAAATTCAATTCCTAAAGTAATGAGAAGAAAAATTCTCTTCTGAATATAATTGTGAGATTAATTCAGAGGTCACCTCCCTAATACTAAATTTTGGATTGGTACAGGTAACAAGGTAGTATATCTGAGAGGAAAAAAAACATGAGAAAGGAAAACATATATGTGAATATAAGTATTTAAAAAATCTTCTTTGATACCAATTGTTGAGATGGTATGTGAATATGATATACTCAATAATACAAAATGTTGGATCGAATATTTAAAGATGAGATGCTCAAATACAAGAGGGGGGTGAATTGTATACTTTAAAAAATACCTAAGTAAATTTTTCATAACCAAAATTCACAACACCTATAAGTTTTAATAACATTCTTGATTACAGAAAAGTGATTCCAGAAACGAAACTTAACAAAAGTTTACAAAAAATAGGATTCTACCTTAAAGCGTCTAGAATCTAACTAAAACAGAGTACAAGTATAATGAAGTATAAGATAGTTATACTTTCCTCAACAATAAAAATGCAGCGGAAAACTTGTAACAAAGAAAGTAACAAGTTTTAAGTATTTAAACCCAAAGATAAGGGTATCCAACAACCTTGGATAAAGGTCTATTGATTTATACTTTCAAAAAAGTCTGTCTTACCCACACCAGGTTATTCCCCCGATACGAAGATAGAAGTCTATCTTGCTATCCCTGCAAGACCTCAAATTCAAGGTAGTCGACACCTATGTCTTCTTATCCCCAGAATTCCTCGATTGTACACAACAAAAATTGGATTTGCACAAAGAAAATCTGGATGAATCAATGTTTAAACAAGCCGTTCAAACTTTCTTCATGAAACCAGAGAGTTTATAAGTTCCTCTATCTCTAAAAATTACTTCGGAAAGTTCTGATCTTCAAAAACTCCAAAAGATCCAAAATTTGTGATCTCTTCAAATGAGATCCTATTTATAGGCGCGACTTCAATGGTCAGCTCCCTCCTCCAGCGGTCATATTTTTCCTTGAATTTCAGAGGGACCTATACACGTGTCACTCAAACAATGGTTAGTTAGTAACTAAAAGCATGACATCATTTTATAATAAAACAAGTGTTTTCAGAAATTTGGTTACATAACTAGAAATTCAATATTCATAATATAAGAAAATGAATGTTCGGAGTCTAAAAAAATTGAATTCGGAGTCTATAATTCAAGGATATTCGGATTCTTTTTTCTAGGAATTCGAAACCTGAATTCTATAGAATTATAGAGTCTGAATTTCAAGGAAATTAAGAATCTAGATTCACAAGAATTCGAGACCTGAACTTACAAAGATTGGAGTTAGAGTTCATGAGAATTTGGAGTCAGAACTCATAAGAGTTCGGAGTCTTAATTTAGAGAACTCGGAGTCAGAACTCAGAGAAGTTCTCTTCCAGGATTCATAATCGAAATTCGGAGTCAAAACCCGGTAGAGTTTATATTCAGAATTCTTAATCAGAATTCAGAGTCAGAACTTAGTAGAGTTCATTTCCAGAATTCTTAATCAGAATTTGGAGTCAGAACTCAGTAGAGTTTGTAACTAGAATTCTGAGAATTAAGATCCTAAAATAGAATGCTTAAAATCTGGGTAATTATCGGATTCTGAGGTTTTGGTTTCAAACCAAATTTTACACTTTGAAAAATTATGATATAATCAATGAAAACATGGTAAGGATAAATTTCCTTGGGGAAGTAAATTTTCATTAAATATGTAAAACAATGGTAAAAAGATGTTTTCCTTGAGATAAGGTGTTTTTGATTTTCAAAACAAGATGAAATCATGAAGTCATAAGGAAAGTCTTAATGACTTAACAATCTCCCCCATGTATGAAGGAATGAAAAAGTCAAAAAGAAAACCTTATTGACTCAACAACATGATCACCCATGTAGGATTAAGCCCTAATATCCATCGCACAAGACATAATTAATTCCCCATGGGTGTAATTAGTTTATAATTTATAATATTCACTAAATACCTCTCACTAAATCAATAATTATTTGGTATAGGATATTTCCTGTCTTGGATTCATCCCATAAGAAAAAGTCTAAGAATTCTAAATTAAATAACTAATAAATCATAGCTAAGAATCAATAAGAACTACTTCTACTTGAATTTGATGAATGGTGGTGGCTTTGGATGGGAATGTTGTAAGATAATAAAAGTTTCTAGAAAATTTAAAATATAGGTTCATGATATAATGAAACATGAAACAATGAATGAATAATCACAATGGATGTTTAATCGAGTCTATATGAGTCTCATAGCATGGGTGAAAACTCTCTATATCATGGATCCCCTATAGTGATGTAAATTGACTTAAAAAGAGATAGGAATCCGGAAAACCATTTTAAACATATTTGATAATTATTGCAATAGATTTTTTATAAATTATACCATAGTAAGTGAATTATAAAGAACACACTAACTCCCCTAAATAATAAATTTTATGCCTTATATAATGATATATATAAATATATTATAAACAAATTAAGGAAAAAACATTAAATAAATTTCCATTTATATTAAAACACTACACTACATGAATTACCATTCATTGTAATCATCACATCACAATGAAATTCATCCTCTCATTCCAATCATTCAAGGATGAATAAAAGTATAGAAGAAAAACATATAAAAAATATCTGCATATTTGGATGAACAACTATTCTGAAAAAGTTATTTTGTCTTTAATAGGTTTGGTTTATAGTTACCCAAGACAAACAAAAACATTAATTTCATTATTTTTAATTAATAATCAATATATCTCATAGATAATCCCATAAAGTATAAAATTAATGGCATATTGTTTTCACAAAATATCTATAAAAGTAAAAATATGTGAATGTTTCTATATAATAAAACCATTTTAGTCTCCCAAATAGATTATGATAAGTTACACTCATATACGTATATTTTGAAGGGAATCATAATAAATAGGTAAGATCAAAATATACGTATGAGAAATATTTTCGACATGTCATAAAATGTTAGTTAATAAGAATATGGGGAAACCTAATAATGTGAGAAATTTATTATTAATGGAGCATGATATAATAATCATTTCCAATAATTCATGATAAATAGACAAGTAATCAAAAATAAATAGAAACTTATCTGGAATTATGAGTGTGGAGTCATGATATATTAATCATGAATCAATAATAATAAACATAGATATATTATTATGACATAAATGTGTGGGATAAACATATGAATATAAATCATTTATTTAGGAAACCCATCATTACATCCATCACATAGTGGTATAGTTCTATGAACACATGTACCTAATAGGGATTGGAAAAATCCTACCATGTTCCCATCAGTTTGGCATAAAACCTTTCATGCATCCCATTTTCATGGGATAAATCCTCGCATGTACCCTTTATCTTATGATACACCCTAACTTGTTATAGATCCCATACTAAGAAAAAAAATTTTTTAAAAATAATTTAATTATTTAGATAATAAATATCAAAAGAAGATACGCAACCCATATTATTAAAGGATTAGTTTCATTGAGATTAGCTACTTAAAAATATTTATTAACAAGATATTACCAAAAATCAAACACCTATACCCTCAAATCTATTATTTCTCTATGTTAAATTACTGTTAATAAATAAATAGAAAAATATATAGGAAAAAAGTGATCTATGATAACTAGTAAGGGTAAAAAGAATTAGTAAAAATAAAATTTTATAATTGAGTATAATATGAGTATATGAACATAATCAAAAATCATAAAAAAAAAATAAAAAACTATAATGTGTAGAACATAAATCCTTAGTCATAGCATAATTATTATCATAAAATATGATATTAATGATTACAACGATGAAACATTTTTCATAAAACATGATCCATGGAAGAATAATGTATGAATAAGAATATGTGAATAGGTGTGACATAAGTGTAGGCATAAAAAATTATACTATTTTGAATATAGATCTATTAAAAATATTTCCATGAAAAGAATTTTGTGCATAATTAAATCAAAATTGTAGACAAGGATAATATTGTTAACATAGATTAATAACAACAATGTCCAACAAGGAATTGTGAGTATATCTAAAAAATATTTTTATGCCTATGAAAGCTTGTGAGAATGACTAGACCATAATTATAACCATGAACAACCTTGTGAAAATAGAAAAATAGAAATTATACCCACATAAAAAATCATTCTATCATGATCTATAAAACACTAACATATTCACTAGAGGGTGATATAGGTCCCCACCCATCATTATCCATATATAACTGTTACAAAATATGGAAGTCATTAAACATGTAATTAAACAACATGGTAATGAATAATGGGTTTCACAATACATCAAGATTGTAGAGACTCGAAGCTTGACATACATGGATATTACATTACTTTTGCGGAATACTTAGTACATAACAAAAACACACACACAAGGACTAGAATAGTTTAGTGTCTTTGGAAACTCAGAATATAATCTTCTAATCGTGGTGAAACATCTTCAACATCTCCCATAAAGATCTTCCTTTTTTTACCTAAAACCTTTTTTATATCCTGGGGAAAAGAAAACATAAAAGGGTGAGCTCAAATGGTCAGTAAGGGTAAACAAAAGAAATATCAATATCATCATATTCATAAGAACATATCTTTTGGAAATCCTGAACTGCAAAAGAGATCATAATTTCCTAACACGGGATAAATCATAGTAGTGAAATGTAATCCCAATAATCATGACTTTAAACATTAAACATTGTGTCATACACACATAATCATAGATAATCATTTATTTTTACTCAAGACTCATTACCAAGACTATCTTAGTGGACAAAGTCTATTTCTGAACCGAGTTCATTCCTCGTTTCAGTCTTGTTTCACTGAACCGGTTTAACCTGTCGTTCCAGACATGTCTATCTCATGAGATATACAATCTTTACCCAATGAATTGGAGGGAGATATAGGTCCCACCCATCTCAAAATTACACCATTCTTATGTGTGCCACAAAATCATAAACCATACATCATAGCATAACCCATATAATAAAAATGGGAATCTTAAACATCATGAAATCATAAAAAAATTCATATAAGATAAAAGAATTCATAAAAATAATTCCATCACAACATAATCAAATCAATGTAATAATAGGGAGCGAAACAGAACCCTTTATTATCTTATATGGAAAATAATTTTGATAAAACACTTGAACTCCATTCTGGAGGAAAACATCCTTTCTACTTCAAAAACACTTTTCCTTTCTTAACATGTTATACAACTTTAAACTAAAAGAAGTTGATTAAAAATAAACTTGAAAACTTGTAAGGGATTCTTCTTGGAAATAATTATTTAAAAATCCATTCATGTCATATAAGTTAAAAGAAAACATTCTTCTCGTACTTTTGTCAGAAAAGTCAAAAAGTACCTTGTACGAAAAACGACAAAAGATTCATTTCATATCTTTTACTAAAAACTCACCGAATGGTAAAATTATATATAAACTATTGTAGAAGTATGTAAATATTACATACTGAGGAAACATGGATGTGGATGATAAAATACACCCCAGTAAATACCAAAGTATAAACAATCTCGGATAAAAATGAGATTGTGATATTTCCCGTACCTTAGGTCCGATTTGCTTAGTAAGTGTCCAAACATCCTATATAATGAATTAAATAATGTCATTGACTTATTCCAGAATCATACTCACTGTTATGATATCATATATGGTTCTCTTATGACTTTATATTACCAGTTCTTTTGTAAATTCCATGTTAAAGAGCATTTTGGGTAAAATCCTTTCATTTGTCGTCCGTGTTTTGACTTGTAATTATTCATATGATTACTTAGATCATGATTACTTAATTACAGAATATAAAACAAGATTTATATATAATATATATTCAGAATATACATATATATAATAGATAAGTAAATGGAAAGAAATACACCGTTCATGGAGACGGTAGGTCGTACGTACGCATGAACGCTGTTTTCGTTTTCTTATTGAGTTGCATGGAATTAAGTAGATGACATACATATATATACACATAAATCTAGTATCATTATTATGTCATATATTTCATGATTACATATTATATATACTTTATAATCAATCATGAATGGTTAACGTGGAGAATGAATCTCATCCTGTCATGAAGACGGTAGTCCGTACGTACGCACGAGCGATGATATCGTTCTCATGATCATGGAATTCTATTGGAGTGTATGTATACTATTTCAGAATCAATAAAAATTTACAAAAATCATATATAGTTATTATTTACACCATTATACCCATCCAAGTAAGGTGGTGGAGGAAAATAGATTACACCACGGCGTGGAGACGGTATTCCGTAAGTACGCACACGCGGTGATTTCGTTTTCCGTAGGATGGATAGATAGTGAAATAGGGTTGTTTAATAATTATAATAACATATCAGTATATGAGTGATACTTATTTTATTACTTCATAATGAAACAACCTAAGAAGAAGAAGTGGAAGAAGAAATAAAGATGAAAGAATCGGTAACGGACATTACCTCTTCTTTGAAGCGCTTCTTTGAGACCTCCTTTTAGGACACTAAAATTGGTCTTTGAAGAAGACCAGGACCTCTAGGATGTATCCAGGGAAGTGGAGAGAATAAATTGGCAGGTTTTGGCCGATCTTGAAGGCTCAATGTGGTGTGAGGAAGAGGGGAAGGAGGTGCCCTTTTATAAGGGAGGAGAGGGGCCCCTTTGGAAAAACTAAAAATATTATTTTATTATAAAGACAAATTCGGTTTTAAATAGCTCCAAATTGATTTATTTAGAAGCTAAGGTGGGGATGGGTTGAAATAATATCATCAAATAGAATTTATACAAGTTTAGGTTCCTATTTTAACATTATCATTTATATTTCACTTTAAGTTAGATAATTTTACTTTTACCGTGTCTTTGTGTGTTCTTACACTATAAGGATAATAAACATACTATATCAAGCCAAACGAACCCCAAGTTGTTTATTATTAATATATATAACCTTATCTAAGTCATTTGGACTAACATTAGAATTTTAATAATAAATTAACAATTAATAATATAATATTTCTTTTAAAAACTATTTTATGTCAATTTTAGCAATATTTAGTAATTTATTTTTGTGAAAATCATAACAGATTCATTAGTTCGAAAAAAGTTAATTAAATCAATAGAAAAATATCATATTAACCTATAAAATTATTGTAATTCATAAAAAGTCTCAAATTACATTTATTTGGGTATTTATAACATCAATTATGTCAATATTTCATTAATAAGATAATTACGGCATCATCATTCTGTTATAAATAAATTAAATTATATAACGTATAAAAATTATAAATAAAATACCATTATGTGGGAAATCATTTTATCTTTCTAATGAATTTTTATAGTCAAATTTATCTTATGTATAACCATATATTAAAAAATGATTTAGTTATTAAACTTTGATTTTAACTATTTTAACCCTTCTTTAAATGAATTGATAATAAATGTCCTAATCTAATCCAAGTGGGCCTAAATGGTCATATTTTATTTGAAAGGTTTTTTTTTTCGAATTACACTTATAAAATAGAATTAGGACATGTGTTAGGGTAATAATAATTACACTTTTACCCTTAATTACCCTATTTACTTTTAACCGTGGTAAAAAAAAGTAAAAAGTTACTATTCACCAAAAAATATTTTCATCTCATTGAACCACATTTTAGTGCTTTATATTAATTGTGTCTCTCATATTTTTGAAATTCCACTCACAGAAGCGGTAAAATTAAGTTTTATGAAAAATTCAGTTTTTTTTAACTACCACTTAGTGGTTTCACTATTCATCAAAAAAATGAAAGTTTCTTGAAAAATATAAAAAATTAGTCCTAAGATATATTTGATATTATGAATTCAAAAATGATGCTTATTTTACCAAATTCAAAACCTATCAGTTATATTTTCTAATTTAAAAATTAATTTCCCTCTTCAAAACAAATAGCGTGTTTTTAAAAGATAATAACTATCAAAAGATTGACACTTGTTTATGTCTGGTTTAAATGTGAAATTACATCCAATGAACAACATTGTATTAATTTGTAAAAATATATTCTAAATATACATTAAAACCACTCAAATTAATAATTTATCACTATTAATTATTTCGATTAAAAAGGTTGTTTTTAATTAAAATTTAGTAATTTTCACTATTCATCCGATAATAAAAGTGATCCGAAAAGTACCAAAATTTCACCCTAAGCTAATTTCGATATTCTGAATCCAAAAATGAAGTCCATTTTGAAAAAGAAAATTTACAAAATTTCAAAAAGTGGTTATTACTATTTATAACAGATAGTTTTAATAATATTTTAACAGCATATCGTTGTTTAGTGAATCTCGGTATTGCGTACTACACACACTATCGAGGAAAGTCGTGATTGCGTGTAATGCAAGGCAAGTCAAGGATGCATGTTTTACAAGCTCATTTTGGTTTAGCGTACAACACAAGACATTAATGAAATTAAAGAGAATATTTTTAATAAAATCTCGGGGTGTTACAAATATTGTATCACCAAAATTGTTCTCAATCATGTATATAGTTGATAAAAAAATTTAAATAATCCTAATAGTGTTTTTCAAAATAATATTTAAAAGTTGATTCATAAGAAAATAATGTTATATTATATAAATCTATTTGAGAAAATGAAATTGGTGGAGAAATCAATATTGTTTTTTTAAAATTATTTTACCTTTTCTATAAAATCAGAAGTTACATTTATTTTGAAAAGGAATTGTTCATGAAGGTAAGGTGAAAAAATTTAAAAAATCTTTTATTTTAAATAGAATTTTAAATAATGGGTATTTAAAAAAGACATAAGTCTTATCAAAATGGAATGTGTAGTGTAATATAAAACCTATGATATTGAAATTATATAAAATAACTTTGGATGATTTTGAAATAACCCTATTTAAACACCAAATAATAAAGAGAATAAAAACATATTATTAAAAAGAGAAGAAGTTAAATATTATGGTCATATAAGGTAACATATAATTAGGTTTCCAGTTATAAAGGAGAATATTAGAGGGATTTAAAAACATATATTTTGTGAAAAGAACTATTAAAAGTGTTGGGAATAATTATAAACCAATTTTAAAGGCAATAGTAGATCCATCAAGGTTGAAAGAATTGTTGTCAAAAATAATTCCCATATAAATTCATATGGGTAGAAAACATGACATCCTCATACGATATATTAATAAAATTATGAAATATTAATGTAAAAGTTGAGTGGTTATGGATCAATAAAAATATTTGATTTAAAAAACCCCCCTTATAACATGGGTAAAATTTTAATCAAAACACTGTGAAATAGAGGGTTTTAAATTATACTAAAAATATCAGAGTAAAATGATAATTTATGATATGATATATCAAATTTTTCATATTTTAACCTTTTAAATAAAATTATTATTATAATATTAAACACCTTTCAATTGAATAAATTTGATATAAAACCCCATCACCATGTTTTGGATTCATTTTTAATGTGATGCTAATATCAATAAAAAGAATTTAAAGATTATTAAATACCTTATTAGGAAAATTATTCATATATATTTAATTTAATATGTACATTAAATACCCTGACATCTTCTGCAAAGATATCACATCTTTTTAGATAAATACGTATTACATTACACAAAAACACACTTGAGGATTGTAAAGGTATATTGAATTTTAAAACTCGGACAAATAAATAACTAGTCCATAAGTGTGACACATCATCTCACACTATGATATTCCAAACTAGAACCCTTCTTTGAAATATCATACATAATAAATTTCATCATAAATTAAGGAAAATATAAGAAAGAGTGGGATTTGACGATATGTGAGGTTAAACACGGGAGATGTCAACATAACATGAGTGTAAGTGTTTTAGAACATTAGAATATAATTTAAAGACCATACCCTGTATATCACTGATCAAAAAATTGAGTCATGGTATAAATATGGGTAGTTGAAAAGACACGAATCAAAATGACATCATTAACAATGAGAACATAACATTGGCATATGGCATATATTATTGTAATACACATATAATTGAAAATAATTACCATTGTAGTTATGGAACATTTCATATAATATTATAGTATAATGGGATTACTACCCAAACCATCATACTAGTCAACGTTCACACTAAAAATGATCATTAGGGAAAATTTCCTTTATTAAACTAGGTTCCCTTACCATTTTAGTATATTTATAACAAGAGATATTAATATTTATCCAATGAATTAGGGGAGATATATGTCACACCTATAAAATATTAAAAATCATACTTATGTTTTAAATAGTATCATAAATAATTAATCATATAAAAAACCATGATATAAAATGGGATTTATAATAATTTCATGAAAAAAACCCAAGAATGTAGATGTGTTTTTAAAAAAATTAACGATAGCATAAAATATGGAAAATAATCCATTTTTATAATAATTTATGCATTTTATCAATTCATAACTCATGGAAAAAGTGAGGTGCATAATCATTTTAACATGGTGTAGCCAATGGGTGAGAAAAAACTTTTCTAAAAAACATTTCATTATAAGAATTGACCATTCAAATAAAGAATAAGAGTGGTGTCCTTGGATCATATCCCCAGTAAATAATAAGTCACATTGAAGGTTGTATTATTATATATATATTTATTGTGAAATATCACTAGTAGCATTTATTGAAGAAAATTTCCTTTCCCCTTTTAAAAACACCTTTTAAAATTGAAAATATTTTAAAAATTGTATAATATTAAAATAACCTTGAAAATATATAATTTAATATTTTAAAATCTTTTAAAACATTCTAGGAAAAATATATACATTCAGATATAATTTTTTTGAAACAAATAATATTTTGAAAATATCTTCTTTGAAAATAACCATGAAAATTTATAAATAAATCTTCAATGAAAACAATGGTCATACTAGTCTAAAATTTCATTCAAGTCATACTTGTTAAAATGAATATCCCTTCTACATTTTTGGGAAAAGACTGACAAGTGTTTTCTAGAAAACTAAATGATGTTTAATTTTAAATTTGTTTTGTAAAAACTAATAACATTTGAAAAAATTTCTTTGATAAATCATTTAGGTAATTAAAAAAATAAAAAAAATTTAAAAAAAATGTTGTTGAATAAAAAATTATTTTTGACCGAATAGATAATGAAATTAATATTTTAATAAATAAAATTAACTCTTGAGTAAATAATGAGAGGAAAATGAAGGAAAAACATGTATTCTCATGAAATAACCCCATGAGAATAAATTAAATGAGTTTATTCGGAGATATATCGTAATATGACATCCTTAAATGTATAATCCAAGTCAATCTTGTTAAATAATGAGATTTTAACATAAAACCCTTACCAATTTGGTAATCTTGAATCGTAATCCACATGAAATAGTAACATTTAATGAAACGTATAATATCCTGAGAATAAATAATATCATTATATTACATTTATAGGTTTATGTATATCAACCTCACAAAATAAGATAGGTTTATATAATAAAAAATGTCTCAAAAAGGAAAATTGAGAAAAAAATTACTTATCAATTTGGTAAAATTTGAACCATAAAGCCCATTGGAGAGAGATAATAAAATGGATATTTAAATACCATTAATATAACTTCCTAACCTGAAAAGCATGAAGTTAGTTAATTGTTTAGATATATTGGCTTGATTACATGGTAGTCATATCCTGAAGGACCAAATAGTTTAATAGTTTTGGAAAAAACAGATACAAACATAGTTTCAACATTACAGCTTTAAATGAAAAACAACATATAATATTTATTAGGAATATACACAAATCTATGATTAACTCTGCAATTCATTCATAATACACCTCTTCACATCCTAGGGAAAAATAAACCATATTAAAATGTGTGAGCTTATATGGTCAATAAGGGTAAACAATAAAACTAAAGATATCATAAACATAATCATTAGGAATAGTGAATAATTAAAAACACTTTCCATTAAAAATAAAAATTTACATACTATGGTAGGAATAAGAGATGAATAAATAATTCCATAATAAAAGATAATACTTTGTATTATAATAGTCAAATAAACCCATGAACATTCAATTACTAGATTCATAATAAGGGATAGCATAATACGGGACATCATAAGCAAACCAGCAAGGCGTCGTGCCATGAAAAAAATAATCATACTACCAAGACCTCGTCCCAAGACCGTAGTTTGTCTCATGAGACCTACCGATGCACCAAGGGGATATCGGAGGACCACCTGACACATACTAAGTTAAATTCATGACTTCTATTAATAGAGATCAACATAAAAAACCTACACATTAATATTAAAACAAACATGAAATGTATATAACTTTCCATATTCACTAATAATAAACACTGACTGTTTAGAGTAATATGGTGAATGGTTTCAAGATTGCACATCCACATTCAAAATATTCATAAAACATTAAATAAAACATGTAGAATGATATAATAAGACATAAAAATAAACTAAGTAGAAGATTCAATGACGGATACTGACATAGATGAATATAATTTTAAATAGTTCCATTGAAAAATCCTTTAATAAATAATCCTTAAACATTCCAAAGTAAACTATACCACCTTGAAAATGTCAAATCATAATCCCCTAGAATATAATGAGAATAAGAAAAATCATGATATGAAATACCAAAGGGAATTACATACACCACAGGCAACAAATAAGTGGCGAATAAGGTATATATCTCATAAAATTTAAAGTGAGATGAGAAAAAATACATTTTACATTAGAAAGATGATTTATTTTGTAAAATCATTTGTTTCTCTCTTGAAACCAGATTGAAAGAATGTGTATCCAAAAAAATAAAACAGAATTTCTCTAATATTATATTTTAGGCTTAAATAAAGTCTTATTTATGTGAAATCATTTAAAAAGAGTATTGAAAAAAGATTTATAAATAAATCATTTTAGTATGGTTTAAGAAAAATATTATCAAATTTTACTACGCAAAGGCATGTTTTCATTAATAAAACCATAAATGAACCAAAATATATTTTTCATGTTAAAAGGTATGAATTTAGTTATATAAATATTTCTTAAAAAATATTATAGAGTGAACATAAAAAATTGTAAGAATTTGAGAGGTGCCTTGAATTAGGCTTCAATTTCTGAAACATTTATTGAAATTGTTTTCTAAAAAATGTAACTCCTAAGAAAATAAAGATGGATTATGATTTGTACACATATATAGAATAGTCAAACAGTATTTATGAGTATTACATGGTAATAAGTAATAATTTCATTGTAGTGAGCATAAAATAAGAGAAATGCGAATGAAAAAGGAGTTTTAGTTATAAGATAATTAAAAATTAGTAATCAATTGAATGGTATGCCAAAAAATTAATAATCATCAAATGATAGACTGAATATCAGAAAAAAAATTTGATTTATTTTATGTAAAATCAATGTGTTGTATACCTTTACATACACAATTATTAGTAGTGAATATGAAATATCTCACAAAAATGGAAGTGAGATGAAGACACCATTAGATTAAGTCTAAAGGTATTCTCTTATTGATCATAATGACATGAATAATAAAATTAAGGTTCATTAATTAAAAATACAAGAACCTCCTATTAATTTAATTTATTTATTATAACCTTTTTTATGTTCATTCTTGGCCTTTTTGATTGGTAAATAGGTTCAATTTCATTGTTCGGGTCCATTTGTTTCAGGATCGGTATATATATACATGAATGGAGAATCATGAAAAATGGGGATGTTTCTCCTGAATTGAAGTTATATGTTATTAGTAAAAATCATTAATTTCACACGGTTTAAAATTTTATTTTGTTACTTGAATTGAATATGAATCAATATATAAATTATTTAATGAAAACTATTTGGGTTAATTAGCAGGTTCTGAACTCAATGAACACATTTTCCATTATAAATAAAATCCCATCTATAAAAAAATTATAGAACCATAGATAATAATTAATACATATATTATATTATGGTTCAACCATAATAATGATTTTATGACTAGGATTAAATACAGTAATAAAAATTGAAAACCCAACATCCTTTAATGTGGTAAATTAGCACATCTTAGATGGCGTATTTTACTACTAGCATAAAAAATGGTAAAGGGGAGAAGATAATTAATTATTCAACAATCAAAACAAAATTATTATAAATTTAATTTAATTTATTTCTAATAATACTTGGATGTGGAGATGTGATGATAGAAAATAAATCAAAGGAACATGAATGAAATGTAAAATAAATGAAAAGAGGAATTTACCCCTTGAATTAAACTTCATTGAGAGCCTCTTTAAGGGATCGGATTTGATCCTTTTATATGAAAAGGGGCATCAAAACACAGGGTAGGAGTTTGGGTGTAGAGTTGGGAAGGCACGAGGCTTTAGAGGAGTGGATAGATGTTTTAAGGAGGGGAGGTATTTATATTGGAGGAAAGGAGGGGTTTCTTATTTATTTAATAATTAGTTTAATATTTTTTTCTCCAGGTGATGAATAATATTGATTAATGTGACCAAAAACAGTATTACGTGCATGTGATTTAGAACCATGTGTTCCTTACATCAGCCCTACATCAGCTATGACTCAATAAACCTGTTATTTAGCATTTATTGTAAATTATGGTATTTTACTATTTATAAAAGATTCATGTATTTTAGAAAAATCCCTAAAAATTCACCATTAACATTTTGTTTTCATGTAGAATAAAAACTAAAATCCATTTTATCAAAATAATTTTCTAAATATGAGAAATTTATTCTCAAATAAAATCATTATTTATTTGAAAAATACATATTTTATATTTAAAACTTATTTTATAATACATTCAAAAACTAACTATGGTATCATAAAATTATCCTAAAATAATTGGATAAGAAAATTTTTATTTAAGAACACATTTTACGAAAATTAATTAATATATTAATTTAAAATTTTTATTAAATCTTTATCACTCACAAAAATATGAAAACTTATTTTATAATTTATAAAATATTCTACTTCATTTATATGGTGTCAATATTTTATTTATACATGCATGGGTGATGTTAATATTCATTAGGGTGGGTTTATATTCATAAGGGTATATTACTATTCATAATGGTATGTTAAAATTCACTAAAGATTATGATTGTTATATTAGACTCAAAATATCCCCCTGAATGTAACCGTGCATATCAGATTTTCAAAATTCAAATCATAGAATTGGAAAATTATGTTTATTGGCTCGGTTATAAAAAAGTGTTTCTTTTTAAAGACTCGATGATTCATTAATTCAATATTAAATTTATTTTTAAATACTTAGGCTGTTACATTATCCCCTCCTTACAAAAATATTATCCTCAAAATTTTGAAATTGAATTTCAAAAGTTAATGGTTGAAAATTTAAAATCCCATTATGAGAAACCCACATCAAAAATATGATTAAAATATCCTCCTAATGTGAGGGAAAGGGAAATGCATTGGTTACTAAAAAATAGAATATTCTAATTGGATAACATGGTCATGGAAGAATTATCAAACAACATTGTTGTGCTGGAATGTGATAGAGAACACTCTTAGACGGAGGATCATTTAAACAAAACTATAAACTATAGTTATGAACTTTTTTTATTAATAGGACATCATTTTTATTTAAGACTCTTTTGTAAGAGTTGATGAATTATTACACTCTATAAGAGTATAAATATACCTTTCTATTTCATAAACACAATCTTACTATTTTTTGTGCCTTGAACTCTCTATACTTCATATCTTATCACATGTTACATTATGTGGTGGCATTAATCTTTAAACCCTCATAAATGATCAACAAAAACCATTTCATAAATTGTTTAAAATTTAAAAATATCATGATCCAACACTTTAGAATCATTCCCACATCTATCCTTTCTAGATAAATGTACATGGGGTCCTTGGAAATCCTCATTTTTTTAGAACATCATGATTCATCCTACTCAAATCATCTACTACCTAATTTTCCTTTAATCAACATGAAGCAGCCCTAAATTTTCACATTCCAAACATGTGAATATCTTCATCATTTATCCTCTTGAAAAATTGTAATAACTCAAATTTCCTTAAAACCTTATTGGAAACATGAACTGATCCTCACAATTTCTCTTAGATATTTTACTTATATCCCTAAATGTTGTAAACTCCATCAATGATAGAATAGACCACTTGAAGATAAGTCAATAATCAATTTTGAGGTAGTGAGTAATCATCCAAATCAATCATTTATTTATCATTATATTAATCCACGTGAATATATTTAGGTTTTCCATTCCCTCATCCATTTACATTTCCATGATATTTACTTTTTATTGAGTCACTTATCCTTGGTATAATCCATAATACGACCACAGATACTTATACAAATAGTACTATGGTACAATCCTCATATATTCCACTATTATTATAACTAGTATATTGTTGATAGAATATTCAAATTACATTATTCTAGGAGAGGCATATTAATCATTCCACTTGATCTGTGGTAGTATAATGACTTGATCATTATCCAGTAAAATCATTTGGGTCACATTCCATAGACATTTGGTACATTGATTCTCATATTGTCCCATTTCCTCGTAGTTAAAGAACAATACATTGAAACCTATTATCCTACCATTGCAATCAAGATCATTTTTACCCCTTTCTCCACACTTGTAAGAGACCCCTTTTCTTTTTAATATGTATTTGGGTTGTTTTCTTCCACATGTACCACATGTTGGAAAACTACCAATTTTATTCTTCCCTTTAACTATTCATTCCTCGACCACCATATTCTTATCTTGCTTCCATTAAATGCCATTGGAGCTAGGTATTTCTATATATACCTTGGTAACTCATGATATTTTATCCTTACATGATGAGGATACTTTGTAGACTAAATTTTCGCAAAATGTTGGCTTAAGACAATAAGAGATATCATCCTTCTTACTCTTTACATCATGTGAATTGGTGAAGTTCTCATTCCTTCAACTAGGTGACACTTCTAATAAACTCCATATACTAAATTAGATCATAAAATTAGAAACACTATTTAACCCTAAATGTGGTATACTACATAAAATTAATTTATGCATCCTGAATCCTAGAACTATATACTTTGGATAGTTTAGTTTAATAAATCCTTCATAATGTCTTGTAATAAAAATGTAAATTATGCTAAGCATATTTCCTATGGAGTGTCGAACCAGGTGGACAGTAAAGCTCATTGTCAGGTACTAGGTTAACCTGGGTCATGCATGAAACACCTTTTTAGAGTTTTTACTCCTAGGTAGGTCTATTCTAAATCCACCTCCACTTATAGTATCCAGAAAAAGATATACTTACTTAGAAGATCCAAAGAGTCTATTGATGACCAAAAATTCTAGGATGTTATTATATGTGTATCGTTAATTATATATTTGGGTTTTCCCCCTTAATATTCATTTTCTAAATCTAGTTTCTATGTTTTCTACTAAAAAGTCTCTGATAACAACTATAAACCCCCAAACCTAGAAGCTCGGAGTCAGTGCATTATTTTATAACATTGGCATGATTACAAGGAATTTGTATCCCGAAGGAAAAAATAGTTTTGTAGTATTGGAAAACTAGATACACACATTGGTTCAACATTAAAACATGATTGGAAAAATAACATATAGGTTTTATTGGGAACATCCATAATTCTATATTTATCCCGGAGATTCATTCCTAATAAACCTCTTTATATCCTAGTGAAAAATAAAACATAAGAAAAGGGGTCATCTCAGATTCTCAGTAAGGGTAAAAAATATAGTGTAAGATATAATAATCATAAAAATTAGGCATGGTGAATAAATAAATACACATTCTATTAAAAACAAACTTGTACAATGTCATAACCCATCCCCTGAGGCATGTTCCATGACTACCCCAAGCCCGCCTTCCATAGGACTGGGGTTGCAGACTTGAACCCGAAAGGTGTATCCCTAAAATGGGAAGGCATTTCCTTGAAACATGTATGAACACATAGTCCAAGAACACAACAATATGAAACCATGAAGTAAAACTGCATTATTAAAAGTGAGTACTTAAAGTAATGGGGCTAGAATACAAGCCCAACTAAAAGATACAACTATAATAGAAAATAGAAGACAACTCCTGGGATTGTCCACCAAGGATCCTACCTGATGGGTAGGTACAACTTGCCTCCACAGCTATCCACATCAATCATCACCATTGTTCAGTGTCTGGACATAGCTTTCCAAGTCTCAGTCAAGGTTGTCCGTCTTCTGTACAAGACACAATAAATTGAGGGTGAAGCCCGTGTAGGGGTGAGTATAATAATACCCAGTAGGGACCTCAAGACCCCCGAAGTTCTCTCATAATTTCACAAAGTAAACCCACAAATAATTATCTCAATCACAAAGAAAAAATTAAAATATTCATCTCAAACCAGGTATAAAACTCAGAGTTCAGAAATAAAGATTATTAATCTTATTTTCTATCATTTTATTCTATTAATAAGTCTCCATAACTGAACCATGAATGATATGTTACAATATCAATCCACACAAGGTCGTATATCTCTATTCCATGATGGTTCGCTCTAAGGATGGTCCTCGTCAATTCATGCACTGCTGATCCACATAGGGTCTCTAGAATATTAATCCACACAGGGTTGCTATGATGTTGATCCACACAGGGTCTCTAGATGCTGACCCACACAGGGTCTCTATGATGCTGATTCACACAAGGTATCTATGAGTCTGATCCACACAGGGTCTCTATGATGTTGATCCACACAGGGTCACTATGATGCCGATCCACAAAGGGTTTCTAGATACTGATTCACACAGGGTCTCTATTTAGATGAAAACTAGCCACAAGATTCCCCGCACCTGGTGCAGTTGAGTTCCGTAGAATCTTCTCCTCTGCATATCTATCATGATTCAACTACTATGAATTTACACAATTGAGTGTCCCATAGGACCACCATATCGTAAGTGTTCCAATGAAACCAATGGAACGTCAACCAGACGTCTGGTCTATGAGTTGTTGGCATTTTAGTGTTGATGGCCCGGTTGGATTTGGGTACGATCCAACCCATCCATACTCCATCATTTTCCAAAACCCATGTAGAGTGTCTCAATTGGACCGTCTCATCCCAAGTATTGCAACGCCACAAATGGTTCGTCAAACAAACGTCTGATCTGCATGATAAGGCTCTTTAAGCGAAAGTAGGCCCGAAATGGGTCCACCTCAAGGCCGACCTCGGCCAAGGATGAATTGACCCGGTTTCGGTCGCCTTCACCCAGTATAGGTCCAAACCAGCCCAACCCAAACTAGCCTGCCAGGCGCTAAATCTCGATGTGTTGGCACGGCTCGCCTTCCTAGTTGCTACCCAGCTCCCCGAACGACTCAAAGAGTCATTCATATTTTCAATCAGTGATGCCACATGGTGCCACAACGTGGTCCGTGGGACCCACGGGGCACCGGTCCCCCCCCCTCCACTATGGATTTGATGCCACGACCATTTCACCATGGAGGGCCGCCTCACCAATGCAACCAGACGAGTGCTGACGGCCCCTTCGGGTCCATGACGGCCCTAAGTGGTGCTGCCCTCTTCTGCGGCCGGTGAGCGCCAGCCACTACCTTCACCGCTGGCACTGGTCACCGGTGCTTCCGTGCTAGTTCCATGACGAAAAAACTTCCTCGAGCCACGGGGTGAGATCAGGTGGTCTATTTTCCGCTCTGCTCACCCCTAAAGGCCTCCTGGGATGCCACCGTCGCTGCGCCACTCCTAGATTTCACGGTTCTGCCAAGCTGGAAATTTGTCCCACGGAGGGTGCAGCAAGAACGAAGTGGCAGAGGGTCTAATCCTTGTTTGTTTGTCCTGCACCCTATGCGTTAGCAACATAACCAGTAGGTTACAATATATTCATCTTCAAATCAAATAATCAGTCCATGACAAATCCCCCTACCTTGATCGTGTTGGGGTCATCATTGTGGTGGAAGGAGAATTGCACTTTGATTAATAATTTGGTGTCTGTTATTCCTGGTTCTATCCATCCAATGATGTCTAAGCTACCATTACTCAAAGGTGGAAGTTGTCTTGTCACTTCTTCAGAGGTTCCTCACATTCCTCTCAAAAACCAAACCCTGAGCCTCACTTAAATAGACTGAAGATACAACTGAGTTGAACTACATTATTGAAATTCATTTATGAACTGAATTTAACATTCCAAGAACTAGTATATAGAAAAAGAGATTCAATCCATTAAATGGATTGAAAACATAGTGATCCCTCCACCGCCGCTCGACCACAGGAGAAAAATAAAATAACAATTATATGTTTTTTTATTATTCTTTTAAATGTTCGAAAAATATATTTTTCTCCAGACCCACTGTGGTCGAAGTAAAGCCTACCTTAAGCAAATCCTAGCAGTGTGGATTCAACGGTGTCCTCAGATTTTGATTCTGAGCACCGGTTCAACTGTTAGAAAATGTCCCTCATACGTTTACTGAACATACCTCAATAAAATGTTCAAAAATTCATTCTGGGCACATCAGGCCTCAGAATCAAGTGCCGTCAATTTTCTCAGACTAATAATAATACCAAATAATTTAAAAAATATTATTCTGAATTTTCTGCTCTTTTTATTCTCTATACCTGATGTCTATTTATCACCGAAACCTATAATCAAACTAGGGAAACTAATGGGGGTACTAAGAATTTATCTAACCCTCCCACTCCCTTATGCTCTCTTAGAGGTTCTCATGATTCCAGCAAACATGCACTAGGGGAATCAAACACCCACGAAGGACCCACTCATGTCAATCCTCTATCTCCACTGAGAACTCCACAAACATCACCCCATCATCGATGTCTAGCTCTCCCCAGTCGATAACGTGTGATGGGTCATGCACGTATCTCTTCAGCTTGACATATGGAAAACATTATGCAGCCAGTGCATCTTTTGAGGAAGAACTATATGGTATTCCACATCTCCTACTCTACTAAGGATATGAAAGGGTCCGATGAAACTCGTAAAATGATTGCCGCCCCGGAAAAACCTCTGTAAACCTCATAGAGGTGAGACCCGTAGGAAGAAATCGTAACCCTCCTCAAACTTCAAGGGTCCCCGTCTCCTATCTGCATATGAGTTCTCTTATCTCTATGTAGTCTTCATCCACTCATGGATGATTTACACCTTCTCTATAGTAACCTCTTCCAAGTCAAGACCCATAACTTTTGACTCCCATAGGTCTGTCCACTATAGAGGTGATCTGCATGGTCGCCCGTACAAGGCCTCAAATAGTGTCATGCCGACGGTGGAGTGATAAATATTTTTGTATGAAAACTCCACTAGTGGAAGGTGTTCCTCCCAACTACGGCCAAAATATAGGACACAAGCACATTGCATATCCTCTAGTGTCTGTATGGTCCACTCCATCTGACAATATGTCTTTGGATGAAACGTGGTGCTGAAGCGTAGCTGAGTCCCGAACGCCTCTTGCAGTCAATTCGACAAATAGGATGTAAAACAAGTTTCATTATCTGATATGATCGTCGATGTCTCCCTGTTAAGACACACAATCTCCTTCACATAGAGACGTCCCAAGCTCTCTACTGATCTCTACTCTCAGATGGATAAGAAGTAGGATGACTTGGTGAGTCAGTCTACTATCACTGAGATGGAATCATGGTTCATGGATATACGTGGTGGCCCTTTCAAGAAGTTCATTGATATACCATACCACTTTCACTTCGGTACCTTGTCTGGATGAGCTAATCCTACGGGTACCTAATGCTCGGCCTTCACTTGCAGACATGTGAGGCATCAGAACACAAACTATGCCACTACTTTAATCATCCATGTCCACCAGTACTGACGTTGGAGGTCCTGGTACATCTTCTCCACTCCAGGATGTACCGCCAAAGGGGATGTGTGGATCTCCCTCAACAACTCATCTCATAGTTTCACTCATACAATGGTGTTCCCTCTGAAGAGGGTGATGTGCACCCCATCTTCATAAAATCCATTAGGAGACAATCCGGAGAATATCTGAGCATGTTGGGAGTCACAGTCTATGTCCCCTAGCTGAGCCTCCCACACTTGTTGATGAAGTGGGGAAGTGATAGTGATAGACTGAAGATAAGACACTCCATCTCTATCCACAAAGGATATCTACAATGCGGCTAGATTTTTGGTCTCCTAACTCAGCAACTGTAGACCAGTCCTCCTGCTAAGTGCATCTACTACTACGTTCCCCTTCCCATGAGTGTATAATATCTGAAATTCAGAGTCTTAGAGGAACTCCAGCCATAACTGTTGTCTCAGGTTCATTTCCTTCTATGAGAAGATATACTTGAGACACTAGTTTCGTAGTAAATAGTAAATTGTTCACCAATTTAGTAGTGCCTCCACATCTTCAACACAACGACCACTACCGCTAACTCCAGGTCATGGGTAGCATAGTTTTGATCGTGTTTTTTAAAATTCTATGAGACATAGGTGATCACTACTCACTCCTGCATTAGGACACAACCTAGACCTATCCTTGATTCATCACAATAGACTACATACCCAATTACCACTTTTGGTAGCCTTTAGATGGGGGCACTCCTCAATCTTTGCCTCATATTTTAAAAACTCTTATGGAATCTCTCCATCCACATGAAGGGATGTCCCTACCTTGTAAAAGCTGAAAAGGGTGCCATAACTCTATAAAAGTTGTTTGCAAATCTCTGATAGTAACCAGCTAATCCCAGTAAATGACGCACTTCAATCACACTCCCGGGTGGCTCCCAAGAAAGCACTGCGCATATCTTCGCCGAATCCACCACAACTCCGTCCCCTGAGATAATGTGCCCCAGGAAGTGGACTTCTCGTATCCATAATTGGCACATCGATAGCATACCATAAATATGGTGCACACGAACAGTATCCAGAACTCTGTACATTTTCGGGGTGTGCTCCTCCTCTGAAACCGAGTATATCAGAATTTCATCAATAAATACTACCACAAATCGATCAAGGTGAAGCTGGAAGATCCTGTTCATGAGCCCTAGGAACATTGTTGGAGCATTGGTCACACGTAAGGGCATTACCAAGAACTCAAAATGGAAATACTGACATCTGAAGGCCATCTTCAGTACATCCTCATCCTATACCCTGAGCTAGAAATAGCCTAATCTGAGGTCTATCATCAAAAACCATCGATCTCTATTCAGCTGGTCAAAGATGTCACCAGTCCTCGAGAGTGAAAACTTGTTCTTCACTGTCACCTAGTTCAAGATTTGATAGTCCACCCAATTCCTCAAACTCCCAAATGCCTTCTTGGAAAACAAAATCAATGATGAAAATGGAGAAACATAGGGTATTATGAACCTGTTCTTCTGCAATCCCTCCAACTGTACCAGCAACTCACATAGCTCCGTAGGAACCATCTGATATGCTGGTGTATATATCAGTGTCATCCTAGGTTAAAAATCGATGTATAAGTCTTCCTCTCTACAAGGAGGTTGTCCCAGAACATCATCAAGAAACACATCAGCATACTAGTCCACCACTACAGGATAACTCTGACTCTTCACATCAACATCACTGATGTAAGGCTAAGCAACTGACAAGAGATCGGCTACACCCTCCTCCGAGTAAGTCCATATTGTGCGTCAAAGGTTCCCATCTCTCCAGGGAAGGTAAATTTGATCCCGTCATCAGGGACACACCGCACATTGTGCTTAAAACAGTTGATCTTTGCATGGACTGTGGATATCTAGTTCATATCCAAGATGACGTCAAAAGGCCACAAAACTACTACTAGGAGATCCTTGCTGATGCTCTCGCCTCCTAGAGTGTGCTCACATTGTCTGCAATAGTGTGTAATCGTCGAATATTCTTCTATAGGAGTCTCTACTCGTATGATTAAAGCCAAGGACTCTATCAAAATCTCTAAGCCCCTAATGAGTGTGGTGGTAATGAAAGAGTAATTGGAACCTGTGTCTTTAAGTACTATAGATAGGGTGGAATAGACACTGATCATAACTATAATCATCTCTGGAGAGCTGTGGTCATAGGCCCCTGCCTCCTGTAGGTGAGCTCCCCCCTATCCACCTTCTCCCTATGGTTGGGGTGGACCACTTGGGGGTGGTGTCAGTCGAACCTCAAATCGCCTCCCACCACCTTCTGTAGGACCTGCTGCTCTACCACATTTGCTTCCATGTGGAACTCCTCACTTTAATCATTGTCTCTACCTCAGTGGTCCCTCGACCACCTTTTGTTCATCAGTATAATGTGTTGGGTAGTCATGAGCCCTGTGGCCTTACCCACGGCACGTGAAGCACAGTCCGCTTCCCAAAAGACTCCCTCTACCTCGAGAGCTCTGCACCTCTGACCCTACATTCTGGGGTCATCCACCAGAGTGTCAGGCCTGCTTGGACCTCTGCGTCATCGACCTACTGCATGTGGCTGGTGACTCATCCATCTGTCCTCCGGTGGTGGATATCACCGTCGGGGCCTGCTCGGCTATGAATCTCTCCACCAATAATGCTCACTCGAGCACTCTAGACTGTGTTGGGATATTCAGAGATATCACTAATGCTCTAATATTCTGCTGGAAACCATGCTCCAAAGTCCATTCCCTGATGAATGGGTCTCGTACCATGTCAGTGGAGTAGTGCTAGAGTTTAGTGAATCTCGCCGACTATTGAGCCACTAATTGGCTACCCTATTGTAAGTGTAGAAACTCTTGGATACACACTGAGCTTAAATTCTGTATTACGAACTCCGCCGAAAAGAGGGTCTTGATTTCCAACCACTATAGTGTCGCCTCCTCATGTGTATGAAGCATCAGAATAAACCGTCTCCTTATTGTTCCATGGAAAAGGCTAGCATCTCGGATCACCATATGCTCTACTAGTGTCCCAACTAGCCAGAAAACTCTAGCCATAGCCTCTATCCTTCCCCAGCTTCCTGGGGATTTGTTTTGCCTCAAAACCTTAGAGGCCTTTGCTGCTTGAACTCGTTTAAAGATTTCAATCGGTGTGCACTATCTGCTATTGGGGATAGTAGAAACATTTTCCAAATGGGTAGTGGTGTTGCTGGTGCACCACCCGAAGGTGCTAGCGCTGTAAGAGAGCCTTGTACCGAATCCTCATCGCTCGGTGGGATGTCATCGTGAATTATCTCTATAATCATGTTTGGTAGTCTACGTGGTGGAATCCTGAAGGGAAAAAGGTGGGCCATGGTCAATAAGTTATACCTGGTTAGGTGAATCAAAAAAGATCAAGTAAAACATTTCCAAAACACAAGCAATCAGTGTTTTCAAGCACTTAGTAGGAAATCAGAATTCAGGGTCCTGGTGTATGGATATGTCGGACGCTGTACCAACATTAGACTCCCCTAACTGATAACCACACTCAAGACACTTAACATTGTTTCTCCATTGGAAAGATTAGAGTCTTAGTTGTTTGGTAGAACTGATTCATCTGATACCACTTTGTCAGGACTTGTCCCTCGGGGCTCATGTCGTGACTACACCAATCCCACCTTCCATAGGCTAGAGGTTGGAGAATAGCACCATAAAATCATATCCCTAAAATTTGAAGATATTTCCTTTAAACCAATAAAAACACATATTCCAATAACACAACAATATGAAACCACGAAGTAAATCTACAGTAGTGAAAGTAAGTAATGAAAGTAAAGGGGCCAGAATATAAGCCCAAATGAAAGATACAACTACAAAATAAAATTTTAGATAGCTCCTGGGATCATCCACCAAGGACCCTACATGAAGGGTAGGTACATCTATCTTACACATATCTCCACGTCAATAATCACAACCATCCATCGTTAGTTCCTAGATCCTTGAGTCTCAATCAAGGTTGGATATCATCTACAAAAGACACCACAAGGTGCAGGCGAAGACCATACAGGGGTGACAATAACAATACCCATAAGGGACCTAAATACCCCCAAAGGTCTCTCATAATTCCACAAATGAAAACCACAATGCATGATCTCAATCACAAAATCCCAAAGTAAAAGACTCACCTCAAAATGTGCATACAACTAAGAGTTCAAGAATAAATATGATTAATCTTATGCTATATCATTTTATACTGTTAAGAAGTCTATACAACTAAACCATGGAGGAGTTGTTATAATGTATTTCCACATAGGGTTTTATATCTCTGATCCACGATAGGATGCTCTATGGATGGTCCCCGTCGGTTTACGCACTGTTGATCAATAAAGGGTCGCTAGAATACTGATCCACATAGGGTCACTATGAGGTTGATCCACACCAGGTCTCTAGATGCTAATCCACAATGTGTCTCTATGATTCTCATCCACACCGGGTCGCAATGATGCTGATCCAAACATGGTCTCTATGATGCTGATCCACAAATGGTTGCAAGATGATGATCCACATTAGGTCGCTACATAAATTACAGCCAGCCAGCAGATTCCCTGTACCCGGTGCCCAAGATTTACGTAGAATCTGCTGCTCTGGATATCAGTCATACCTCACCAACAACAAAGTTCCAATAAGTATAATCTCAAAGGACATACATTTTTTAAGGCTTCCAACGCAATGTATGGTGCATCAACCACACACCTCGTCTGTGAGTTGTAGGCATTTTAGTGCCGAGGGCCCGTTTGGATTCAGGTATGATCCATCCCGGCCATACTCCAACATTCACTAAATCCAATGTGGAGTATCTCAAAAGGTCCATCTCATCCGATGGATTTTAATGTTGTAGAAATTTTATCAAATAGACGTTTGGTTTGCAAGATATGTCTCATCAAGAGAAACTGGGCCCAAAAGGGGTCTGGGTTCAGTCCGGCCCGGTTGGGATGGGTCGCGGAGGGCTCAGCCTGTTAAGACACAAACCGGCCTAGCCTACCGGCTGGGTGCAGCCCATCGAGCGACGCAGCCCTGTGCACAGGCGCGGCTTGCCAGCCAGGTGGCTGCCCAGCTCCCCGAACGGCTCAAAGAGTCATTTAGCTCATCAATCAGCAGCGCCATGTGGTCCACGGGACCGACAGGGTGCATGCCCCCCTATTAAGTGTCTTTGATGAAGTGGACCCTTCACCAGAGAGCGTGACTATACGCCATCTCAATAAAGCATTCGGCCGAGTGCTAGCCGCCTCTTCGGGTCTGCCACGGCGTTGCCCTCTTCTGTAGCTGGAGAGCGTCGTCCGCTGCCTTGACTGCCGACACTGGTCATCAGTGTTGCCCCGTTGGTGCCATGCCGAAAGATCATCCACGGGCCAACAGGTGAGATCCAGTGGTCTGTTTCTCCCTCCGCTCGCGCCTACGGGCTTCCCGGGATGCCTCTGTCGTTGCGCGACTCCCGGATTTAATGGTTCTGCCGAGTTGGAAATTCGTCACCCAAAGAGCGCGACAAGAATGAAGTAGTGGAGGGACCTAGCCTTGTTCATTTGGTCTGGTCCCTCCTTGTTAGCATCGTAACAAGAAGGTAATGATTTATTCATCTTCAAATCAAAGAATTAAACCATGACAAAACCCCCTACCTTGATCATGTTGAGTTCTTCACAGTGGTGGTTGAAGAATCAATTTTTTAATGAAGCCGCTGTCATTTTCCATTCCTAGTTTGATACCCCCTAATGACATCCAAGCTTCTGTTCCTCATCGGTGGAAGTCATCGTGTTACTTCGTCAGATGTTCTTCACATTCCTCTCAAATACCAAACCCCAATCCTCACTTAAATAGAATAAAGAGACAACTGAGTTTCACAACATTAATTTAGTTCATTTTTGAATAAAATTTAACGTTCCAATGTCGAGGTTACAAGAACAAATAGTTAAGCCATTAAATATCATGATAACACAGCGGTCCCACCACCGCTGCACGACCCCTCAAGAAAAATAAAATAACAATTATATGTTCTTTTATTATTCTTTTATATGTACAAAAATTATCTTTTTCTCCCGGCCCACTGCGGTCGAAGTTAATGCTCCCTTAAGAGAATCTCATCATTGCAGATTTTATTGTGTCCTCAGATTTAAATTCTGAGCCCCATATGAAATGTTGGAAAATGCAGCTTGTACAATTACTTAACGTACTATAAAAAAGTTCCCAAATCTATTCTGGGCACAATGGGCCTCAAAATCAAGCGCCATCAATTTTCAAAGAATTGTAGTATTCCCAAATAATTTTTTGAAAACATTTATATGGAATTTCTGGGACTTTACATACACACTATGGAAGTAAAAATAGATGAATAAATAATGCCATAATAATACATAATCTGGTGTATTCTTCTAGTTGAATAACCACATGAACTATCAAATACAAGATTCTTAATGATAGAATTCATAATACTGGACATCATAACCATATCATCAGGGCCTCATGCTAAGACCATATATAGTCATACTGTCAAGACATTGTGCTAAGATCATAGGTTGTCTCATGAGACCTACCGATGAACCGGGGGGCAATAAGAGGCCCCAAAAAACACTTACTATGTCTAATTTGTTACTCATTTGAATGGGGATCAACACAAAAATATACAAATTCATATTGAAACTAACATATGAAATTTAAATAACATTCCCAAATCATTAAACATAAACACTAATGATTCAGAGTAATATAGTGAATAATTTCAACATAGCACATCCATAATCAAACTATTCAAAAACCATTCTATAATAAATGGTGGATGACACCTCAATGAAGTAAAATATTCATAAAATGATATTGACATAGATGATTAAACATTTATATGAGACCATTGAAAAATCCTTCTGGAAATAATCCCTAAACATTCCAAAGTGTCCTATACAACCTTGAAACAATCAAATCTCAATCCCTTAGAATATCATGAGAATAAGTAAACTCAAGATATTATATAGTATAGGGAATTAAATTACCCAAAATTACAAAATAGTTTGTGAATAATGTGTATATCTCATGCAAATTAATTTTTGACGAGAATTTTTTTTTTATCTTTGGAAACATGAGTTCTATTGGAAAATAACTTGTATTTTTCATGAAATAAAATTTTAAACATATATATCTCAGAAAATAAATATTAATTTCATTTAAATTATATTTTAAGAATAAATTAATTCTTATTGAGGTTAAATCATTTAAAAAGTGTTTTAAATAAGCTTTATAAATAAAACATTTTAGTGCTGTTTATGAAAAACAATAATGGATTTTAAAGAAAAAAAGGAATGATTGAATTAATAAAAATAGAAATGAACCAAAATATATTTTCCATGTTAAAATCTTTTATTTTATAAAGATTAATATGACCTAAAATTAATTATAAATTGAAATTCCAAATATCTAATAATTCGATAAGATCCTTGAATCGGGATTGCATTTCAGAACAACTTTTTGAAAGATTACTCTAAAACACATTACTCATCATAAAATAAAGTTGGATTATAAATGTTACACATATATAGAAAATTCAAAATTTATTTAGGATGAGTACATAGGAATAAATAATAATTTGATAGAGGTGATTAGAGAATAAGAGTAACCCGAATGAAATTGGAGGTTCAAGTAGAAAATATGTAAACCATCGTAATCAATTGAATTCAATGACCCAAAATTAATAATTATCAAATGATACATTGAATATCATGATATAAAATATATTACTCATATGAAACATCAATAGGAAATATACATACACCATACACAAGTAGTAGTATTGTATACAGAATATCTCGCAAAAATGGAAGTGAGTTGAAGAAACCCTTACCTTAAGATTGAAGGTGTTCTCCACCTGATCTTAATAACCTAAATAATAAAAAATTTCTCCATTAATTAATAATTATAGAACTTTATATTAATTAAATTTATTTATTAGAATGTTATTAATTTAATTCATAGACTTTTTGATGCGTTAAGAGGTTCAATTTTATTATTTGGGTCTGTTTGTTTCATGATCGGTATACTTATGTACATGATCATAGAATCATGTAAAATTAGGGTGGTTGTATAGAATTAAAGTTATATGTTACTAGTGAATATCTATATGGTAACATGTTTGTAAATTCATTTTTGTTGCTTGGAGTGATGCAAAATAATTATATAAGTTATTTAATGATAATCGTTTGGGTTAATTAGTGGTTTCTGACCACAACAAACTCGTTTTTCTTTATAAATAAAGAACATATGTAAAAAATATTACATAACCATAAATGAGACATAATAAAAATATTATATTCTATTTAAACCAAAATAATTGTTTCATGACTATAAGTAAATACAATAATAGAAATTGAGAACCCATCGTTCTTGAATGTCATAAATTTTCAAATCTCAGATTCACTTCATTTTATATATAGCAAAAAAGAAGGGTAATTGAGGGATGATAATAACTTATTTAATAATAATAACAATATTGCAGTACATGTACTTTAATGGAGTTTTTATAATAGTTTGATGGGGATATGTGATCATAGAAAAGAAAAAAAATGAACTTGAATGGAATGTAAAAGAATTGAAATAAGTAATTTACCTCTTGAATTAATCATCCTTTAAAGCCTCTTCAGGGGAGAGGACTTGTTATTTTTATGAGCAAAAGGGAAATTGAATGTTGGGAAGGATCATGGGAGGATATTTGGGTAGAATTTAGACAATCCACAAGGCTTGAGAGGATAGAAGAGAAAAGGTATGTAGGTTTGGTATTTATAGTGGAGGAGAGGAGGGGTTTCTCAATTTTTTAATCATTGCGTTATTTTTTTGCTCAAGACTATGAATAGTATTTATACATGTGACCAAAAAAATATATATTCATATGAGTTCGTTCCAATTGTTCCTAAATCATCCTTACATCACATATGACTCAATAAACCATGTATTTAGCATTTATCATGAATTATCAAAATTTACTATTCGGAAAAAATTCTTTTATTTTAGAAAAATCCTAAAAATCAACCCTAACAGTTTTGTAGTTGTGTTGAATTAGAAAATGGACTCAATTTTATCCAAATAATTTTATAAATATGTAGATTTTAATTTTTAAATAAAATCATTATTTACATTCAAAATACAGATTTAATATTTAAAACTACATTTATAATACTTTCAAAAATTAAGAATAGTCTAATAAAATTATAATAATATCATAGGACAAGAAATAAATATTTAGGAATTGATATTATGAAAATTTATATATTTATTTATTTAAAATTTTAATTTAATTTTTATCACTCAACAAAATATGAATACTTAATTAATAATTTATAAAAATTATACTTCATTTAAAATGTACATTAATTTTATTTATACTATCATGGGTGAGATTATTATTCATAAGGGTAGGTTTCTATTCACAAGGGTATGTTAATATTCATAAGGGTTGGTTAATATTAACCAAAATTTATATTTGTTCTATCAACCTCCAAAAATCACCCTGAATGAAATCGTGTATGTCACATTTTGGAAAATCAGTTAACAGAAGTGAAAAAATTATGTTTATTGGCTCAGTTATAACAAATTGTTTCTGTAGAGACTAAGGGATTCATGCATTAAATATTAAATATATTGGTAAATCCTTAGGGTGTTAAAATTAATTTTCAGGATAATAATCATAAAATAAATTCAAGGGTAGTATATACACCACATAAAAGAAGTTTGAGGTGAATATGGAATTTGTCTCATAGAAGTAAAATGTAATATAGAAATCCCTGACAACATTAGTAATTTATTTTATATTGTTAATAAATAAATAATAAAATAACATAAAAAATTAAATATAATTTATATAATTATATTCATGATATAAATTTTAAATGTATCAATATATACATCATGAAAAATAAAAAAGTGATGATTTTTTACATGTCTCCCATAAATAAAAGCGAGACTATAAATCCTTTACCTTAAGTCCCAATTTATTTTATAAAAATTGGAACCTACTATATAATAAATATATGATTATTAAAAATTAATTTAAGAAAAACCGTATATATATCATTCCAAATACGATTCAGTTATGACCTTTTATCAATCCTTTAGTAACAATTCTTTGTTAATGTCACATTTTAGGCAACAATTGATTTGTTATTCATATATGTTTTGATATTATATTTTTTCCCTCTTAATTTGATCATTGATAGATCATATATATAATTTTAATCATGATATAAATATAATATATATTAATTATATTTTTTTTATAGAAATATATAATAGTTACAAATAGAAATTTAAATACACCGTTCAGGGAGATGGTAGGTCATATGTACGCATGAACGTTGTTTCCATTTTCTCAAAGGAAAGAAAGAAAGAAATTAAAATAATATATAACCATTATAGAAAAATTTTAATGTAATTTATATCTAAAATTTTCATTAATATCATTCTTTTTTTCTATCCATGAAAGCGTGAACAAATCACATTACTTCGTAAGGCTGTAGTTTTCCACACACACGAAAGACTTTATCCTTTTCCCATAGAATGGAATGTAAGAAGGAACATGTGATATAATGATTCAATAAAAATAATAATATCCTAAATATAATACATAAACAATAAATATATCATTATATATAGTTGTGATTGGTGGGGATGGAAAATGAATAACATCAATTCATGAGGCGGTAGTCCATTGTACCCAAAAATGATGATTTCATAGCCTAGTTTATGTAAGAGGGAAAGGATTTAGGTCATACAATTAACACTATAAAATATTATTATTTATCCATCAATTAATAATAATTTAAGTAGGTTTAATATAAAGTAAAATATAATGCTCAGTTGTGTATGTTACCTCTTCTTCAGATGTCTTTTATTTGTTTTCACAATAATGATTATTATAATGGATTTATGACCAAAATATGACTTATTGGATAATATTAAAAAAAGTAAGGAAGGTATTTTAGGATGTATTTGATGATGAAAATGGGTTTTAATGTGTGTAGTGTAGCTGAGAGAGGGTGGCCTTTATAAGTGAGTCGAGTGGAAAACATTTTATTTTTGAAAAGAAAGAGGTCTAAGCATGTTTTTCACATTCAATTTGCCTCTAGATAGGAAATTTTTTAAATGTAAAGGTGTTAAGTTTTATATATATCTATAAAATATTATTTGTACATGTTTTGGGAAATTTTTAACCCTTATATTTTTATTTTGAACCCCTAGTAAACCAATTTTCACGTTAACCACAATAATTAATTTTTTACTTCTTTTACTATTCGTTATTTTAAAAAAGTTTGTTGATATTATTAGATAAATAAATTATTATGATTAAAAATATGGAATCAATTTTTACATATTCCATTCATAATAGTGAAATATGTAATTTAATATTAACCCCATAGACTCGATGAGAATGTAGTTTTCCAATGCGAAATTGTATACATGTTTAAAATGGTTTATATAAAAATTCAATATATAAATTATAAAAATGGAATAAATTAGAATAATATGTATATTATTTACCTAATAATACATTGAAAAGTTTATTAATATAATTTTAATATTTTAAAATACTTTTATAAAATTAAAATTCTTAATAAGAACCAAAATGTTTCACTGTTAATCAAAAAATTAATCTATTTAGAAAATTATAAAACATTGAATCTAGGATATTGTCTACATTATGATTTGAAAAATAATGATTATATATTTAAATAAAGTTTCTAAATTTAAAAAAATAACTTTAAAATAATTCATCAAAGTAGACAAAAATACTTTTTAGGAAAAAAATGGGTTTTATGCCTAAAATTGTATTTATTTTAATATATTCTGTAAAAAAACTAATTTGAATGTTAAAAAAATTATTGAATATATAATATATAAATATTATTAAAATGATTCAATAAAATATATTAATTTAATTTATTGATGGAAAACACAATTTTCTGCTTAAAAATGTTCTTTAATAAAAAGATATTATTTAATTTTTTATAGTTATTATATTAATTTCCAGTTAATTTGTCACCAAAGAATTCATGGTTAGTCCATAAATTTTCATAATTTAGTTAATCTTATTCATACCCACCATTTCAATGGCTAGGTGATAACTATCATATTAAATAATTATATTTTAACAGAATGTCATAATTCATTTAAACTCAATGTTGCATGTATAATAAGTTACAATGTGTTGTGTGTAATACAAGATGAAATAAATGTTTCATTTAAAAAAATTCAAATGATTGAATTTAGTGGAAAAAATATTTCACAACATCTTAGTGTTTTATATTCTACCACCTAAATAATTTTCATCCTCACAATTTGAACTTGTTTTTGGTGAAGATGGGTTTAACATTTGAAAACCCATTTGTGAGAAACCAACACCATAAAAATGGTACTACAAAATTATTTCTGAAAAGATATAAATGGATGTTAGAAGGTAATATGGAATGGAACATACTAGGTTTCAAAATATGGGAACATAGATGGGTAGTTCATATTTATACATGGAGGAAAATCATAATGTCTAAATAAAGAGGGAGAGTGACATAGATCCTTGATTATAAGAAATTGAATGATCATGTGATAATTAATGACCAAAAAAACATAAACCAATGAGGTGAAAAAAATTTCATTGATATCATTATAAATGAAACTAATATGAAAATATTTTATTTCAATATCCCTTTAGAAAATTCTAATTGTTATAATTTGTTTATATACATAGTTAATTCCATTATATTTATTAAGCACACTATCATTATTAGGTTGTGACATTATCAATTTTAACATAATCTCTTACCACAAGAGATGGATTTTTTATGTCTAAAGATCTAATGGATTAAAAGATCCATAAAATAATGACAATTCATTCATAATATTTTTATTCATCGTAAAAATAATTGTTAGCACAGGTTACCCAATATGCGTAAATCATCACATGGTAAAATAATTAATTTACTTCTTAATACCCATGCAATGTTCAACTTAAAAAATTCCATTAATAGTTAACCTTATATCCCATACAAAATTAAAAAATTTAGAAATAAGGTCACTAAATTTCTCAAAATCGACTCAACATAAATCCCCCAAATATCATAAAGTGTCTATTGATTGTCACACACCAAATATGTGAATACATTATTCATATTTTTTTAAAACATGGTAATAAACATAATTATGATAAAGCCATAATGAAAATAAAAAAAATAATTATTCCATGAATAAAACTATATATTATCAAATATATTCCATAAATAAAATAATGTTTTAAACTTCATAACATAAAACGATTTTCCTAGAAATAGTTAATCAATTCCAAGGTCACTGATATTTTCCAATTTCCTTTTTTCATATCCAACATCTTTTATTAGAAAATAATTACTTCAACATCATGAACATATTAAGGGTTATATTCCATTAATCTTGTGTTTTTTATAATGTATCACCTTTCCATTAAATCGCATTTCTTGGTCATTATAACAGTTTAATATATTCATAGAAATCATTAATTAATAAAATATAATTAAAATCTCTTATATTTTTCCTGAATCCATAACATAATTATTGAATTACAATACATAAAAACTTCAATCACCCTACCTCATTCTCAAACCCTTAATTGAGATTAATTATATTTTTCATCAATACCTCTTTTATAACATCATATATTCCTCTCTTTGGTATTTGTCTTTATCATCTTATTACCCATTTTTGGTTGTTTTCTAAGACACCTAAGGATAGAGAGCCTTTACTGGGGAAGATTAATTAATGTCAGTTAATTTAAATTTTATTTAATAAAATTATTCTAAGTCTAAGTGTGTAGAAAAATTTATGGTGTTCTCCCTATGTTTGGAGAACACTAGAGAATGATTTGGGTAATTTTTATATAATCTTGAATTTTTATTGTATTCTAGGAGATTTAGCTTCATGAAATAATGAAAAATAGTGCATTGGTTTTTGTATAGATGTCATGAATTGGTTGAAGGTGTGAAAAGTCTACACAAATTGAATTATTATAATGTCACGAGGCAGTCAAAATCAGGTTTTTAATTAACGGAGACTTATTTTCTGATGTATTTTGTGAATTTTTAAATTCATGTTGTGAAATGGTTTCATGAAGTTAATGTTTTGATATTAGTGTTTTTAGGTAACTAAATGTGTGATTAATTATTCATTTAACCTATAAATTCTTCTCTCTTGTTCTAATACCACTCCCAAGAGTTTTTTGATATCCACTACTTCTAGATAATTCATTTGGTGATTGGTCATTGTGGTTGTTGTGGTGGGTCTCTCCAAGTACAGAATGTCTCTACTTATTTATTTTTGTTGATCATGGTTTCCCTATTGTTATTTTTTATGAATATATGAATATATGATGATAATATTCATTACAATTTTAGATATATTATGTGAACAACCTATAGAGGATAACACTTATTTTGGTTGTGGTATGGTGTGTGTGTTTCATTGATGTTTGTTGTGATATTTACACTCTACTAACCTCTTTGATTGATAAATTGATTTTGAGATGTATGAATAGATTCTAGGGCATATTTTTTAACAGTAAAATCTTTCATATTTTTGGATCAATTTTGTGGGTGTGCATGACTCGATTTGGAGGTTGTTAGTTCCCTCTCAAAACTATATTGGATGAACTATATATCTATAGTTTTTATAAATTATTTTATAAATTAATTATAATTATTTAATTGAGTTTATGGAAATAGTTTTTTTGAGAAATGGTTCTTTTCCCCTTGTTTTGGTAAATCAATATGGGTATTTTCAATGAACTTTTAAATAGATTTGTGATATGGTATTAAAAGGTATATTTTTATGAAATGGTTTTCAGAAAAATTCACTCGGAAGACATGGGCACTTGGGTGGATGGTGTAGTAATAAGAAACATCTCTTGATACCACCAGGTGGTTCACTCATGGAGTTTTCATCTACTCCCTAATCCCTTAGCTCTAGAGAATTTTTATAATTGTTAGAAGGTTCACTTCTTGGGGTGTTCCTCTACTATCTATATTAAAAGCATATGTATTGAGCATTGATGAGTGTGATTTTCAATATTTGGGTACAAATGTTCCTAGCTAGCCTGATCAAGTGCTATTTTGGGCATGATGTTCCATGTTCAATATTTTATTGTATTGTAAATGATATGTGATACATATTTTGGTTTGAATGCTTTTATATATGTGACATTCATTGAAATTATTTTATATGGAATATGGAAATGTGGGAAAATGGGAAATGTTTTACAACGATTTTGATGTAAAAACTATTTAACCATTTATCATTCCATGATATATTTAAATTTGAACATGTTCAGATTATATTATATATATGATATGGAAAACCTCGATGAGGACCTACTGATTGTATTTAGCTCACACCCAACATATCCCTTTAGAGTAATTTATAATTTGTTTTTTCTCTTTAATTATGGAATTAGAAGTATCTATAGATATGAGGTAAAGATTATTTTAACTTTGTTGGATAGCTAGGGGTGATATGGTGTGAGATTTAAAAAAAATATCACATAAATAATCCATTTCATTTTTACTTTCCATTTTATATTGGACATGTACATTAGATATTGTTCAACTTCTTTTGAGTTATATCACTTGTGATGATTCCACATTGATATGAAATATAATCTTATCTACTCTTTAATTTTTTCATCACATTACATTTATTTATATATCATGTTGTCTTCTTTAGATTTGGAAAAATTATTTCTTATGGTTGTTTTTTATCCTAGTTTATAGTCATTAGCTCATTGGATTCAGGATCCCACTTCATGTATGTGATGGTTTGCATTGGTTACTTGTTTTAGAGGGTAATATGGTTAGGTTCATCATAGTTTGGTATTAGAGTTCTGGTTTGTACTCTAGTTTTGGATGATGGTATATAGTCTATAGGATTGTTAGGATTTGAGGGGTTGGTTTTAGTGTGTTCCTAGCCATATCATTCCATGATGAGACCCATGATTCCATGTAATACTAGGATGTGTGTATTATATAATATGTTCTTGATATTAGACTTAGATTCTACTTGTGGTTTTCTAATTTGAACTTAGAATATACCAATGTCTAAACATTTATTTTGTTTTGGTGTATAGAAGTATGACTCTTAGATGACTTCCAAGGGTTCCTTAGGATAGTGTAGTAGATTCTCTTCAATGGGATCTACCTCTAGATAAGAATCATATCAAGGTTATCATGCAGTACTTTCATGCTATAAACCAAAATGTTCCGCATTTCCATAACACAGTTTTTGACATATAACTGGGTGATGTAGAAGAAAGGAATTGATCATGAGGGTTATTACACAATAAACCACCATCAATTATGGATATGAATTAACCATAAGAGGTTGATGAATATATTGAAATGATCAATTATATATTAGAGTTCCTAGATAAACCTGATAATATTATGGTAAAGTTCATGGTGTTTAGACATGAGGGTCCTAACTAGTAGTGGTGGGAATCTATGGTCCAGACAGATAGACTTGTGGGATGAGTTGGATGTGTTTCAAGACCCACTTCTTTCAGAAGTTTATTGCACTATCACTAATGATGGAGAAGTCATTGGAGTTTTTATTCTTGTAGCTAGGAGATCATTTAATGTGAGTGTACAATAACCAGTTTTTGAATCTATTTCAATTTCTTTGAGGTATTAACGAATGGCCAGTTAACGGTTCATTTTTTCCTATAGGATTTCTTTATGGATACCATATCAAAATTATTTATGATGGATCTTTTTAACTATGAGGATATGTTAGATAGGTCTATGATGGAAGAGATGGATATAGTAGGCAAGGTTGGTTTTTATTCCCCTTCTCTTCCACCAAGTTGTAGATTCAATTTCACATAGGTCAGAAAAATGAAGTGGCACGATCGTCAAAGGAGTGTTGGCGGCAGTTATCAGCTGTGGGAATCAACAACACCATTAGTTATACCTAGTAGCATGACCCTAACTTTCTATAACCATTGAAGGTTTTGTCACTCTCAAATCTCTTATATTAAACCTATGAACTTATGAAATAGTTTTGTATGTTATGGTAATCTACAATGTTTCTGTTAGTCTATGTATATGCCTCATTATGGTCAAGGTTACTCACCACAAAATTATATTGTGGAATAGTTAGATTATTTGAAGACTATATTGAACTTGGTAAAGGCCTTAGGAGTGAAGTGCATTCACATAGTGGATGAGTTTCCAATGGAGGTAGATGAAGATTCAGTGAAAGTGAGAGGTATTTACATTATTTTATATTTTGTAGAAAGTTATTTATTTGGAACAAGTTCCTCCCATTCATTTAAATATTACTGTTTTTTTGATGTTCTTAATTATCCAATAGAGATAATGTGTTCTAAAGAGTTATAAACACATCATGGGAAGAGGAAAGAGAATGGGTTTCAGTGTCCTTAATTAATATCAATATATGACACAAAATTAGTCTAGGACTTCATCATTCAAGATCCAGATATGTTTCATGTCATCATCTGGATGGATTGAATTATCACTCGTCATGATGATGTTGACTATTATTATATTCATTTTTTTTATTATGGTTGATGGGAGATGTTGGGTGTTATATGAAGAGTGGCATGTAAGGTCTACTCATATAGTACGCCCCATCTTGAGCAAAGTAGTTTGTTGTATACTCTAATAGTTATGCACGATGAAATTTTGTCCATTACTAACCATCCTTCTATTGTATGATATTTTCTAGATTTTTTTCCCGATGAATTATTTGGTATTCCTGAAGATAGGGAGGTAGTGTTTACGATATATTTTGTTATAGGTACACAACCGATCTTGATTCCCTCTTATTATATGAAATGAGAGAAAATGAAAGAGCCCCTTATTCAGTTTGATGACCCAATAATTAAAGGTTTTCATTTATATAGTATTTTTTTATTTGGAACCCTCTATGGGTTTTTCCAATAAGGAAGATGGTTCACTCTAAAATTGTGTGTACTATTAGATAATGGACAAGGTAATTGTTAAAAATAAGTATCCATTTCCCTATTTGGATTTTTTTTCGAATAGATAAAGGGGAAATGTGGGTTTAAATGATTGATTTTATATTGGGTTATTATTAGCTCATAGATCAAGTGTGTGATATACTAAAGGTGTATTTTAAGAGTAGGAATGTCCATTACGAATATCTCATGTTGTAGTTTGGTATGATTATTGATCTAGGGGAAATGGGTGATAATGAGGTGGTACCCCTGGATAAAAAAGTTTCGGGTTGTAGCAACAAGGCAGGGAAAGACCTGAACTTGCTTTTGGAAGGGGACTCAACTGGAGGTAACAATGATGGAGTGAAGGAGGCTCACCTGGAGGTAACAACATTGTAGATGGATCCAATTAATGCAGCCAATGTTTCAGAGGCGATTGAGGGACCTTGTGAGGACTAAGAATACGGTGGGCAATCCCAATGTCTGGCTTTGAGAGACACCTCAAAGCAACATCAATACATGGGAAGAGGCTATCAATAGGATGTAGCCTACGAGGTGCCAAGGCAGGCCATATAGGAGACCCTTTCTTATGCGGAGATGGTTGAAGCTGGGAGATTAAACATGGACCTTCAAAATCGGTTTGCAGTGTTGGGTGATGATGAATGCCAAGATAATGGGGATCTAAACAGGAATGAGGCTTCACATGAAGAGGACCCCTTGGTAGATGTGGGTGAGTCCCAAGATGAGATGGATAATGTTCTGTATGTCCCCGCGGAGCCCAAGGAAGTATCCATTTCAGAGGAATATCTAAGCTCATCCTCACGGAAGGGAAAGTTCATTACTATTGATTCTGATGGTTTTATTAAGACCAACCGGAGGTGGCGACGTGGGAAGGAGTACCCAAACCTACCTACTCCTCCAATCACGAGGTCTGTAAGAAAGAGAAAATAGCTTCCAAAGGATACTATAATTGTGAACAATTAGGATGTAGTGGTCAACTCATATAGCGACCCGATGTATGCAGGTGGTGAGGCAGGAGTCCCTGCTATTCCCTCGGCAAGGACGAGGGATCCTGGACAGCAATATGAGACAAGATCTGTCAGAGACACTCAGAAACAGATATCATCAATTCTGGAACGCATGGATCTTCTTTTTCACTCAGATGAAGAAATGGGAGAGGAAGATATGGATATGGGATCATTGAAGAAGACAGGAAGAACGATTCGTGTGATCAATTCTAAGGAACAAGGTGACTGGATTGATAGGTAGGTATGTATTCTGCTCAGAGGCTTCAATCTAGGAAAGATTTACATTGAGGAATTCACTAAATCTTGGGACAACATGGATTTTTAGTGTGAAGGCATTTTGAAGGACTTCCCCGACTCCCAGGTAAATTCTATTCCCTGGATATTGTTTAGGGAAATTGATTCCAATCAGCTCAAACTGTTCTTCAACAAATCTATTCGTTCTTTTGGTGTATAAAGTTGTAAGGGTTCTCACTCCCTGCTTAAAAGTGTTTTCGAAAAAAAACGAAAATTTGGACCTGTGAGCATCTAGATTGATTTTTGGTATCTTTTGTGCATGATATTTTGATTTATTTGATATATAAACATGATAATTATCACTATTTGAGCTTGGGTTTTAAAATATTTGGGGGTCACTATTTTTTGGGATCCATTCAAAATAAAATTTCAAGATCCAAGAAGTGATGTTCATAAGGAACATGATTTATAATAATAGATTATCACCTAATAATATGAAGTTAATTGTTTCCTTATCATGGGAAGATCCACAAAACATCATTGATATTTAGATCTTCCATCATCTTACTAGATAATATAAATAGTTCTTAAAAGGGTTAATCCAAGTTGGAATAACCATTGACTTAACTTAACAAGAATGGGGGGAATTTATATGGGATTAAAAGTTTCAGTTATCTTTTAATAAACTAAAATCAATTCTTACAACATCTATATTCTCATATTACCCTATCCTAGTAATATATATGTGGTTTTCTTTGATGATTCTGGTGCTGTTAGGGTTGTGTTATTTTATTGGATTATAATTTGGTGTCTTATGATTATTTTTAAATTAGAAAGTATGATAATAATTATTCTACTCATGATTTAGACCTTATCATAGTTATTTTTGCACCTAAATGTTTGTGACGCTATCTTTGGGGGTGGGGATTAACACTATTTTATTTCTATAAGATTCGGAGCTATAATTTTTCTAGTAATGACTTGAATACCAGATAGAGGTATTGGTTGGACTACCTTTATAGATTTTCATTTGATATCGGATACACCTCAGGGAAGGGGAATGTCATTGTAGGTGTTATTTGAAGGGATGTACCATCACATGTTGATCCAGAGTCAAAGGAGTGGAACCATATGGGAATCTTTTCTTATTTTCACTAGGATATTCATGAAGAACTTTAAGGTATGGTTCTGAAAAAATTTAGTTATCATAATCCATCCTTGATTCTATTCTATAGGTTTATTCTCAATATGATGAGTTTAGGGGGATGCAGGAGTCCCCATATGGTGTGGAGACCATTTTGGGTTGGTCTCTATATTCCAATGGGATTCTCAATTTTGGGGATCAGTTAGTCTTCCTAGAATCTGTGAGGAGACCAGTTATTTATGAATGGTATAGTTCTTCATGGTTTATTTATTTGAGTGCCATCAAGATGTATTATGACCTGAGATGATGACTCTAGTGGCCTGCTATTACACATGACATTGAATATTATGTGTCCCATTGTTATTACTCATGAGAAATAATGGAATAACATATGAAACCATATGGGTTCTTTAATTATCATCCAGTGCTGGTTTAGAGATGGGATAAGATTTCCATGGACTTTTTTTGGAATACCATGGAATCCTTGGGGATAAAATTCTATCTGGGTGGTCATTGATTAGTTGAAAAAGGCGATACACTTCATTCTGATATGGGACACCACTAAAGATGGTGAAATTATAAAGCTATATGTTATGAAGGTTATGAGGTTGTGTTTATTTCCCTCTTCCATTATTTTAAACAATGATCCAAGATTTACCTCATGTTTATGGAATAATTTATATGAGGCAATTGCGACTTAGGAAAAGTTGAGTACAATTTTATAGCAATTGAAAATGGAAAGATGGGACATTCTATTCATATCCTAGATGATATAATCTACGATTTCATCATTGTGTTTGGTGGACTATGGGATAACCATATGGGAATGGTTTATTTTTCTTATAAAAAAAGTTTTCAAGTGTTTATAATAATGGATTCTTTTGATGATTTGTATAGTCTCCTATGTAGGACACCTCTTAATTTGGTTGATGTGGGTGTGGTCTCTATAGTAGGACTAAGTCACTTTTAGGAGACAAGTAAAATGATTCAAGATAAACATCAGAGTCTAGTTATGGATCTGTGTTGATTGAAATATTATGCGTATCATCAACATTATCCTCTGGAGTTTTCCATTATTTACTATGTTTTATTGAAATTTTATATTCAGTTGGGTCACCTCAACATGGAATGTAGGCATGTTGGCTCTGAGATATGAATGACTATTTGAGTTTACTGATTAGATTGAGAAGGTTTCATATCAGCTAGTGATTCAGGTTCAATTGAAAGGTATTCATGATACATTCCATATATCTAAACAAAAGATGCACCGTCTTGACCCCTCTGACATTTTGAGTTTTTAAGAGATCGATTAAGAGCTATATACATCAATTATAGATTATCCAGTGGAAATCATTGACTCTTATGTAACGATAATGCCTGGGAAGTTGATCCTATTTGTTAGAGAGTTATAGAGACATAGAACTGATTCTCGTGAGACATGGGAGCATGGGTTGTCGATGAGGGAGTAGTGGACTCACCCATTTTTAGACACAATTCTTCCACATTTCATTCAATGGATGGAATTTATTAGGGTGGGGAGTTTGTACCATCCTGTAACCCATGTTCATTTATTTCTCTCTATCTCTCTATCTTTTTCCTTATTTTTTTGTGCATTTTATGACTCCCAAGGATGGAGGTACTTTTGGGGGGGGGGAAATTATCTAATGTTTAGTAATGTGATTTTTTGAATTAATGGATTCATGGAGTAAGTTTACAAAAGGACTTATGGGGTTCTCTCTATGTTTTTATAACTCTAGAGAATGATTTGTGATGTTATCAAGAATTTGGACTGTTTTCTATCTACCAAACAATTTTATGTCTTGGAATGATCAGACATCATGTATTTTTTAACAGAAAAATGTCATGAATTAGTTGAAGGAGAGAAAAATATGAATGTTGTGAATTAGTTTCACATTGTTATAGGGTAAAAAATTTGATTTATAATCGAAGGTAACACATTTTTGGTGTATTTATTGAATTGGGAATTCACATTGTGAAACAGTTTTATGACATGAGTGTTTCATGATTAGTGGTTTTAGGGCATTGCACATGGGACTAATTTTTTGACCAATATATTTTTCTCTTGAGGCCATGGATCTCCCCATGTGATTTTGGGGATCTCTTCAGTTTCCAGATCAAACATTCATGATAAATCAACATGGTTGTTTTAGTTGGTACATTCGGTTATGAAATCCGTATACTTATTCATTTTCATTAATCACAGTAGACCTGCTTCACTATGTTTAGAGATCCATTGATCAATTATGATAATCCATGTGATCCATTCAAGATCAATTGTTTGATCATCGCTACTTGAAATTCCTCCAATACCAAAGCCTCAATCCAAATGGTTTTTATGAACCATTAGGATAGGATTAATATACCAACTATGTGCTGAAAACCATTGGAATGTGAAGTTTTAGAGTGTATTTTTCCAACAGTTTGAAGAACCTTTTGGATAGGCCTAGGTAGATGATAGTTTTTACAACGGTTTTTTGAAACCATTGGTATAATGTATAGTTTTTTCACCTTATTCCAACAGTTCAATGAAACCATTGGGATATGTCCTCTAATATTTCCCAATGGTTTTTTAAAACTGTTGGGATAAAATTCCACAAATGCAGCCCCCAGTTCCCGATCGTGATCTATCCATGTTGTTCCCTAAACGATAGCTTCATTATTCCAGCATGAAAACACTTCTTTCCATTAACTGATTCTTTGTTCTTACACATAAAAACTATAAGTTATAACTGAGTTTTATGTCCTAACTTCATTTATTCCATTTATCATTCAGATTTCTTTGAAGACAAGGTTGTTTTTTTTATTATCCCTAAATGAAAACTCCCATATTCTTTACGAACCCTTCTTCACAACATGTGATCCATACTAGATTCAAGTAAGTGTTTATCCTTCCACCTCAAATAGATGATAAAATAGGTTAGCGTATTTCCCCAAACGTAACACATGATTACACTAGCAGAATATCTATACAAATGACGATTCCTTCGGTTTAGAATGTTGTATCTATGGAATTTTATAACCTTGCATAGTGTTCCTTTGAGCATCATTCCACGACATAGAGTTCCTTTAAGGTGTTCTATTAATACCCTTTTTATTAGAAGCATAGTTCATCTATTATAGTGATATTTTATTGATGTACTATTATATTGATCCAACATGGTAGTGAGTTATTAAATGGTAGGGTGACCTACTATGGGTATCCATTTCATAATTTATTTTTTGAGGAAATGGAATGGGGGATGTGTAGTCGGATGGTGGGGGATTTGTAGTGGGGGATGTAGGGGGGTGGCAACAGGTGGTGGCTGTGTAGGGTGGGGGAAGCAAGGGGTGAGGGGGCATTGCAGCATGGGAGTGGGGGTGACATGGGTAGGTGGGGGAGGGGTTTTAGGGTGGGAGGGGGTTGTATGGGGAACTAGGGTGGGATGTGGGGTTGTGCAGTGGGAGGGGTGGCTGGGTGATAGGGGGGCTATGCAGTTGGAGGGTGGGAGCTATGTTGTGGGAGGGGGGTATAGGGGGTTTTGTCGTGGGATGAGGCTGTAGGGGGTGTGCAATGGGAGTGGGGGGGGGGGGGTTGTGCAGTAGGAGGGGGTTGGCCGTAGATAGGATTTGTAGTGGTGGTTTGGCTGTAGGGGGTGGTTGTATAGGGTTGGGATTGCAAGGGGTGAGGGGGTGTGCAATTTGGGGGGTGGGGGATGTAGGGGGAGGTGTGGGAGGGGGACTGTAGGGGGCTATAGGGGGGGTGGGGTGGGGGGTTGGTTGTAGGGGGTTGTGTCGGGGGAGGGGGTTAGCTATGGGGGGATATAGGGGGTTTGTAGTGGGAGTGGGTGAGGGGGCTTTTTAATGAGAGGGGGTTGGTTGGGGGGTTGGGTTGGGGGTGGGGACTGAAGGGGGAGGTGGTGGGTAGGGGGGTTTTCTATATGGGGGGTTGTGCCTTGGGAGGGTGGTTGTGGGGGGGGTTCTGTGCAGTGGGAGGGGTGGCTATGGAGGGTGGCGCTGTGCATTGGGAGGTGGGGGCTGTAAGGGTGTGTGTAGTGGGAGGTGGGGGACTGTAGGGGAGTGTGCAGTGGGATTTAGGGGTTGTACACTCCCAACCCTCAAATATTTTAAATCCATGAAAAATAAACTTTCCATGTCATATCCCGAACATGTAATAGCTAATCCTTATGCTATTTTGGCTACACACAGACCAAAACACTCCATCTCAAGTGCCTGATCATCAATGTCCCAATATTTGATATAACATTGAATATTGATGTATCATCCCCACTTCACTTTTCGAACCAAGATATCAATATCCTGGTGGTTCCACAGTAACCATAATCTCATTACACCCATATTAGAAGCATCATACACCATCATTTCCCACATTCAATCATAATCTGATTTAACAATCACACCATACAGGATGCCCTTAAAATACCATATCAAACCCAATTCTCATACAAGTCCTACATCACTCTTGATGCCCATATATTAACTACACATTGTAAATTCACTTATCACACATACACCTCATGAACCAATTTCCATAATAAGAAATAGAAAACCAAATCCACATGCTCAAAATGAAACTCTAACTATAATGGGATATTTGAAATGTGAGTGACCTCTCACTCTTGATGACCATATATACCTTTTGGAATTTTCTAGATTCATAATTTAGGATGCTCTCTCCCTTGGGTTTTATGTGAAATAAAGCTATATAATCAATGTTTCATGATTTTAATATACTGATGAAACTTTTTAAATGACCATTTTACTAATAATTAAATTTTATTATTACATATTGTATGATTTATTGAATTTATTATATATCTATTGAAGATCACCTTATACATTGGTTTGTCAAATTATCTATGGATAGCTAACCCACCCCCTAGACACCCCGTACACCCTGGACAACCCCACCACCCCTGTGGATAGCTCTCCCACCCCCTTGGACAGCCCCCACCCCCGTAGATAGCCCTCCCACCCCCCTGGACACCCCCTACCCCCTGGACAGTCCCCACCCCCATGGAAACCCCATACCCCCTAGACATCCCTCACCCCCGTGGATAGCCCAACCATCCCCTGACACCCCTACCCCTAAATATCTTCGCCACCCCTATGGACATCCCACCCACACCCTAGACACCTCGTACCCCTAGACAGCCCCCACCCCGTGGAAAGCCCCTGACCCCCCCTAAACACCCATGACTCCCCTAGTCAACCCCACTATGACACCCTAAACTTAACTTGTGTAGTAATATAAGTTTTAATTATTGCAATAGGATTTTTTATCTAAATAATGACCGAAAAATTAACACAAGTATTTTATTCATTTAAAACACTTGAAACAGATACATGACAACAAGGTCTAAGAACTTTTATTAACCAAAAATTCTTACAAGTAGGCCAATCACGAACACCATAAGACCCCAAGGAATCGCAAACATTCCAAAAAAAATGTATTTTCTTTGGATCTTCCACGACTAAGAACAATATAACCAGAACCGAAACAATCGTACTGAGCGTTAGAGGGATGAAGAGCACCATCTTCTATGACTCAGTGTTTGATGTTGGAATACTCTAATGGAGTTTTTATAAGGAAAAACCCGACCGTTTCCTTAGGTGACCGTTGAAATCCAACGGATATAATTATAGATATTATCCTTGTGGAGAATTAACTAAAAACAATTAAGTACAACTTAGTTTTCCAACATTTATGAATTCGAAATTATATGATAACTTCTGATTATGGTGATACATTTTGAATTACACTTAAGTGATTTGGAAATTCAAAACACATTACAAATATTTCAAATACATTGTAATGGTTTTCATTTCATAAAAAGTGTTTTAAACTATGTTTAATTACTTTTAATTAAACTATGTTTTTGATTAAACTATGTTTTGACTTATATAATACTTGTACAAGAATTTCCAGTTTTCAATTTACAACTTTCTAAGTTTAAAGTTTTGTGTTTATAAATAATTTTAGAAATACTTTTAACTAAGACAATGTCTAATTTGTATTCATTAACCTTCTAATATTTAAAAAAAATACATGTTTAAAAAGATAATTTCTATATAGTGATTATTTTTCTTTGAGACATTATAACTTTGAAACATGGAATTTTATAAAAAAAATAGACCCACAAGGGCCAACCCTTTATAGCTGGGTCGAGGGAGGTAGCTCACGCTAGGTGGCTGAGCCTAGCCCTCAGCCCAAGCCAAGGTCGGCCCTAGCTTGGGCATAGGATCCTCAAAGGGTACCCAAGTGCAGAAGCGCATGGTCGTGCCACCGTGGGTGCATAGTAACAGTGAGGCAGAGGTAGGCCAATGCCTATGGGGGAGGGAGCTCGTGTATAAGGATCCTGAGGTGTCTGTTGTGTCTTTTTTCTGAGCCTTCGTTTGGAGCCTCAGGCTTATAAAGAGACACCAAAACCCTAACCGCTTTGATGTAGGGCGGCTAAAAATCGCCTTGGATCAGATTTGGGCCATTGGATCGCATCACATGTGATCTGGGAAATCGATCCTGATCCCACGTTTGACCCTTAGCAACTATTGAACACCACCGCATTTTTATGGACCGTTCGATCAACATTAGGTCTAATCTAGATTGTCCGAGTGTTTTAAAACGCCGTGTCAACCCTAGACCATCTGATCAAATCTTGATTGATCTGGACCGTCCATTTCATATTCATATTTCTTCTTCACATTTTCTTCTTCTACCTCATGCCAACCAGCGGGTCTCCCACTGTTTCACCTTATTTTTCTACTCCTCCTCCTCCTTCTTCTTCTTCTTCTTTTCATCTTCATCGAGATCCCCCACCTTTCTCCTTGGAACGACCTTGAATTCTACCTATATCCTTTCACTTTTGTATTTTATTTTTAAAAACCCGATTTATTCATTCATGTTTTACAGAAACTTTATATATATATATATATAAATGTATTTTAATCATCGATTGTTTTGGAGTTCTCGCTTTAAGAAACACATTGGGTTGTTTTGTCTTTGTCAAATGATAAGTCTTTGTTTATATTTTTTATTTGTGAAACATTATATATATATATAATATGTGTATACAGCATATATAAACCTTGTTTTTTGTACTTGTAAATACATGTTTTCTTCCCCTTGACGTGCAAACATCCAATGCACTACCTTGTTGCACTCCTGATGTCAGGTAAGGGATAAATTTTCGTTATGTTTTCTTTTTTGTTAAAATCATATATTCTTACATATATATGGATATCTCAACATATATATATATATGAATATATTCATTTTATTCTAAACCTTATTTCATGTGAATTATCATAACATATTTTGAGTATATTACACATGAAAAGAGTTTATGCTTCAAACATGAAAAATCCTTCTAGTCCATTTCAATGTTTCACGAATTATATAAGTTTTTCTCAACCAATTTTGAAATTCAGAAATTTTATATGGTTTCTTCATATAAACTAATTCATGTTTATGAACTTTGTTAAGTTATCTTTTTTTTTCAAGGATTTTTTTCTTTTAGATGCATGAAACAACAAGCAAGGGTTATGGTCTATCATGTTTTAGTGTGCCCTTAACTATAATTCATGTTTGTGTAGTTATGTGTAATAGTCTATATATATATAAGTTTGGTAACATCTGAGTTTCCCTAAAAAATTCTTATAGGTTTAAAATGTGATTATGAGGAATATAACAGTTTCAAGAATCTATTTAGTCTTGTTTGGGTTATTCAAGATTTCATGCCCACACCCTGTGTACATATATAAGTATATATATAAGATTTTTTTTCATAAGTTTCAAATCCACATAAATACATACTTGTATTTCAAACATTATTTCTCAAGAAAATGGTATGATAGATTTCATGTTCATGTATAAATGTACACTCATGCAATAATACACATGTTTAATTATTTCTTTTATGCATAAACATTTCTCTAAGAAATAATCCACAGTTTGTATTTTCCCAATTTTCATAAGTAATGCATTGGATCATTTATAGTTTATGATTTAATCTTTTCATTTTACTTGGGTAAAATGGGTATCCCAATGTCAAAGCATGTAAACATGGAATTAGAAAAATTTCATGTTCTTAAGATTTTAATGAAAGTGTTGTTATTTCATGTGATAACCTATCATTTTATGTGAACTAGTTTTTACTACATTTGTTAGGCTATGTTGTTTTAGTTCCTGCACATCATTGTTAAATATGGAACTAACAAATCTATTTCTTTTTCACTCAATGCATAATTCAATTTAAGTATATTAATATAGGAAAATGATTATAGATCAAGAATGTATCTTTTCTATGTAGTATGAACACTACATAGATGATATCATGATAAGACATATGATGAATGTATTGGACTTAAAATGATTTTATGGGTGCACCTAGAATTATGTAGTGCTCCAATGCATTGGGTAAAGTGATGAAGTATCACGAGTTAAGTGAAATGATTTGTGAAGATTATGCTAGATTTCTTCACAACTATTTGTGGTAGTAAACCATAATTATGTTGGGTTTCTACCCATATGGTCTTAGCACAAGGTCTTGAAAAAGTCCAACATTATACATTTCCTCATTATGTAATGGTAAATGATCAACCAAGGGATTTTTGATCCTTAACAAACAATTTTATAATATAATGGATGTGAAATCATAAGGCATAACCATGTATGAAAATAGAAAGTTATAAAAGGAAGAAGGATCTAATGTAAAATCCATATGAATCACTTTTTATGTTCTAATGAATCATGATATGAATGCTTATAATCACAACTATTCTTTTGGAGTTGGATTTACCAAGTTATGAATTATGTTCATCTCATTTCTTACACATGCGCACTCTAATTCATGTTTTATTATATGTTTTTATGTAAGCGTAGTTATCTTGCTTGAGAGTTGTCTTTTACCTCTGAAAATATTGATGATGTGCCTCGAAATGTAATTTCTTCCTCTTATGAAAATGTTTTATGATTATTTCTAAGGTTTTTTTTAAATGTGATTTTATTATATGTTTTAAAACCCATTACTGGGCATTTTTATGCTCACCCCATGTTTAAATTTATGTTTTACATGATTTATCAGTATTTACCAAGCTTTAAGTACTCTTGGTGATGACATCAATTTGAAGCTTAACCCTGTTATGTTTTCAGAAGAAGTGCTTCAGTAGAATCTAATTTTCCAAGAACCTAAAACAAAATGATCCTCTGTATTGGGACAAGAGGTTCAATTTTTGAATTCCTGTTTTTATGAATAAAATTGCACACCATGTTTCAGGAACTATTTTTAGACTTCTGGGGTCGGGGTCATGACAGTTGGTATCAGAGGATCGGTTTATGAAAACTCTAGAAAATTAGTGCAACTATATATTACATAATTGCATCATACTAATAAAAAATTCTTTATCAATATTTTAGATGGCAGATGAATCACAGCTTTTGTCTCTTCCAACAGAAGTACTAGAGACTTTAGGGGAAAATCATGTACATAAAGCTACGAGACTTTTGAAAATATATGTTTATTATGAAAAACCCACTACTATGTATCCAATTCTCCCTGTGTACTCCAAATTTACTTAGGAGAAGGCATCGACTATATATTTATGATGCATTTCCAATTTCTACTCTGTACACAACAAGTAAAATACTTTAAGGGTTTGTTTAAGTGTTTTACCCTAGCTAATAATTCTTCTTCTCGAGAGGACTTCTAAGAGGCTGCACAAGGGGGTGACCTCTGAGCGGCATAACTTTGTCAAATTTTGACCTATGGTCTCTATGGTCAAGTTATATACTTTGAATCTTTTATGGACGAGATTACTCATTTTCATTATCGACATATAATGCATGCCGATGTTTCACAAATTCATACACGTCATGCCTTTATCACCCTAAACTATAGATTCCCACATGCAGTTGATCATAGTTTCTCATGTTGCATCTAGACCCAAGAGATAGAAGAGTTTGGAACTGCCTTGGGGATCCGTTTGACTGGGAAACTAGGAAATCAACAACATCGGTAGTACCTGTGAAAATAAGTCACAGTGATTATGTAACACCTTGAGTTTATAAACCATGTTAAATGAATAATGTTATGTTTTATGTGTTGGTATCTTATTATGCTTTTACAAATTAATGTCTCTATTGTAATCTGGTTATGCTTTACTATGTAAAACATGTCCCTTAATTTTTTTTCTTTTAGATGGAAGATGTGAGTTCATCAATCAACCTTTTATCACTTCCTACTGACTTTCTAGAATCCATAATCACCAAGACATGTTCAGAATACTACTACCCTTTTGAAAACATGTGCTTGTCTTGCAAACGTATTTATAAAGTGTCCCTTAGCCCAAACATCCTACGGGCCTACTAGGGAAACCATCATGTTTGTCACGACCCATCCTCGGGGCCCGTGCCGTGACTACCCCAATCCCGCCTTCCATAGGCCAGGGGCTGGCGACTAGCACCAAGGCGTAAATCCCGGAAAAAGGGAAGGCATTGCCTTTGAAAAGTAAACAAGCACCATAGAGTAAGCAAGAAAAAAAGTAAACACTATGTAAAAACTGTAACAAGTTGTGCTGAAAGTAAAAGGGGTCGGAAACACAAGCCCAACTGTAAAGTACAACTGAAAGGGGAAAAACAGCAACTGAAAGGAAAAGCCGCAGCGTCGAGCCGTCCTCTGAAGGTCCCACCTGAAGGGTGGGTACAGATAGCCTCCACAGCCCCACGGTCCAGTCGTCCGCTCCAAGTATGTCCCGCCCAGTGGTCCACCTCCAGGTACCGTCCTGCTCCACATGCCTCCACCTCGATCAGCGCTGCCCGTCGTCTGCAACCAACACCACGAAGTGCGGGCATAGCCCGTGCAGGGGTGAGTATAAGCTACTCAGTAGGGACCCCAAGACCCCCGATGGTCTCCCGAAATCCACAAAGGATAATCCACAAAGTAAAGATACAATCACGAAGTAACAACCGACACTGCTTAGGTATATGCCCATACATATACCTAAGTCATCAATTCACGTTTGGCTCCAACGTCTGAGCCCAAGCACAACCCAGTCCACACAGGAAAGAAAAAACGTATACCCACACAGGATAGCACAACACAATCCACAAAGGAGAGTAAACAGTAATCCACATAGGATCTCTCAACACAATCCACAAAAAAGAGTAAACAGTAAATCTACACAGGATAGCTCAACACAATCCACAAAGGAGAGTAACACGGAAGATTCATCTCACACATGTATACTTCTTCGGATTATGATAAAGTTGATCACTGATCCATCTAAGTCTTCAGACTCACAAAGGATCGATAGGTAACTAACCCCCGCAAAGACCCACACAGGATCGGGCCCACACAGGACCTATAGGCACTGGCTCACACAGAACCGCTGAGCGCTGACCCACACAGGATCAGACCCACACAGGATCGGGCCCTCACAGGACCTGTAGCACTGATCCACGTAGGATCGCTGAGTTCAGTAGTCGTCGCAGTCCACTGAGGATCTCTGCACAGTCGTCGCTGTCGAAGTAGCAGTCACAGCCAGCTCTAGGGTTCCCGCACACAGCAAGCTCGTTCGGGAGGGTCCTCTCCACGAGCCGAGAGGCCGATACATGAACTGAAAAAAAGTCCGAAGTTGATGTATCCAAAATTATGTATCGTCAACCGGAACTCAACGTCGCAGACGGCGCGTCAATCGGACCCCGGGTCTGAGAGTTATTGACTTTTTCGTCCCAAGGGCCCGGTTGATTTTTAAGGAAAAAACAACCCGACCATACTCCACATACGTCCAAACCTCAGGCGGAGTGATCCAAAAGATCCGTCTCACTTAGAGGAATACAACAAAGCTGACGTCACGTCAATCGGACGCTCGTAGATCAAGATATGAGTGTTTCCGCTCTGAGGGCCCGGTTTGTTTCGTGTACGAACCAACCCGGATGAACCCAAAGTATTCCAAAACCTTGAGTGAAATATACCGAAATGACCGTCTCGATCCAAGGATCGCGTTGCCGCTGATGGCGCATCGTTCGGAGGCCCGTAGCTCATGTTATGGGCATTTGATCGAAAATGGTTCGAAGACGGGGGGTCCGGGCCCGGGCCTACCCGGCCCGACCCCCCCTGGGTCGGCCAAATCCGGTTGACCCGAACCGGGTCGACCCGACCCGATCCGGCCCGGCCAGGGCGCGGCCCGGCCGGTTGGACCTTCCTGGCTCGGCTCGGCCGAGCGGCCGAGCGCCTGGGTGCCGCGGGGCGCTACCCCCGCGGTTTGGAGATACCCCGACCCCGAGTTGGGGCCGCGCTGGAGCAACGGACGCAGCTGTCTCCGTGTCCCGTGCGGGCGAGCCAGACCCGCGTGGTCGTGGGTCCTCTGGCCGCCGCCGCTGCGGCTTCGACCGCAGCGGCTCTGCACGACGGCGCGCCGGGGCGCCGCCCGCTTCCGCGATCCACCGGAGTTTCTCTGGTGGCCCGTTTTCCTTCCCGTCTTCGCCATTGTCCCTCCCAGGTTCCGTTCATCACTGCGGGATCAACAAACTTCCCTTGCGTCACGTTTTGTCGTCACCCGCCAAATCTGCACAACCACGAAGAACGGCGGAGGGTTGTCGGGCCGTGTTCGTTTGGCCCACACCCTCCGCGTTAGTTAACAACAACGGGAGAAAAATAATTCAACACATGAAACAACAGCTTTAATAAATTAAAATTGTTCATTTGAATCCGGTTCTTCAATTTTAAGAAACGTTTACGGGAATAAGTTCATTTCCAAAACAAAATCCCTACCTCGTCAAGTCGTTGCCGTGGGTTCTTCGTGGATTTGAGGATCGTCGCGTCGTCGCGGTATCCAGCGTCGCGTCGTTGCGGAAGGATGTCGCGTCGATGAACTCCGAGGTTCAAGAACAAAAAGATTTAATTAAAAATAATTAAATCCTTCTGAATTAAAAACCAAAAAGGAAAAAAAATAAAAGAAAACCTAAACCCTCACCTCAACGGATGATTGAAGGTTTTTTTCGTGGAGGAAGGAACGTCGTAGAAGAACGTTGCGGGAGAGGAAACGTCGGCGTCGCAGCACACGGCGTCACATCGTCGATTTCCGCGGGTTCGGCGTTCTTCGTCGGAGGCCGGCGTTCTTTGCGTTCTTCGCGTTCTTCGCGAAGAAGGGTGAAGGCATAAGAACCTTTGCCAAAAACCTCTCAATGAGTAATCCTCCAAATGTCGTGTTGGTCTTATTTTATTATTACTCTAACAAACGAAAAAGAGGTAAGTAACGACCCATTAATTCGTAGAATTAATTCAACGAAAGAAACTACCCATTTAATTCACGAATAAAACCTCCCAATTAAATGGTTTGTTAAGAATTTAAGAAAACGCGTCAGTTGACATTCATAATGACGGGTTTTCGCGGGTGCGTTACTTAGAGAAAAAGAAACGGCGGGGCTCATGCGGGCCCCACCTCACAAATATCCTACCAAGAGGGTAGGATATTTCTGGATAGCATCCTATCTAGATCAACTCAGCTTAAGCCACTTTTAAGTGACTTCAACTGCCTTCCAAGTGGCTTAAGTGAAATAAAATTATGTTTGTCGAACAATTATTTTATTTCTTAACTTTAAGCCTGAAAATTAAAAACCACACCTGAGCAAACGCAACTCCGGAAGAGGCGTTTCTAAGCAAATACTGGCGCTGCGATTTCATCGGTGCCCTCAGAATTCGATTCCGGGCACCGGTTCAAAAGTTAGAAAAACCCGCTCGTCCGTTCACTGAACGTACCAGAGCAAAACTTCGGAAAATGATTCCAGGCACATCGGGCCTTGGAATCAGGTTCCGTCAGAAACTGCGCTCTTATAAAATTCCAAAGAAAATTAAGAAAAAATTTCCTTGAATTTTTCGGGTCTTTAAATTACTCCCACCACAGGGCTTTACGTCCTCGTAAAGATACATCAAAAACCAGGGAAACAACTGTGGGTACTGAGCACGCATCTGAGCCTCCCGCTCCCATGTGCTCTCCTGGAGGTTCCCGTGCTGCCATCTGATACGCACAAGAGGAATTGATCACCCACGTAGGACCCGATCCTGTCGATCCTCTATCTCTATTGGGACCTCTGAAAAAGTCTCCCCATCATCCACGTCTAGCTCCCCATAGTCAATGATGTGTGTCGGGTCGTGAACGTATCTCCTCAACTGAGATACGTGGAAGACGTCGTGCACCCGGTGCAACTGAGGTGGTAGAGGCAGGCGATAAGCCTCCTCACCTATCCTGCTGAGGACCTAGAATGGTCCAATGAAGCATGGAGACAACTTTCCGCCTCGGCCAAATCTCCGCAAACCACGTCGAGGTGAGACACGCAAGAAGACGTGGTCGCCATCCTCGAACTCTAGTGGCCTCTACCTCCTATCAGCATATGACTTCTGCCGGCTCTGAGCTGTTCTCATCTGCTCCTGGATGACCTGGTCCTTCTATGTCATGGCCCGGACCATCTCCGGTCCCACAAGTACTGACTCCCCAGGGTCTGTCCATCAAAAAGGAGATCTGCATGGTCTGTCGTACAACGCATCGTATGGTGCCATCCCGATGGTGGAGTGGTGGCTGTTGTTGTACGCGAACTCCACCAAGGGTAGGTGGTCCTCCCAGCTACGACCAAAGTTGAGGAAACATGCGTGGATCATGTCCTCGAGAGTCTGAATGGTCCTCTCTGTCTGACCATCCGTCTGAGGGTGAAAGGCGGTGCTCAGACGTAGCCGCGTCCCGAACGCCTCCTGTAACCCCTTCCAAAGCCGGGAAGTAAAGTGAGCGTCTCGATCGGAGACGATAGACGATGGCACACCGTGAAGCCGTACAATCTTCTGAACGTAGAGATGCCCCAAGCTATCCACTGAGCCCTGCTCTCTGATGGGTAAGAAGTGTACCGACTTGGTGAGTCGTTCAATAATCACCCAAATGGAGTCGTGACTTCTGGAAGTGCGTGGAAGTCCAGTCACGAAATCCATAGATATCTAGTCCCACTTCCACTCCGGGACCTCCAAGGGTTGTACCAAGACTGCTGGTACCTGATGCTCTTCCTTCACATGCTGGCATGTGAGGCATCGTGAAACGAACTCTGCCACAGCCTTCTTCATGCCCAGCCACCAGTGCTATCGTCTGAGATCCTGGTACATCTTCGCCACTCCAGGATGTACTGCCAAAGGAGAAGTGTGAAACACTCTCAGCACCTCCTCTCATAAAGCGACTGTTACCAAGGTACGTCCTCTGAAAAGGAAGTCATGCTCTGCTCCAAGGGAGAAACCATCAGGTGCCTGTCCCAAGGATATCTGTGCACGCCGCGTCTCACAGTCAGCGTCCCCACGCTGTGCCTCTCTGACCCACTGCATAAGTGGAAGAGAGACTGTGAGAGACTGAAGGAAGAATTCTCCGTCCCTATCCACGAAGGATATCTGCAAGGCGGCTAGCTGCTCTGTCGCCTCCTCAAGTAGTTGAATGCCCGTCCTCATGCTGAGGGCATCGGCTACCACGTTCCCCTTCCCAGGAGTATAGACTATCTCAAAGTCATCATCCTGGAGGAACTCGAGCCATCGCCACTGTCTCAGGTTCAGGTCCTTCTGCAAGAAGATGTACCTGAGACTCTGGTGGTCAGAAAAGACTGTAAAGCGCTCACCCATCAGATAGTGCAGCCATGTCTTCAGAGCGAAGACCACTGCTGCTAACTCCAAGTCATGGGTAGCATAGTTCTTCTCATGTGGCCTCAACTAACGTGATCCATAGGCAATCATGGCCCGCTCCTGCATCAGGACAAATCCGAGTCCGTTCCCTGATGCATCGCAGTAGACTACGTATCCAACTCCCCCCTCAGGCAACCTCAAGATAGGTGCGCTGGTCAATCTCTGTCTCAGCTCCTGAAAGCTCTGATGACATCTGTTCGACCACACAAAGGGTTTCCCCTTCTTCGTCAAAGATTAGAGTGGCACCGAAACTCTGGAGAAGTCCGGCACAAATCTCTGATAGTATCCGGCTAGACCTAAGATACTCCGCACCTCCGTCACGCCCCTAGGTGGCTCCCAAGCTAGCACTTCCTCGATCTTCGCGGGATCCACTGCAACTCCCGCCTTAGAAATGACGTGCCCCAAGAAGTGGACCTCACGTAACCAAAACTGGCACTTCGAGGTCTTTCCATAAATCTGGTTCTCTCGGAGTGTGTCTAGTACAACCCGCAAGTGGTAGGCGTGCTCCTCCTCTATGGTCGAGTACACCAAAATGTCGTCGATGAAGACGACGACAAATCGATCGAGTTATGGCTGGAAGATCCTATTCATGAGGCTCATGAACACTGTTGAAGCATTGGTTATGCCGAAAGGCATAACCAAGAACTCATAGTGGCCATACCGACACCTGAAGGTCGTCTTCTGCACGTCCTCGTCTCGAAATCTGAGCTGACAATAGCCTGACCTGAGGTCTATCTTCGAGAACCACCGTGCTCCCTTGAGCTGATCGAAGAGGTCATCAATCCTCGGTAGCGGATACTTGTTCCTCACTGTCACCTGGTTCAGGCGACGATAGTCGACACATAGTCGCATGCTCCCGTCCACCCTTTTGGCGAACAATATCGGGGAAGCCCAGGGTGAAACACTGGGTCGGATGAACCCCTTGCCCTGCAAATCCTCCAACTGTACCCGCAGCTCTCGAATCTCAGTGGGGGCCATCCGATATGCTGGATTGGATATCGGGGCTTTCCCGGGGTACAGATCAATATAAAAGTCTACCTCTCTGCGAGGAGGTAGCCCTAGAACATCGTCAGGGAAGACGTCCACATACTGATCCACCACTGCAGGAAAACTAGGACTCCGCATGTCCACTACTCCAAGGATGAGGCTAGCCAACTGATGAGTGATGGGCTGCCCTCTCCTCTGCATGAGTCCATCCTGTGCTGCAAAGGCTCCCTTCTCACCGGTGAAGGTGAACCTACTCCCGTCGGTGTGCACACATCGCACCTTACGCCTAAAACAGTCAATCTGGGCATGGACTGTAGATAACCAATCCATTCCCAAGATGATGTCCTAAGGCTTCGATGCCGCTACAGGAAGATCCCAGCCGAAGCTCTCGCCTCCTAGAGTAAGCTGACACTACTGGCACCATTGCGTAATCATCGATTCTGCTCCCATAGGGGTCTCTAGCCGTAAGGATCGAGCCAACGGCTCTGTCGGAATCTCCGAGCTCCGAACAAGGGAAGCGGCTATGAAAGAGTGACTCGCTCCTGTGTCTATAAGAACTGCAGCAAGGGTGGAATAGGAACAGATCGTACCTCGAATCATCTCTAGAGCACTGTGGGTATAGGCCTCCACTGCCTGAAGTTGTGCCTGTCTCTTCCCTCCAACTCCCTGTGGTCGGGGAGGACCTCCTGGGGGTGTTGGTGGGAGAGCCTCAAAGCATCCTCCTCCACCTGCTCCTCGACCAGCTCCTCTGCCTCTTCTGCCTCCTCCCTACGGACCTCCATGGTCGACCCTCTGCCTCTTCCTAGGTGGCCTCTCCACCATCTGCTACTCCTCGGTACGGCGGGTCGGGCAGTCACGAGCCATGTGGCCCTGCCCGCCACACGCGTAGCACTGCCTGCCTCTCAGAAGACTGGCTCCGCGCTGTGTGCCCCGCACTGCTGAGCCAGTGTCCCGAGGTCCACTGCCGGAAGGTCTGGTCTGCCTGGAACCCTGAGTCATCCGTCGGCTACCAGCTACCGAAGACTCTGCTACCTGCCGCCCTGCGGTAGGTCTCGCTGTGGACTCCGCCAGAAAACTCTCGATCAGAAGGGCTTGCTCCCGCACTCCTGCCTGGGTCGGGATGCTGAGGAAGATCAGAGATGCCCTGATCTCGTGTCTCAAACCCTGCTCAAAGGTCCGGGCCCGGAAGAAGGGGTCCCGTACCATGTCTGTCGAGTAGCGAGAAAGATCAGTGAACCTCTCCGCGTACTGGGCGACCGTCAAGCTGCCCTGCCGCAGCTGAAGAAGCTCCTGAATGCGCACCGCACGGAGGGTGGCTGGGACGAACTCTTAGAGGAAGGGGCTCTCCAAGTCCGTACAGATGAGAGAGGCCTCATCGTGTACCTGGAGCAACAAGCTCCACCATCGGCCTGCTACTGCGTGCAGTAGGCTCACTGCGAGGATCACCATGAGGTCTGCTGGTGTCCTCACTAGCCTGAAAACTCGGACGACCGCCTACAACCAGTCCTCGGCTGCCTGGGGGTCCGTCTCCCCACGAAACCTGGGTGGTCGCTGGCACTGGAACTCGTGCAGAGCTCTGAGGCGACGTGCATCGTCTGCGGTTGGTGCTGGAAGCATCAGGGGCTCGGCGGGTAAAGGTACCGTCGGTGCCTCTGCTGTCAACGGGCCCTGTACCGAGGCCTCGTTTCTCGGTGGGATGTCGTCGCGCTCTACTCTCAGAACCCTACCAGGCTGCCATCGTGGGACCATCCTGAAAAGGAAATATGTGCGCCACGGTCAGAATAGTATACCTGGTGATCTGACACAAGTAATCACAATGAAAACTTGAAACACACATGCAATCAAGGTTTTCGTGCATTAAGTCGGAAATCAGAAGTCAGGGTCCTGGTGTACGGATACGTCGGCCGCTGCACCAATACTAGACTCCCTGGACTGATAACCACACCCAATATGCCTAAACACTATTGCTTCACATAGAAGAAAGATCAGAGTTTGCGGTAGAACTGACCACCTCTGATACTAATTGTCACGACCCGTCCTCGGGGCCCGTGTCGTGACTACCCCAAGCCTGCCTTCCATAGGCCAGGGGATGGAGACTAGAACCAAGGCGTAAATCCCGAAAAATGGAAGGCATTGCCTTTTGAAAAGTAAACAAGCACACAGAGTAAGAAAGCGGAAAAGTAAACACTAAGTAAAAACTGTAACAAGATGTGCTAAAAGCAAAAGGGGCTGAAAATACAAGCCCAACTGTAAAGTACAATTGAAAGGGGAAAAACAGCAACTGAAAGGAAAAGCTGCAACGTCGAGCCATCCTCTAAAGGTCCCACCTGAAGGGTGGGTACATATAGCCTCCACAGCTCCTCGGTCCAGCCGTCCGCTCCGAGTACGTCCCGCCAGTGGTCCACCTCCAGGTACCGTCCCTACTCCGCACGCCTCCATCTCGATCAGCGATGCCCGTCGTCTACAACCAACACCACGAAGTGCGGGCATAGCCCGTGCAGGGGTGATTATAAGCTACTCAGTAGGGACCCCGACACCCCGAAGGTCTCCCGAAATCCACAATGGATAATCCACAAAGGAAAGATACAATAACGAAGTAACAACCGACACTGCTTAGGTATATTGCCCATACATATACCTAATTCATCAATTCCCATTCGGCTCAACGTCTGAGCCAAGCACAACCCAGTCCACACAGGAAAGCAAAAACGTTATACCCACACAGGATAGCACAACACAATCCACAAAGGAGAGTAAACAGTAATCCACATAGGATAGCTCAATACAATCCAAAAAGGAGAGTAAACAGTAAATCCACACAGGATAGCTCAACACAATCCACAAAGGAGAGTAACACAGAAGATTCAGCTCACACAGGTATACTTCTTCGGATGAAAATAAAAATGATCACTGATCCATCTAAGTCGTCGGACCCACAAAGGATCGATAGTTAACTAACCCCCACAAAGACCCACACAGGATCGTGCCCACACAGGACCTGTAGGCGCTGGCTCACACAGAACCACTGAGCGCTGACCCTACATAGGATCTGACCACACAGGATCGGGCCCACACAAGGACCTGTAGCACTGATCCACATAGGATCACTGAGTGTAGTAGTCGTCACAGTCCACTGAGGATCTCTGCATAGTCATCGTCGCAGTCCACTGAGGATCTCTGCACAGTCGTCGCTGTCGAAGTAGTAGTCGCAGAAAGCTCTAGGGTTCCCGCACACAGCAAGCTCGTTCGGGAGGGTCCGCTCCACGATCCGAGAGGCCGATACATCAACTGACACAAATTCGAAGTTGATGTATCCAAAAGATCCATATCGGCAACAGGAACTCAACGTCACAGACGGCGCGTCAATCGGACGTCCAGTCTGAGAGTTATTGGCTTTTTCGTCCCAGGGGCCCGGTTGGGTTTTAAGGCAAAACCATACCCGACCATACTCCACCAGCATCCAAACCTTCGGGCGGAGTGAGCCAAAAGATCTGTCTCACTTAGAGGAATACAACAAACCTGACGACACGTCAATCAGACACCTATAGCTCAAGATATGAGTGTTTCCGCTCCGAGGCCCGGTTGGTTTCGTGTACGAACCAACCCGGCCGAACCCAAAGTATTTCGAAACCTTGAGTGCAATATACCGAAACGACCGCCTCGATCCAAGGATCGTGTTGCTGATGACGGCGCGTCGTTTGGAGGCCCATATCTCATGTTACGGTCATTTGATCAAATATGGTCCGAAGATGGGGGGTCAGGGCCCGGGCCGACCCCCCCCCCCCCCCCCCCCCCCCCCTACCCCCCCCCCCCCCCCCCCCCCCCCCCCACCCCCCCGCCCCCCCTCGGGTCGGCCGAATCGGGTCGACCCGAACCGGCGTCGCCACTGACCCTGGTCCAACCCGGTCGGACCGGCCTGGCTCGGCTCGGCCGAGCGGCCGAGTGCCTGGGTGCCCGCGGGGCGCTGCCCCCGCGGTTTGGAGATGTCGCGACCCCGCGTTGAGGCCGCGCTATGGAGCAACGGACGCGGCTGTCGTCGCGTCCCATGCGGGCGAGATGGACCCGCGTGGCCACGAGTCCGTTGGCCTCCACCACCCGCGGCTTCAGTCGCGGTGGCTCTATCCGACGGCGCGCCGGCGACCCGCGCCGCCGGCCGCTTCCGTGGGCCACCGGAGTTGCTCCGGTGGTCCGTTTTCCTTCCCATCTTCGCCGTTGTCCCTCCCGGGTTCCGTTCTTCACTACGGGATCAACAAACTGCCCTTGCGTCACGTTTTGTCATCGCCTGCCAAATCCGCACAACCACAAAGAACGGCGGAGGGTTGTCGGGCCGTGGTTCGTTTGGCCCACACCCTCCGCGTTAGTTAACAAAAACGGGAGAAAAAATAATTCAACACATGAAACAACAATTTTAATAAATTAAATTGATCATTTTAATCTGGTTCTTTAATTTAAAGAAACGTTCACAGGAATAAGGGCATTTCCAAAACAAAATCCCTATCTCGTCAAGTCGTCGCCGCGGGTTCTTCGCGGATTTGAGGATCCATCGCGTCGTCGCGGAAGGGTGTCGCGTCGACGATCTCCAAGGTTCAAGAACAAAAAGATTTAATTAAAAATAATTAAATCATTCTGAATTAAAAACCAAAAAGGAAAAAAATAAAAGAAAACTGAAACCCTCACCTCAACGGATGATCGAAGGTTTTTTTCGCGGAGGAAGGAACGTCGTAGAAGAACGTCGCGGGAGAGGAACGTCGGCGTCGCGGCACACGACGTCGCATCGTCGATTTCCGTGGGTTCAACATTCTTCGTCGGAGGCCAGTGTTCTTCGCGTTCTTCACGTTCTTCACGTTCTTTGCGAAGAAGGGTGAAGGCACAAGAACCTCTATCAAAAACTTATCAACGAGTAATCCTCCAAATATCGTGTTGGTCTTATTTTATTATTACACGAACAAACGAAAAAGAGGTATGTAACGACCCATTAATTCGTAGAATTAATTCAACGAAAGAAACTGCCATTTAATTCACGAATAAAACCGCCCAATTAAATGGTGCGTTAAGAATTTAAGAAAACGCGTCAGTTGACTTTCATAATTACGGGTTTTCACGGGTGCGTTACTTAGTGAAAAAGAAACGGCGGGGCTCGTGCGGGCCCCACCTCAAAAATATCCTACCAAGAGGGTAGGTTATTTCTGATAGCATCCTATCCGGATCAACTCAGCTTAAGCTACTTTTATGTGACTTAAAGTAGCTTCTAAGTGGCTTAAGTGAAATAAAATAAAGTTTGTCGAACAATTATTTTATTTTTTTAACTTTAAGCACGAAAATTAAAACCACACCCGAGGCAAACGCAACTCCGAAAGAGGCGTTTCTAAGAAAATATCAGCACTGCGATTCATCAGTGCCCTTAGAATTCGATTTCGGGCACTAGTTCAAATGTTAGAAAAACCTGCTCGTCCGTTCACTGAAACGTACCCGAGCCAAACTTCTAAAATGATTCCGGGCACACCGGGCCTCGGAATCAGGTGCCGTCTGAAACTGCGCTCTTGTAAAATTCGAAAGAAAATAAAGAAAAAAATTTCCTTGAATTTTTCGGGCCATTACAATGATTTATCACCTCATATCAACTACACAACTAGCATAATACATGTGGAGAATGATGTACCATGAAGGTCTCTTCCTTTTCTTCACCATGTCAGAGAACCACCTAGCCTTGGGGAAGTTTCATGAAGATGTTATAAAAGGCAACACTCGAGCAACCTATCTGTTCCAGGTCCTGAGTTTCAGTATGTATAGGATTCTTTACAACATCGAGTGTTCAAGAATGAGGTCGTTCTAGAGGATTTATAGGGAGGTACCCACTGTTAAATCTCCGACCTCCACACCTCTCATGCCACTATTTGGAAGACCTAATGTTTTATTTATTGGTTTGACCCTAACTGCTCATGGTGTATATGGGCCAAGTAGATCAAGGAACTGGGAACTAATATAAGGATCCACCTAGGAACAATTAGTGGATTATTCACAATGGTGGTCCTGGAGGAGGGGACCTCGAGTATAAAGTCTCTCTGTTTTGCTGGTAGTTTCTTACAGGTGTAATAGAATTGTGAGGGCACAATTCATTGAAGGAGGGGAGAATTTGACACCCCAAACATATTTTGTTTAGTAATAATAGTTTTAATTATTACAGTAGGCTTATTATTCGTTTCATCTAAAAGATGCCTACAAAATGAACATAATGATTTTTATGCATTTAAAACACTGGAAACAGATACATGGAAACAAGGACTAAGAAATATTACTAACCACAATTCCTACAAGTAGGCCAATCATGACCACCGGAAGACCCCAATGAACCGCGAAACATTCAAAGAAAAAAATGGATTTTCTTCGGATCATCCATGACTAATAAAAATATAACTAGAACCACAGCAATCATACTGATTATTAGAGGTATTAAGAGCACGGTCCTCTATTTCTCGGTGTTGGAAGTTAGAATACCTCTAATGCGTTTTTTATATGGCAACAACCTGAATGTTTCCTTGGGGTGACCATTGAATTCCGACAGTTATAATTATAGTCATTGGGCTTGTGGAGAATTAACTAAAAACACTTAAGTAAAACTTAGATTTCCCAAATTTACGAATTTGTAACTATAAGATATCTTCTAATTATGGTGATACATTTTGAATTACAATTAAGTTCTTTTTAAATTCAAAACACTTTACAAATATTTCAAATACATTGTAAAGATTTTCATTTCTTAAACAGCGTTCACTACTGGGAAGTTGGGTTTTTCCCAACGCTTGTTTGCCAATGGTTCTGCTGAACCGTTGGCATAGATGTATGAAACAAGTATTTCCCAACGGTTTGAAGAAACCGTTGGGAAATATAGGAAATTTTCTCCTTTTACCAACGATTTTACAAAACTGTTGGTAAATCCCATGACCTAGGAAGGCTTTCCCAACGGTTTGTGTAAACCATTGGTAATGATCACCTTTCCAACGGTTTGTTAAAACCGTTGGGAATGTTTTCCCCTAAAATACCAGCGAACCTGAGATCCCATCCACGCGATTGAACTGCTAAAATTGAGACCTAAGATCTCTCTCGCGTGGAAAATCATTCCATCAGATCCATACTCAATCACAAGGTTGTTTTTTTCTACACTTCATATCTGTAAGTAGAATGTTATGTTTAATGTTTTTGCATCTAATTTTTTCTTTATGTTTTGATTTGGATTAAACCTAAGGTTCAGCAGTACATATACCCAACAATTTAAATTGGATTTGTTATTTGTTTTCTGTTTTTGTTCTGGTGTCATGTGTGAATCAATTTTTTTGTTCTGTTTTTGTTTTATGTTTTTTTTCTGGTGGGGGTGATGGGGGTGCAGTAGGTGGGGGGAGGGGGTGTGCGGGTGGGGTGTTGAGTTGGGGGGTTGTACAGGTGGGAGAGGGGGTGGGTTGTGCAGGTGGGGGTGGGGGAGGGGTGGGTTGTGCAGGTGGGGGTGCAATTAGAGGGGGTTTGTTGAGCAAGTGGGTGGGGGAGAGGGGAGTGTGCAGGTTGGGGGGTGCTGGGCAGGTTTAGAGTCTTGGGAGGTGAGGTGGGGGTGGGGGAGGGGGCTGTTCAAGTGGAGGGTGATAGTGGAGGGGGTGTTGTTCAAGTAGGTGGGGGGAGGGAAGTGTGTAGGTTGGGGGGTGGTCTGGGCAGGTGGGAGTCTGTTGGGGGTTAGGTGGGGGTGGGGTGTACAGGTGGTGGGGGGGGGGGAGGGGGGTTGTGCAGGTGGGGGTGTGGGAGGGGGGTTGTGCATGTGGGGGGTGTAGGTGGGGGGTGGTTGTGAAAGTTGTGTGGGGGGAGGGGAGTGTGTAGGTTAGGGTGGGCTGGGCAGGTGGGAGTATGTTGGGGGTGAGGTGGGGGGTGTGCATTGGGTGGATGGGAGGGGGTTGTGCAGGGGGGGTGGGGGAGGGGGGGTTGTGCAAGTGGGGGTGCAGGTGGGGGGGTTGTGCAGTCAGTGGATGGGAGGGGGGTTTGTGCAGGGGGAGTCCTTGTTAGGGGTGAGGTGGAGAGGGGGGGGGGGGTTGTGCAGGTGGGATGTCATCAATTCCATAGTTCACCAATAAGCACGGGGGAATTAATCACTTCTAAAGATTTGGATAGTTATGAGGCCTCTTTGGTTTTGGTTCTTGTTTAGTCATCTTGATGAGTAAGGCATCACATGATCTAAAAGTGACATCAATTATATAGGATGGAATTCCTTCTCCCACAACACATTTTTTTAGAAATATTATATCCTTGGAAGGTTGTGGGAGCCTCTTAGAATCCAATTCCCAACATTTTCTCTATTGAAAACCTGATACCATCATATTATCAAGTCACTAATCTACCAAATTGGGTTTTCACTAAAAAAATAATATTCTAATCCTTAACACCCATCTTTCTTTTCATAACATGAATGACAACCCAATTAAATCTCATAGCTCTCAGTCACACCCCTGTGGATAGCTCGCCCACCCCCCCTGGACACCCCCTACCCCCTGGACAGCCCTTCCACCCTCGTGGACAGTCTGCCCACCCCCCTGGACACCTTGTACCCCCTGGACAACCCATCCACCCCCGTGGAAAGCCTGCCCATCCCCTGGACACCCCATACTCCCTGGACAGCCCCCCAACCTCGTGGACAGTCCGCCCACCCCTAGACACTCCCCCACCCCCACCCCCGGAAACCCCCATCCCCTGGACACCTTGTACCCCCTGAAAAGCCCCCCCCCCCACCCCCACCCCAGTGGATAGGCCCGCCCACCCCCTGGACACCCCCTCCCCCATAGATAGCCCTGCCACCCTCGTGGACAGCCCGCTTACCCCCTGGACACCCCGTACCCCTGGACAACCCCGCCAACCCTGTGGACAGCCCGTCCCCGATTACACAGAAGCAAATAACTCTGCATTTCCCCCGAATTCCAGAAGCCCTCACGCAGGTGAACCCTAACCTGAGGTCTTCCATCTGATCGGCTGCAACTCCCCCATCCGAGTTAGACACCTTCAACCACTTCCCAAATACAGACATAGAATCCCTCATTAAGTAATTGACATGGTTGGGGTAGTGGGTAGGTGGTTTTCCTTTTTTAGTGGGGTGATATGGTACTTTCTGTGGACTTTAGTTTGGGTGTTATCAAATGTAAAAACTTTTCACAATATCCATTTTTAGAATCAATAACTTATTTTAAAACTCTCTTTACACATTCTGCATCTTTCATGAAAAGCATTCACTTTTAATATCTTGAACAATGTTTTATCAGGTCTATGGTGTCTTCTTGGTATTTGATAAATGAAAACATTAAAAAACACATCTCACCTCAAATCTAGGCACACATAACTGAATTCATTAGTATATCTTTACATTATTTTAATAGTTCACTATATCAACTAGAAACTCATTCCTTTATCAATCTACTAAAATATATTTTCTATTAAATTTCAATCATATTGAATTGTTTATGACCACATGACTTATATAAATTCTTTTTACAGAATGGACTGAAGTTGGATGTATGAAACCGATCGGATCTCAAGCGATTATCAAAACAATTTGGAGAGATTTATATATTTTTCAATTCACAATGCTTCAGATAGTGGTCACAGGCACTGCCCATGTTCCAATTGTGTTGGTAGACCTTGGTTTGAGCAGTGAAGAAGTCAGCTACCACATAACAAAAAATGGTTTTCAAGAAAACTACTTTGTGTGGTATCACAATTGGGAGAAAATGAAAATCTCAAATTGGTGATGATCGAAATGAAAGACTAGAATGGAGAATTTGGTTAGATGATCGGTTTTCGTTTATTCATCATCATGAAAAAGAAAGGATTTTGACTCAAGAAGACTTCGATATGAGGACAGCTGATACATCTAGTGAAAATGATGATATTGATAGGGTGAAAAAATTGAATGATGCTGTCACGACTCTAGTATATCGAGAATGCGATAAAATGAAAAAGATGGAATTTTTAATCCGATTGTTTCATGGGGGAAACTATGTATGGGATTTCTAATATAGCAATCGATTACATTCTTACCCTCTTGAAGCATTTACTTAAGATGATGCAGATATTCCCTCAAACCACTATATGGCATTGAAGTTAGTTGACGAACTTGTATTTTCAAGAAACGAAATTCATGCTTGCAGTTTATTCTAGGAGGAAACCACTGAACGAAATGATTGTATAAAATGTGACACATCCCACTGGAAGTCAAAATCTGATGGAACACCATCTTTCATTCCAAAAAAAGTAATGTGGCACTTTCCATTTATCCCCAAACCCCATAATCTTTTTATGTCTGATGACATATCAATAAAAATGAGATGGCATGATACTAATAGAAAGAAGACTAATGATGAGTTGGTTCATCCTGCAGATGGATTTTCATGGTAGAGATTTGATGCTCGACATTCTGATTTTACAGCTGATGTGCGTAATGTGAGGATGGGTCTTTCATGCGACGGTTTTAATCCATTTGGGAAGATACTTACTTCGCACAACACATGTCCAGTTTTTATACACATTTATAATCTTCCCCCATGTTTGTGTATGAAAAAACCTTTCACTTTCATGAGTATACTCATATCTGGTCCTTCTGATCTCGGCATTGATATTGATGTATACATGCAACCTTTAATAAACGAGTTGAAACTTCTTTGGGATGTGGGTGTGCGCACATACGATGCTTTTTCGAAAAACATATTTCAGATGCGTTTTGTGCTTATGTGGACGATCAATGATTCTCCGGCTTATGAAATTATGTCTGGATGGAGAACGAAGAGAAAACTCTCATGTCCAGTTTGTATGAATAATACAAGATCCAGAAGACTGAAACATCGTTGTAGTTTCAGTTTAATGGGACATCGACAATTCTTGCCAAAGGATCATCCATATAGAATGAATCTTCGAAGATTTGATAATACTATAGAGACCGATGATCCACCTCAGCGTATGTCTGGAACTGACATGCTTAATGAATTGAAAGATTTTAGTTTTTCGTTTGGGAAGGGTAAAATGAAATCTGGAAAGAGAAAGAATGTTTCCACTGAAACCTGTTACAATTGGAGGAATAGGAGTATCTTTTTTGATTTTCCTTATCGGTCAACCAAATTTTTACATCATTGATTAGACGTAATGCATATTTAAAAAAATATATGAGAAATGTTCCTTTCGGTTCTTCTAAATGTCAAGGGGAAGACAAAATATGATTTACAATCTCGGCGTGACTTGGTGGATTGGGGCATCAGACCATAATTGCATCCTGTGCGTATCAGTGAAAATAAATGGAAACTTCTATGTCCTTCTTATGTGATGAAACCTAAGGAAAAAAAACAATTTCTAGAAATATTAGAGACTATTAGAGTTCCTGATGGATATTCAAGCACCATATCTAAACAGGCCAACAGAAGAGAGTTGAAGCTAAAATCTTTGAAGACTCAGGATTATCACGTTCTACTGCATGAGTTGCTTCCAATAGGAATCCGTCATATTTTGTCCAATAATGTAAGGGTGGTTTTTTTTGGTTGTGCCATTTGTTTCGAGATATTTGTGCTAAGAAGTTGTTCAAGTCTTTCTTTCAAAAAATGTTGACAGATGCTCCATTAATTTTGTGTGAGTTGGAGAAAATATTTCCTCTATCATTTTTCACATGCATGTTGCATCTGACTATCCATATTCCCACTAAAATACTTCTCGGAGGACCTATTTCTTTTCTTTGGATGTATCCAACTGAAAGAAATATGTTCACATTAATGTCTTATGTCTAAAATAGAAATCATCCCGAAGGTTCTATCGTGAACGGTTACTTGGCTCAAGAATGTATGGATTTCTGCTCGATGTATTTGTCTGATCTTACTACAAGATTGAACAGACCAATGAGAAATGAAGAAGAACATTATGAGAAAATTGAACCCAGTTTTCCATCACTTCCTCAAACAGGAGGAATTCCTGGATCATATACATTGAAGACATTAAGCCATGAAGAGTGGGAGATGGCACATCGCACAGTTTTGTTCAACTGTGATTTGTTCGATGACTATATCAGGTAACTAAATTGAATATGTATATCATACATATATATATGTTAAACTATTCATATTTGTTATCTACTGGGAACATAAAACAATGATAAATAGGAAACAATGTTCTTTATCTTTGAGAAGGAGAGAGACTTTTCATAGCAAAGTGTTTTCTGCTTGGTTAAAATTGAAGGTATTGAAAAATTAATGTTTAAAATAATTATATCAATGTTTAATTAAGTTTAATAGTCATTTATATTGTAGGTATTGAGTTTGTCTACTAACTCTGTCTCTAAGGAAATAAGAGCTTTGGCTTTTGGTCCTAAAACCGTGGTTCATGACTGTAAACCAATTGTTATCAATGGGTACAAATTTATTGTCACTGAACGAGAAAAGAACATGAGAACACAACATTATAGTGTTATGGTTACTGCCACAATAGACTGTTATGTCAGTGCATCAGATAGTAGACCGCGATTTGAAAATGTGGGTTATTATGGAGCTGTTGAGAAAATAATAATATTGGATTATTACTCTCATGGACGAGTCACAATGATGAAATTCCATTGGTTTGATTCGATGACGAGACATGACACATTTATTGATGATTGTGGATTTTGAGTAATTAATATGACTCTCACTCTTTCTACCGAAGAACCATATGTGTTGGCATCAATTGATAAACATGTTTTTTATGTCAAAGACCTACTTCGACCTGAATTTGGTGTCATAGTTGATGTAATTCCAAGACATATTTTTGATGATGGTGATGATGGAATTGAAACTATCCCTAGTTCCATTGGAACCAATCCATTTATTTCTTTTGATGACTCAAATAGGTCAATTGTTAGAGTTGATTGTGAACCTGAAGTTGTGGTTGAAAATATATAGAATCATTCATCCATGTTCTCAATTCTTTTGGTTTACCTTGAGTTGGGTTGTTAAGGTTGGTAATATTCAAATTGATTTAGTATTTATCAAAAATATGTTTTAGCTGACTTGACTGTTATGTGAATTTTCAATGTTTATTGGTTGCAGTTTTATTTGAATTTCATTTTCTAATTTGGAATTGAACTGTATTCAAACATAGTCAAACAATATTTCTAACTTGGTGAACATTACAACTTGTATGATTTATTAAATCCATTCAAGATGTTCTAAAATAATTGATATCTGACTTGACCGTTATTTGAATTTTCAATGTTTATTGGTTGCAGTTTTATTTGAATTGAATTTTCTAATTTGCAATTGAACTGTATTCAAACATATTCAAACAATATTTCTAACTTGGTGAACATTACAACTTGTATGATTTATTAAATCCATTTAATCTCTTCTAAAACAATTGATAGCTGACTTGACCGTTATGTGAATTTTCAATGTTTATTGGTTGCAGTTTTATTTTAATTGCATTTTCTAATTTAGAATTGAACAGTATTCAAACATAGTCAAACAATATTTCTAACTTGGTGAACATTACAACATATTTGATTTATTAAATCCATTCAAGCTCTTCTAAAACAATTGATAGCTGACTTGACCATTATGTGAATTTTCAATGTTTATTGGTTGTAGTTTTATTTGAATTTCATTTTCTAATTTGGAATTGAACTGTATTCAAACATAGTCAAACAATATTTCTAACTTGGTGAACATTACAACTTGTATGATTTATTAAATCCATTCAAGCTCTTCTAAAACAATTGATAGCTAAATTACCTATGAATCCCCCTATTCCATCATATATTTAGTTTTCTGGGTTACACATTAGTTTTATTTTTCTAATTAATTACATATTTGTTTTCAAAAGAAGGAAATGAAGCCAATTGAAGAGAGAAGAAGGAGAAAAATGATGGAGAACAATCGTCGAATGACGGAGATGGGCATTCCAACATTAGTTCCTACAGTGAGTACTATATTTCAAATATATATATATATATATTTAAAGAATATATAAGGTCATGTGATTAATTTTTTTGTAAACATTTTTGAAGGATCCACCTATACGTCGACAGTTATTCGATGAGGAGCCTAGTACTGGTCTTAGTACTCAGGCCGGTGGTACGAGGAGGGTTCGTACCAGAGGTGGATGAGCAGCTACGCGTACCCGACTAGACCATGCCCCTCCCACTGACATGTCATCCTTCCCACATTCTGATCTCGGTGTGTCGTTAGAGACACACGAGAAATTTAGGCCTCCCATGTTTTCGCTACCTTCTGCATCTTATGGCCCATCATTTTCACATCCCATGATGATTTCCACTCCCCAGTCATAATTCAGTCAGCTAGTTGTCCCATCTTCTTTTCCTTCTACTTCTGTCTCTCCGAGCTTCTATATTCCATCGTCTTCGACTCCTGTTCCACCACAGGGTGTTCCATCAGTTTCTGTGGATCCAGCGGCGCTCAGGGATCAGACTGGCACAGGTATATTTGTAGAACCCTAACAAATTTTTATAGCAATATTTATTTTCATTATAACATGTTTTGATAAAATATTTGTTTTTTTTTCAGGACAGATACATATACTGACAGGAGGCGTGGGAGGTGGCGTACACACATGCGTTCGGTGTGGAACCGCCGCACACAGGTTATGGTTGATTATAATGAAGACAACCAAATGGTTGAGAAAACAGGGCAGCAATGTCGGAGTTTTTTGGAGACGCTTGCCAAATACTCCGACATCATTCCCGTCAGCCCACTATCATGAGACATTTGCCACATGAGGTCAAAGATAGAGCCTGGGCAGAGATATGTGTAAAACAATCTTTTCTATTTAATTCCATGAATTATTTTTCTATTTATATGAATTAATATTTTGATTTCAGCTTCGATTTAATTTTCCTGATGGTGAGGGTGCACGATCGGAACGTCTAAAGGATTTAGAAGAGCTTTAGAGAGCCTACAAGAATGAGTTGTATATTGGATGGGTTGCTAGAGTTGGAACTGAGTTAGAGGCGGTACCTGTGGTGGATTATTGTCCTATATAACATTATCGTCAGATGATTACTCATTGGACGAGTACCCAGTTTAAGGTATTAATAACATTTGAGGTATTTAAATAATAACTTTCATGTTTTTCATTAATAATATCTATTGTATTTTTGAATTTTATTTAGGAATCATCTAGAAAAAAATAAAAAGAACATTGATGCAAAAAAATACCTCCACACATTGGGACGCACTACGATGCCTGATCATGAGAAGAAGCAGCTATGACAATTGTTTATAAGTTTTCATTACGCCTTACACTTTATTTTGTTTCTTCAATTATTTAATAGTTTGCTAATGTTTTCATATAACTTTAGTTTTCAATGTCATTGTAGAGGAAAATAAAAAATATTGAAGGACTTGTTCCTCGAGAAAAATTGTTTTACTCGAGTAGATGGAAAAAGGATGGAAGTTCCGTCAACGAAGTGACTCAGCAGCAGATTGTAAGTTTTAATCTATTTAATTTATTTTTTAATATCTATTTTGTAACTTAATGATATATTTATATTTGTAACAGGATGCTTTAGAGGCCCTCAATGCCCAAGAACCAGACAAGTTTGGGCCAACAGATCACTTACATCAGGTGTTGGGAGAGGAGCATTCTGACAGAGTATGCTACCGACCTAGGATAGCCCCGACGAGGTATTGGACCTCCTCAGGTACGAGCTGTTGTGCCACCGACCTGCAAAAAGTTAGGGCACAGGAAGAACAGGCTGAGAAAAGGGCTATAGAGATGGCAGAATAGTCTGCTAGGGAAAATAGTGCGTTTATGAAATTTATTGAAGTTCTACGTCCTACACTTCCAGCAGAGGCCAGCCAAGCTTTTGATGAGTATATGTCATCGATAAATTCTATATACGATGCACCAGGTGGAAGTTATAGTGGTGGTCAGGATGATGTCCATCTTGATGATGATGATGGTGAGGAGTCTGATGCGGAAGAGGAGGGAGAGGAGGAGGGCGAGGCGGGTGGCGAGGGTGAGGACGAGGGTGAGGACGAGGAGGAGGGCGAGGGTGAGGACGATGATGGGGACGAGGACGAGGCTGATGATGATGATGGTGATGATGGTGATGATGGTGATGGTGATGTGGGACAAGTTGATCCATTACATTTTTGAATAATATTACTGAGATTTTATATTTAATCTATTCTAGTTGTTGGTTTTTATCTAGACTCGTAGCATAGTATTGGATTTGGGTTATTTTTATATATTATCTGTTTTTATGGATGTTGTTGTCTTTTAGTGGTTGTGTGTTTGGGAACCCCCTCCTTCCTGGACCCTGGAAAACCCCCCACCCTCCTCCCTGGACCCCGGACAGCCCCGCCGGATAGCCCCCAAGACAGCCCCCCCTCCTCCCACCCTCCTCCCTGGACCCCAGACAACCCCCCCCCCCCCCCCCGAACAGCCCCCCAAACAGCCCCCCAAACAGCCCCCATATAGCCCCCCCTCCCCACCCTCTTCCTTGGACCACGAACAACCCCTCGAACAGCCCCAGACAGTCCCTAGACAAGCCCCCCGAATATCCCCTAGGACAGCGCCCCCACCCTCCTCCCTGGACCCCAGACAGCCCGCCGAACAGCCCCCCAGACAGCCCCCCACCCTCCTCCTTGGACCCCGGACAACCCCCCGAACACCCCCCGGACAGCCCCCCGCACAGCCCCCCACCCCCCTCCCTGGACCCCAGACAGCCCCAAGATAGCCTCCCGGACAGCCCCCGGACAGCCCCCCACCCTCTTCCTTGGACCCCGAACAACCCCCCGCACAAAGGATTCTCATAAAATGGACAACATATTAAGTACATAAGGAAATATGACCAAACACATTCATATTGTGTCGATACATTAGCACAACGATCCATGGTTCATATGTGACGTGTACGAGTCAACCCCGCCTTAATCTGAGGCATGGTGTGGCCAGAATCACTCTAAGTGGCTCTCTTTTTCTTAAAATGGACAACAATTTAAGAACATACGGAAAACTGACCAAATGCATTCGGTTTCCATTAAAACTTTAGGAGAACGATCCATGGGTCATATGTGACGTGTATAAGTCAACGCCGCCTCAATCTGAGGTGCGGTGTGGCCGACACCACTAAATTTGTCTGCCTTTTGTTTCAAAAGTATGTCATTTTAATTGAAAAACATCGAATGGCATACAGAAAATGGCCCAAACGCATTCTTATTGTGTCGATACATTAGCACAACGATCCATGGGTCATATGTGATGTACACGACTCAACCCCGCCTCAATCCGAGGTGCGGTGTGGCCGCCACCACTCAAAGTGTCTGCCTTTTGTTTCAAAAGGACGTCATTTTAATTGAAAAACATCAACTGGCATACGGAAAACTGACCAAAACGCATTCGGATTGTGTCGATACATTATCACAACGATACATGGGTCATATGTGATGTGTACAAGTCAACCCTGCCTCAATCCGAGGCACGGTGTGGCCGCCAACACTCAAAGTGTCTGTCTTTTGTTTCAAAAGGACGTCATTTGAAGTGAAAAACATCAACTGGAATATGGAAAACTGACCAAACGCATTCATATTGTGTCGATACTTTAGCACAACGATCCATGGGTTATATGTGACGTGTACGAGTCAACCCCTCCTTAATCTAAGGCACGGTGTAGCCGGAATCACTCCAAGTCTCTCTCTTTTGCTTAAAGTGGACAACTATTTAAGTACATACGGAAAACCGACCAAATGCATTCAGTTTCCATTGAAACATTAGGAGAACGATCCATGTGTCATCTGTGATGTGTACGAGTTATCTCCTCCTCAATCTGAGGCGCGGTGTGGCCGACACCACTCAAAGTGTCTGCCTTTTGTTTCGAAAGTACGTCATTTTAATTGAAAAACATCAACTAGCATACGGAAAACCGACCAAACACATTAGGATTCTGTCGATACTTTAGCACAACGATCCATGGGTCATATGTGACGTGTACGAGTCAACCCCTCCTCAATCTGAGGTGCGGTGTGGCCACCACCACTCAAAGTGTATGTCTTTTCTTTCAAAAGGATATCATTTGAAAGGAAAACCATCAACTGGCATATGGAAAATCGACCAAACGCATTCATATTGTGTCAATACTTTAGGAAAATGATCCATGGGTCATATGTGATGTGTACGATTCAACCCTGCCTTAATCTGAGGCACGGTGTGGCCGGAATCACTCTAAGTGGCTCTCTATTGCTTAAAATGGACAATAATTTAAGTACATACGGAAAACCGACCAAACGCATTCGGTTTCCATTGAAACCTTAGTAGAACAATCCATGGGTCATATGTGACGTGTACGAGTCAACTCCGCCTCAATCCGAGGCATGGTATGTCCGGCACCACTCAAAGTGTCTGCCTTTTGTTTCAAAAGCATGCCATTTTAATTGAAAAACATCAACTGGAATATGAAAAACTGACCAAATGCATTCAGATTGTGTCGATACATTAGAACAACGATCCATGGGTCATATGTGACGTGTACGAGTCAACCCCGCCTCAATCCGAGGCGCGGTGTGGCCGCCACCACTCAAAGTGTCTGTCTTTTGTTTCAAAAGGACATCATTTGAAGTGAAAAACATCAACAGGCATACGGAAAAGAGACTAAACGCATTCGGGTTGTGTCGATACATTAGCAAAATGATCCATGGGTCATATGTGACGTGTACGAGTCAACCCCGCCTCAATCTAAGACGCGGTGTGGCCGACACCACTCAAAGTGTATGCCTTTTTTTTCAAAAGTATGTCATTTTAATTGAAAAACATCAACTGGCATACAGAAAACCGACCAAACGCATTCGTATTGTGTCGATACATTAGAAAAACAATCCATGGGTCATATGTGACATGTATGAGTCAACCTCGCCTCAATCCAAGGTGCGGTGTGGCCACCACCACTCAAAGTGGCTGCCTTTTGTTTCAAAAGGACATAATTTTAATTGAAAAACATCAACTGGCATACGGAAAACCGACCAAACGCATTCGGATTGTGTTGATACATTATCAAAAAAATCCATGGGTCATATGTGACGTGTACGAGTTAACCCCGCCTGAATCCGAGGCGCGGTGTGGCCACCAACACTCAAAGTGTCTGTCTTTTGTTTCAAAAGGACGTCATTTGAAGTGAAAAACATCAACTAGCATACGGAAAACTGACCAAACGCATTCGGATTGTGTCGATACTTTAGCACAATGATCCATGGGTCATATGTGACGTGTACGAGTCAACCCCGCCTTAATCTGAGGCACGGTGTGGCCGAAATCACTCTAAGTGGATCTCTTTTTCTTAAAATGTACAACAATTTAAGTACATACAGAAAACTGAACAAATGCATTCGTTTTCCATTGAAAATTTAGGAGAACGATCCATGAGTCATATGTGATGTGTATGAGTCAACACCGTCTCAATCCGAGGCATGGTGTGGCCGCCAACACTCAAAGTGTATGTCTTTTGTTTCAAAAGGAAGTCATTTGAAGTGAAAAACATCAACTGGCATACGGAAAACCAACCAAACACATTCTCATTATGTCAATACTTTAGCACAATGATCCATGGGTCATATGTGACGTGTACGAGTCAACCCTGCCTTTATCTGAGGCATGGTGTGGCAGGAATCACTCCAAGTGGATCTCTTTTGCTTAAAATGGACAACAATTTAAGTACATACGGAAACCAACCAAACACATTCGGTTTCCATTGAAACATTAGGAGAACGATCCATGGGTCATATGTGACGTGTACGAGTCAACTACGCCTCAATCCGAGGTGCGGTGTGGCCGACACCACTCAATGTGTCTGCCATTTGTTTCAAAGGTACGTCATTTTAATTGAAAAACATCAACTGGCATGCGATAAACCGACCAAACGCATTCGGATTGTGTCGATACATTAGCACAATGATCCATGGGTCATATGTGACGTGTACGAGTCAACCCCGTCTCAATCCGAGGCGTAGTGTGGCAGCCAGCACTCAATGTGTCTATCCTTTGTTTCAAAAGGACATCATTTGAAATGAAAAACATCAATTGGCATACAGAAAAGTGACCAAATGCATTCGGATTGTGTCGATACTTTTGCACAACGATCCATGGGTCATATGTGACGTATACAATTAAAACCCGCCTTAATGTGAGGCACGTTGTGTCCAGAATCACTCTAAGTGGCTCTCTTTTGCTTAAAATGGACAACCATTTAAGTACATACAGAAAACCGACCAAACGCATTCCGTTTCCAATGAAACTTTAAGAGAAAGATCCATGGGTCATATGTGATGTGTACGAGACAAGTCCTATTCAATCCGAGGCGCGGTGTGGCTGACACCACTCAATGTGTCTGCCTTTTGTTTCAAAAGTACATTATTTTAATTGAAAAACATCAACTGGAATACGGAAAATTGACCACACGCATTCCGATTGGGTTGATACATTAGGACAACGATCCTTGGGTCATATGTGACGTGTACAAGTAAACCCCGCCTCAATCTGAGGCGTGGTGTGGCCGCCACCACTCAATGTGTCTGTCTTTTGTTTCAAAAGGACATCATTTGAAATGAAAAACATCAACTGGCATATGGAAAAGTGACCAAACGCATTCAGATTGTGTCGATAATTTAGCACAATGATCCATGGGTCATATGTGATGTGTACGATTCAACCCCGCCTTAATATGAGGCACGGTGTGGCCGGAATTACCCTAAGTGGCTCTCTTTTGCTTAAAATGGACAACAATATAAGTACATACGGAAAACCGACCAAATGAATTCAGTTTACATTGAAACTTTAGGAGAATGATCCATGGGTAATATGTGACGTGTTCGATTCAACTCTGCCTCAATCCAAGGCGCGGTGTGTCCAGAACCACTCAATGTGTCTTCCTTTTGTTTCAAAAGCATGTCATTTAAATTGAAAAACATCAACTGGAATACGGAAAACCGAATAAACACATTCAGATTGTGCCGATAAATTATCACAACGATCCATGGGTCATATGTGATGTGTACGAGTCAACCCTGCCTCAATCTGAGGCACAGTGTGGCCGCCACCACTCAAAGTGTCTATCTTTTGTTTCAAAAAGATATCATTTGAAGTGAAAAACATCAAATGTCATACGGAAAAGTGACGAAACGCATTAGTATTGTGTCGATACTTTAGTACAACGAACCATGGGTCATATGTGATGTGTACGAGTCAACCCCGCCTTATTCTGAGGCACGGTGTGGCCGGAATCACTCTATGTGGCTCTCTTTTGCTTAAAATGGACAACAATTTAAGTACATACGGAAAACTGACCAAACACATTTGGTTTCCATTGAAACTTTAGTAGAACGATCCATGGGTTATATGTGACGTGAACGAGTCAATGCGGCCTCAATTCGAGGCATGGTGTGGCTGCCAACACTCAAAGTGTCTGTCTTTTGTTTCAAAAGGACATCATTTGATGTGAAAAACATCAACTGGCATACGGAAAACTGACCAAAAGCATTCAGATTGTGTCGATACTTTAGCACAATGATCCATGGGTCATATGTGACGTGCAAGAGTCAACCCCGCCGTAATCTGAGGCACAGTGTGGCCGGAATCACTCCAAGTGGATCTCTTTTTCTTAAAATGGACAACAATTTAAGTATATATGGAAAACCGACCAAACGCATTCAGTTTCCATTGAAACATTAAGAGAACGATCCATGGGTCATATGTGATGTGTAAGAGTCAACTCCGCCTCAATCTGAGGCGCGGTGTGGTCGGCACCACTCAAATTGTCTGCCTTTTGTTTCAAAAGTACGTCATTTTAATTGAAAAACATCAACTGGCATAAGGAAAACTGACCAAACGCATTCGGATTGTGTTGATACATTAGCACAACGATCCATGGGTCATATGTGATGTGTATGATTCATCTCCGCCTCAATCCGAGGCGCGGTGTTGCCGCCACCACTCAAAGTGTATGTCTTTTGTTTCAAAAGGACATCATTTGAAATGAAAAACATCAACTGGCATACAGAAAAGTGACCAAACGCATTCGGATGGTGTCGATACATTAGCACAATGATCCATGGGTCATATGTGACGTGTAAAATTCAAAGATGCCTTAATCTGAGGCACGGTGTGGCCGTAATCACTCTAAGTGGCACTCTTTTTCTTAAAATGGAAAACAGTTTAAGTACATACGGAAAACCAACCAAACGCATTCAGTTTCCATTGAAACATTAGGAGAACGATCCATGGGTCATATGTGACGGGTACGTGTCAACCCCGCCTCAATCTAAGGTGTGGTGTGGCCGGCACCACTCAAAGTGTCAGCATATTGTTATAAAAGCATGTCATTTTAATTGAAAAACATCAACTGGCATAAGGAAAACCGACCAAACGCATTCGTATTTTGTAAATACATTAGCACAATGATACATGGGTCATATGTGACGTGTACGAGTCAGCCCCGCCTCAATCCGAGGCGTGGTGTGGCCGCCACCACTCAAAGTGTCTGTCTTTAGTTTTAAAAGGACATCATTTGATGTGAAAAACATCAAATGGCATACCGAAAAGTGACCAAATGCATTCGGATTGTGTCGATACTTTAGAACAACGAACCATGGGTCATATGTGACGTGTACGAGTCAACCCCTCCTTAATCTGAGGCACGGTGTGGCCGGAATCACTCTAAGTGGCACTCTTTTTCTTAAAATGGACAACAATTTCAGTACATACGGAAAACCGACCAAACGCATTCGGTTTCCATTTAAATTTAGGAGAACGATCAATGGGTCATATGTGACATGTACGAGCCATCGCTTCCTCAATACGAGGCGCGGTGTGGCCGCCAACACTCAATGTCTATGTCTTTTGTTTCAAAAGGACGTCATTTGAAGTGAAAAACATCAACTGGCATACAGAAAACCAACCAAACGCATTCATATTGTGTCGATACTTTAGCACAACAATCCATGGGTCATATGTGACGTGTACGAGTCATCCCTGCCTTAATCTGAGGCACAGTGTGGCCGGAATCACTCCAAGTGGATATCTTTTTCTTAAAATGGACAACAATTTAAGTACATACAGAAAACCGACCAAACACATTCAGTTTCCATTGAAACATTAGGAGAATGATCCATGGGTCATATGTGACGTGTACAAGTCAACTATGCCTCAATCCGAGGTGCGGTGTGGCCGGAACCACTCAAATTGTCTGCCTTTTGTTTCAAAAGTACGTCATTTTAATTGAAAAACATCAACTGGCATACAGAAAACCGACCAAACACATTCGGATTGTGTTGATACATTAGAACAATGATCCATGGGTCATATGTGACATGTACGAGTCAACCCTACCTCAATCCGAGGCGCGATGTGGCCGCCACCACTCAGAGTGTCTGTCTTTTGTTTCAAAAGGACATCATTTGAAATGAAAAACATCAACTGGCATACGGAAAAGAGACCAAATGCAATAGGATTGTGTCGATACTTTAGCACAATGATCCATGGGTCATATGTGACGTGTATGATTCAACCCCGCCATAATATGAGGCACGGTGTGGGCGGAATCACTCTAAGTGTCTCTCTTTTGCTTAAAATGGACAACAATTTAAGTACATACGGAAAACCGACCAAACGCATTCGGTTTCCATTGAAACTTTAGGAGAATGATCCATGGGTCATATGTGATGTGTATGAGTCAACTCTGCCTCAATCCGAGGTGTGGTGTGGCCGAAACCACTCAAAGTGTCTGCCTTTTGTTTCAAAAGCACATCATTTTAATTGAAAAACATCAAATGGTATACAGAAAACTGACCAAACGCATTCGTATTGTGTCGATACATTAGCACAACGATCCATGGGTCATATGTGATATCTAAAAGCCAACCCTACCTCAATACAAGGTTTGGTGTGGCCGCCACCACTCAAAGTGTCTGTGTTTTGTTTCAAAAGGACATCATTTGAAGTGAATAACATCAACTGGCATTCGGAAAAGCAACCAAACGCATTCGGATTGTGTCTATACGTTAGAACACCGATCCATGGGTCATATGTGACGTGTATGAGTCAACTCCGCCTTAATCTAAGGAACGGTGTGGCCGGAATCACTCTAAGTGTCTCTCTTTTGCTTAAAATGGACAACAATTTAAGTACATACAGAAAACAGACCAAACACATTCAGTTTCCATTGAAACTTTAGGAGAACTATCCATGGGTCATATGTGACGTGTACGAGTCAACACCACCTCAATCCGAGGCGTGGTGTGGCCGGCACCACTCAAAGTGTCTGCCTTTTGTTTCAAAAGAATATCATTGTAATTGAAAAACATCAACTGGCATACGGAAAACCGACCAAATGCATTCGGATTGTGTCGATACATTATCACAATGATCCATGGGTCATATGTGACATGTACGAGTCAACCCCGCCTCAATCCGAGGTGCGGTGTGGCCGGTATCACTCCAGGTGTATGTATTATGTTTAAAATGGACATTATTTCAGGTAAAAATATATGGTATACAAAAAACCGATCAAATTATGAATTGACTTCCAGATTCCACATATAATTTTCATCTAAATTTTAAATTTAATTTTAAATGAATTATGTATATTTATAATTACGTTATGAATTATAATTTAATTATGGATGTGTATAGTTCCACCATTATTTGTTAAATGTGTATGAATTTGTTCTCTATATGTAAGTGGTAGTTGGTTATTGCGGGTACAATAATTGTATATGTATGGGTTAGTTTATTGCAGGTAAAATAATTGGATTGAGCTGTTGGGAAAATTGGAGAGCTGGTTGCAAATTGGGGAGCTGTTGTGCAATTTTTCCCAGCAGAGGCTATGCCAACGGTTCAAAACCGTTGGCATAGAATGTATAGGTTTTTTTACCAACGGTTCATAAAACCGTTGGTAAAATAGTTTTCCCAACGGTTCTAAACCGTTGGGAAAGATGAGATTTTGGGTTTTTCCCAACGGTTTTGAAAACCTTTGGAAAAAACATAGTAATTTTCAGCATTGTATCCCAACGGTTGTAAACCGTTGGGAAACAGTTTTCCCAATGGTTTTCCATAACCAATGGGATAGGGTAATTTTTCTCCCCCATATCCCAACGGTTCACTGTAAAACGTTGGGAAAAGTTTTTCCCAATGGCTTACTTCCCTACGGTTTTCAGAACCGTTGGTATAACATACACCAACGGTTCTGAAGCCTTTTCCAACGGTTCTAAACCGTTGAGAAATCCTATATTTCCAGTAGTGGTTTTAAACTATGTATAATTTCTTTTTATTAAACTATGTTTTTTTAATAAACTATGTTTTGACTTCTATAATACTAGTATGAAAATTTCTAGTTTTCAATTTACAACTTTGTATGTTAATGTTTTAGTGCTTTAGGTAATTTTAGAAATACTTATAACAAAGAAAAAGTTTAATTTGTATTCATTAACCTTATAATGTTTAAAATAAGTCATGTTTAAAAAGATAATTTCTATATAGTGATTATTTTTCTTTGAGAATTTATAACTTTGAAATATGTAATTTTATATAAAAAAATAGACCCACTAGGGCCAGTCCTTTATAGCTAGGCTGAGGGAGGTAGCTCATTGTATGTAGTTGAGCCTAGACCTTAGTCCAAGCCAAGGTTAGCCTGAGTGTGGGCATAGGTTCCCTTAAGGTCACATGGGAGTATGACCGCATGGGCGCACCACTATGAATGCAAGGTCACAGCGTGGAAGAGGTAGGTCAGGGCCTACGGGGGATGGGAGCCTGTGTATAAGGCTCCCTAGGTGTGTGTTATGTGTTTTTGTTTGAGCCTTAATTTGAAGCCTCTAGCATACAAGGATCCGCAAAACCCCTCACTATTTCAAAGTGGGATGGCTAAAAATCGCATGGGATTTGATATGGGCCATTGGATCAAATCAGGCGCGATCGGGGCCATCGATCTTGATCCCGCATTTGACCCTCAGCAACCGCGGAACAGCAGCGCATTTTTATTGACCGTTCGATCAACATTAGACCTAATCTTGACTGTCTGCGAGTTTTAAAATGCCATGTTAACCCTGGACCATCCGATCAAATATCGATCGATCTGGACCGTCCATTTGATCTTCAGATTTCTTCTTCACACCATCTTCTTCTACCTTGTGCCAACCATTTGGTTGCCCACTATTTCTCCTCCTGATTCTTCTCCTCCTGCTCCTCCTCCTCCTTCTTTTCTTCTTTCTTGAGATCCCCCAACTTTCTCCATGGAATGGCCTTGAATTCTACCGTATCATTTCTCATTTTTTTATTTTTTTATTATAATCCCAATTTCTTCCATTCAATTTTTCCACAAACATTATATATATATATATATAAATGTTTTTTAATCCATGATTGATTTTGAGTTCTCTCTTTAAGCAACATGTTGGGTTGTTTTGTCTTGGTCAATTGTTAAGTTTTTGTTTGTATTTTTTTGTGAAACATTATATATATATATAATATGTGTACACCGCCTATATAAACCTAGTATTTTGTACTTGTAAATACCTGTTTTCTTCCCCTCGATGTGCAAACATCCACTACCCTGCCTTGTTTCACTCCTGAAGTCAGGTAAGGGATAAATTTTTTCTATGTTTTATTTTTTTAAAACACTTATATCATTACATATATATGGATATATATATATATATATATATTAATATATTCAGTTTATTGTAAACCGTAATTCATGTGTATTATCAAAATATATTTTGTGTATATTACCCATGAAAGGAGCTTATGCTTCAAACATGAAAAATCATTCTTTTCCATTTCAACGTTTCATGAATTATAAAAGTTTTTCCCAACCTATTTTGAAATTTCGAAATCTTATATGGTTTCTTCATATAAAGTATTTCGGGTTTATGAACATTGATAAGTGATCTTTTATTTTCACGAATTTTTTTCTTTTTGATACATGAAACAACATGCAAGGGTTCTAGTATATCATGTTTGTGGTGCCCTTCTGTATTATTCATATTTTTGTAGTATTGTGTAAATGTATATATATATATAAGTTTGGTAACATCTGAGATTCCCTAAAACCAATACTTATTGGTTTAAAACATAATTATGAAGAATATAATGGTGGCAAGAATCTATTTATCCTTGTTTGGGGTATGCAAGATTTCAAGCACACACCTTGTGTACTTATATAATTATATATATGAGATTTGTTTTCATGCATTTCAAATACACATAAATACATACTTGTATTTCAAACATTATTTCTCAATCAAATGGTATGATAGATTTAACGTTCAAGTATAAATGTACATTCATGCATGAGTACACATGTTTAATTATTTCTTTATGCATGAACATTTCTCTAAGAAATGATACACACCTTGTATTTTCCCAATTGTCACAAGAAATGATTTGGATCATTTCTAGTTTCTGATTTAATATTTTCACATTGCTTTGGTTAAATGAGTATCCCAATGTCAAAGAATGTAAACATGGTATTAGAAAATGGTCATGTTTTTATGATTTTAATAAATGTTTTGTTATTTCATGTGATAACCTCTCATTTTATGTGAACTAATTCTTACTACATGTGTAAGGGTTTGTTGTTTGAGTTCCTTCACATCATTGTTAAATAAATAACTAACAAATCTAGTTCTTTTTTCACTCAATTCATAATTCAATTAATGTAAGCGAATGTATAGAAATGATTATGGATTAAGAATGTAAGTTTTCTATGTAGTATGAACACTATGAAGATGAGATCATGCTAAGACATATGAGTAATGTATTGGACATAAACTGATGTGACGGGTGCACCAAGAATTATAAAGCACTCCAATGCAATGGGTAAAGTGACGAAGTCTCATGAGTTAAGTGAAATGATGTGTGAACATGATGATAGATTTTTTCACAACTATGTGTGATCGTTAACCACAATTATGTTGGGTTTCTACAAGTACAGTCTTGGCGCAAGGTCTTGACAAAGTCAAGAGTTATACATTTCTTTATTATGTAATGTTAAATGATTGACCAAGGGATTGTTGATCCTTAGCTAAAAATTTTCTATGATAATGGAAGTGAAAGCATAAGGAATAACCATGTATTAAAATGGCATGTTATACAGGGAAGAAGGATATAATATAAAAGATATATGAATTTCTTTTTATGTTCTAATGAATCATGATATGAATGATTATAATCACAACTATGCTTTTGGAGTCTGATTAACTATGTTATGAATTATGTACATCTCATTTCTTAAACATGCACACTCTGATTCATGTTTTATTAGAAGATTTTAAGAATGCACAATTATCTTGTTTGATAATGGTCTTTTACATCTGAAAATATTGATGATGTGCCTAAAAAAGTAATATCTTCTTCTTAAGAAAATGTTTTATGATTATCTCCAAGGTGGTTGTTTTTTTTAAAAAGTGGGATTTTCTTTAAATATTTTAAAACCCCTTACAAGGAATTTTTAAGCTCACCCTACATTTAAAAAAAATATTACAGGATTAGCAGTTTTCCCGAATCTTTGTGTACTCTTTGTTGTGAAATCAATTTTAAGCTTAACCCAATCATGTTTTCGGAAGAAGTGCTTCAGTAGAATCTGATTTTCCCAGATCCTAAACTGAAATGATCCTTTGTATTGGGACAAGATGTGAAATTTTTGTATGCCTTTTGTATGAAAAAAATTTCATGCCATCTTTCTAGAAATGTTTCCAGGCCTCTGGGGTCGGGTTCGTCACACCCACGACCCTCGTCGATAGTTGACCCACCCCTTGGACACCCCCTACCCCCTAGATAGCACTGCCACCCTCGTGGACAACCCACCCACCCCCTGGACACCATTCCACCACCCCTCGGACACCACCATTCCCCCGGACACCCCCACCCCAAGAAAGCCCCCACTCATGGAAACCCTCGACCCCCCTAGACAGCCCTGCCACCCCCATGGACAGCCCGCCCACACCCCTGGATGGACCCGCCCAGCCCCTGGACACCCCGTACCCCCTGGACAGCCCTGCCACACCAATGGCTATCCCACCCACCCCCAATGGACACCCCCCACCCCTTTGGACTAACCGCCCAACCCCCTGGACACCCCGTACCCCCGTGCACAGCCCTGCCACCCCCTAGATAGCCCGCCCACCCCCCTAGACAGTCGCCACCCTCATGGATATCCCACCCACCCCCTAGACACCACATACCCCCTGGACATCCCCCAGCCACTTGGACTGCCCGCCCACACCCTAGACACACCATACCCCCCTGGACACCCACCCACCACCCCCGGACACCCCCATCCCCCCGAACACCCCCACCCCCTAGAAAGCCCCCCACCCCCTAGAAACCCCTGACCATCCTAGACAGCACCGCCACCCTTTGGACTGTCCTCCCACCCCCTGGACACCCCATACCCCATGGACAGCCCCTCCACACCTATGGATAGCCCTCCCACACCCCATGGACACCCCAACCCCCGTGGATATCCTACACACCCCCTGGACACCCTATACCCCATGAACATCCCCGCTACCCAAAGTGGACAACCTGCCCACCCCCATGGACAACCCCCACCCCCGTGGACAGCCTGCCCACCCACCTAGAAACCCACCCACCACCCCCCGGACACCCAAACCCCCAGACACCCCCACTCCTGGAACCCCCCAGGACACCCCTGACCCCCCTGAACAGCCTCGCCACCCCCCGTGGATAGCCCACCCACCCCCTGGACAGCCCTACCCACCCCCTCGACACCCCGTACCCCCTGGACTGCCCCACCATACATGTGGACAACCTGCCCACCCCCAACACCCGTGGACATCCCGACCACCCCCTTGACACCTCGTACCCCCTAGACCGCCCCCACACCACCCATTAGAAAGCCCCCCAAGACACCCCCAACCCCCTGGACATCCCTTCCACTAGCGTGGATAGCCTACTACCCCCCCCCCCCCCCCGACACCTCGTACCCCTTAGACAGCCCCGAACCCCATGGACATCCCGCCCACCTAGACACGCCAACCCCCTAGGACAGCCCCCCAACTCCTTGGACACCACGACCCCCTAGACAGCTCCTCCACCCCCTGGACACCCCCGACCCCCCCCCCTGTGGACAACCCGCCCACCTGAATTTTCTATATTCTTTGGTTGGAATTTTATTTGAATTGTGTTTTCTAATTTGGAATTGAACTGTATTCAAACCAATAAAACCAACATTTCAATCTTGGTGAACATTTTAATGCTTCAACTATGATTCTTATAAAATTAGTATAACTCTAAGAACTCTCTTTATTATTTCACATGGTAATTAACATGATGGTTTATATTCTTCTGCAAAACATGTATTGACACCCTGTACCCCTTGGACAACCCCCACCCGCATAGACAGCCCACCCACCCCTATGGATAGCCCGACCACCCCCTTGGACACAGCATACCCCCCCTGAATTTCCCCACAACCTTCGTGGACAGACCACCCCCCTGAACACCCCGTACCCACCTGGACACCCCCCACCCCCATGGACAACCCTCCCAACCTTGTGGACTGCCCACCAACCCTCTGGACACCCCTACCCTCTGGACAGCCCTTCCACCCCCGTGGGTAGCCCGCCCAACCCCTAGACTACACGCCCCCCCGTGGATAGACCCCCACTCCTGTGGAGAGCCCTTCCGCCCCCCTTGACACCCTTACTTCCCTGGATATCCCCTCCACCACTGTGGGCTGCCTTCCCACACCCTAGACACCCCATACCCCACTGGACAGCCCCACCCACCCCCCTGAACACCCCGTACCCACTAGACTGCCCCCACCTGCATGGAAAGCCCACCCACCACTATGGATATCCCACCCACCACCTTGAATACCTTGTACCCCATGGACAACACCACCACCCTCATGGAGATCCCACCCACCCCGAAGACTCCCCATATCCCCCACACACCCCCACCCCCACCACCATGGATATCTCGCCCACCCCTGGACACCCCCGACCACACTCGACATCCCCGCCACCCCCGTGGACAGCACCCCCCTGGCCAGCTCATCGCCTCGTGGACAACCCCCACCCCCACCCCACCCCTTTGGAGAGCCCGCACACCCTCAGACACTTGTACCCCCTGGATATCCCTGTCACCCCCGTGGACAGCCCCGCACCCCCCAGACACCCCGTACCCCCTGGACAGACCCGACCACCCCCTGGACACCCCGTACCCCCCTAAACAGCCCCCACCCACGTGGACAGCCCACCCACCCTCATGGACGGACCACCCACCCCTAGAAGACCTCATCCCCCCACACTGTGGATAGCCAGCCCACCCTCGTGGACCGCCCGCTGCCCCTAGACAACCCCTACCACCTCGACAGCCCCGCTACCCCGGTGGACTGCTCGCCCGCCCCACTTGACAGCCCCTCCCCCTGTTGACATCCCCCCCCCCCCGTTTAGAGACCTCCCACCCCTGGACACCCCTATTCCCCTGGACAGCCCCGCAACCCCCATAGAAAACCCACCCACCCCCTTGGACACCTCGTACCTTTCCCGGGATAGCCCTGCCCATTACCCTGGACAACCCGTACCCCTTGGACCCCCCCCCCCCCCCCGTGTGGACAGCCCGCCCAACCTCATGGACACCTTGTACCCCCTGGACAGACCCTCCACCCTCGTGGATAGCCCACCCATCCTCTAGACACCTTGTACCCCTGGACATCCCCCCCCCCCACCCCTGTGGACAGCCCGCCCACCTCGATGGACAACCCCTACACCCTAGACAGCCCTGCCACCCCGTAGAAAGACCGCCCACCCCCCTAGACACCCCGTACCCACCTGGACAGCCACACCCACCCCTGGACACCCCAAACCCCCTGGATATCCCCCACCTGTATGGACAGCCCACCCATCCCTATGGACAGCCTGCCCACCACCTTGGTCACCTCGTACCCCCCATGGACATCCCCAACACCCTCGTGGACGGACCACGCACCCCCTAAACACCCTCGTACCCCCTGGATACCCCCCCCCCCCCACCCCTGTGGATAACCCCGCCCACCCCAGTGGACAGCCCGACCACCCTCGGGACACCCCCTATACCCCTCGACAGCCCCTCCAGCACCGTGGACAGCCCTTCCACCCCCTGGACAGCACCCCCTATGGACAGGCGCCCATCCCCATGGAGGGCCCACACCCAATACACCCCTACCCCCGTGGATAGCCCTGCCACCCCTGTGGACAGCCCGCCCACCCCCTGGATTCCCTGTACCCCCTTGGACAGCCCCACCCACCCCCCTGGACACCCCATACACCCTAGACAGCCCTGACCCACATGGATAGCCCTCCAACCCCTGTCGACAGCCCACCCACCCCCTTGGACACCACATACCCCTAGACAGCCATTCCACCCTCATGGACTGCCCACCCACCCCACAAACACCCCATACCCCCTGGACACCCCCAACCCCCATAAATAGCCCACCCATCATCGTGGACTACCCGCCCTCCTAAACAGTCCCTACCCCCCCCCCCCCACCTCAAAAGCCCCTTCATCCCATAGACATCCTGCCCAACCCCCTGGACAGCCCCTCCCCCCATCTTCACCCCCACACCCTCCCCACCACCACCCCTATGGAGAGACTGCCCACCCCGGGACACCCCTAACCCTGAACAGCCCTGCCACCCCCGTAGACAGCCTGCCCACCCCCTGGACTCCTCGTACCCCCTCTAGACTGCCCTCACCCATCTGAACAGCTCGCCCACACCCGTGGACAACCCGACCATCCCCTAGGACACCCCATACCCCCTAGACAGCCCTACCACCCTAGTGGACAACCCACACACCCCCTTAGACACCCCTTACCTCCATGGATAGCCCCCACCCCTATGGATAGCCCGCCCACCCCCATAGACTGCACACCCACCCCCTAGACACCCCTTACCCCCCTTGATAGCCCCTACACCCCCTGTGGAAATCCTGCCCACCCCTGGACAACCCCTCCCCCCATAGACATCCCCACCCCCATGGAGAGCCCAGCCACCCCCCTTGGACACCCCCTACCCACGTGGGCAGCCCCACCATCCCTGTAGATAGCCCACCCACCCCCTGGACACCCCGTACCCCCTGGACAGCATCGCCCACCACCTGGACACCCTGTACCCCCTAGACAGCCCCCACCCATGTAGGCAGTCCACCCACCTCTATGGACAGCCCGCCCACCCACTTAGACACCCCGTACCCCCACGGACAACCTCTCCACCATCATGGAAATCACACCCACCCCATGGACACCCCATACTCACTGGATAGACCCCCCCACCCACGTGGACAACCCGCCCACCCCCGTGGACTACCCAACCACCCCTTAGACACCCCTACGACCCTCGACAGCCCCGCCACCCACATGGACAGCCCGCCCCACAACCCTGGACAACCCCTCCCACCATGGACACCCCCTCCCATGTGGAGAGCTCGACCACCCCCCTGGACACCCCATAGACCTTGGATTTCCCTGCCACCCCTGTAGACAGCCTTCCCACCCCTTAAACACCACCTATAGAAAGCCCCCCAACCCACATAGATAGCCTGCCTAACCCCTGGACGTCACCTACACCCTAGAGAGCCCCGCCACCCCCGTGGATAGTCCTCCCACCCCCCCTGGACACCCATTACACCCTGGATAGCTCCGCCCAATCCCTTGACACCCCGTACCCCCTGAACAGCCCCCACCCCCATGGACAGCCCCGCCCACTCCCCTGGACACCCCTACCCCCAATACTTCCCCTCCACCCTAGTGGATAGCACCCACCCCTCTAGACAGCCCCCACCCCCATGGATTATTGGGTTTCTAAAAACTCGAAGATCCCATTAATCATAGCTAACCAAATCGTTGCCTCCTGGGATCCTTGATCACTAAGAAAAAATAGTGGATTCTATTTTAGAAACTCTCATGCATAATCAATGATCCGAGAAGAACATGGCTATTCCACTTCCAGAAGAGTTTGAGCAGAGACCCAAACTAGGAAGAAAACAGATGTATCATAAGAATGACTACCTGATATATCCGCTTATTGATTTTTGGATTTATTTATAGTGGTAACATTCTAATGAATTATCAAAAACAAAAAATTTAGTAAAAAAATCTGATGTTCTAAAACTTGTGAAACAAAATCAAAAATCCCATTAAGATACATCATAAATAATTCTTCTTAAAACCATTTCAAAATCACATAATAGAGACTTATTTCTATTTGAAACTCCCCAATAGTTTATAAAAATCCCTTTTAAGGTTCTATTTCATATATCATAGTGTATTTTGGTCCCACAATAAAAATGTAATCCATTATCTGATATCCAAATCCCCTTTCCTACCATACACACCAAAATAATTTATTTTTTCCTAAAGAAACACATACTATTGATATAAACACTATTCTAAAACCATTTTAAAAATAACAATGATATTAAAATCCATGAAATTTATTCCATTAAAACTATTATAGCCCCCACCCGCTAGAAACCACCTACCCACTGGACAACCCTGCTACCCCCTTGTACGACACCCCCCACTGCCTGGACAGCCCCCACCCCTAGGGATAGCCCCCACCCCCTTGGACACCCCTACCACCCACATGGATAGCCTTACCACCCCCTCTGGACAAACTCTACCCCCCTGGACACCCCCCCCCCCTCAGGATGGCCCTTACTCCCCTGGATAGACCCCACCCACGTGGATAGCCCGCCCACCCCCGTGGACAGCCCTCCCACCCGCTTGGACATCCCGTACCCCCTGAACAGCCCCACCACCCTCATGCATAGCCAACCCACCCCCTTGGACAACCCTTACCCCCTGGACACACCCACCCACCCCACTCTCATGGACTACCCACCCACCCATGTGGACTACCCTCCCACCTCCTTGGACAAACCATACCCCACTAGGCACCCCCTCCACCCCTATGGATAGCCTGCCCACCCCCTCAGACACCCTGTACTCACCCAGACTATCCCGCCCACCCTCCTAGACACCTTGAACCCCCCTGGACAACCCACACCAATGTGGACATCCCACCCACGCCCATGGATAGCCCGCCCACCCCGTTGGACACCCCGTACCCCCTAGACAGTACCACCACCCACATGGACAACCCCCACCCTCTAGACACCCCATACCCCCTGGACAGACCCCCCACCCCCGTGGATAGCCCCACCCAACCCCGTGGACCGCCCGCCCACCCCCTGGACACCCCATACCCCCTCGACAGCCCCACCACCCCTATGGACACCCCCCTGAAACACCCCTACGTACATGGACTACCCCAGCACCCTTGTGCACAGCCCACCCACCCCCTGGACACCTCGTACTCCCCGGACAGTCCCACCCACCCCCCTTGACACCCCTTACCCCCTGGACAGCCCCCCAACCACGTGGAGTGCCCGCCCACCCCCATGGAAAGCCCGCCCACCCCCTTGAACACCTCGTACCCCGCAAGACAGTCCCACAACCCCCGTGGTCATTTCACCAACCCCTAGACACCCTCACCCCCCGTGGAAAGATCTCCCACCCCTGTGGACTATCCACCCACCCCCTGGACAGCCCCTACCCCCTCAATAGCCACGCCACACCTATGAACAGCTGACCTCACCCCCTATAGAACCTCTACTCCCATGGACAGCTCCCCACCCCCGTGGAGAGCTCACCCACCCCTTTGACACCCCCTACCCTCTGGATAGCCCCTCCACCCCCGTGGACAGCCCGCCCACCCCATGGACACCTTGTACCCCCTCGGTAGCCCCAGCATGTGTGGACATCCCACCAACACCTGTGGATACCCGCCCACCCCCTTGGACACCTCGTACCCCTTGGACATACCCGCCACCCTCGTGGATAGGCCACCCACCCCCTGGACACAATGTACCCCCTGGATAGTGCCCACCCCTATGGTCAACCTTACCACCCATGTGGACTGCCCACCCACCCTCTTGGACACCCCCTTTTCCACTCGATAGCCCTGCCACTCCCATGGAGAGCATGCCCACCCCCTAGACAGCCCCTCCCCTCATCGACATCCCCCACCCCCATGGAGAGCCCGCCCACCCACCTTTGACACCCCTACACACTTGGACATCCCCACCACCCATGTGGATAGCCTGCCCACCCCTTGGACACCACGTACCCACCTGGACAGCCCCACCCACTCCCTGGACACCTCATACCCCCTGAACATCCCCCCACCTACGTGGGCAGCCCGCCCACCCTCGTGGACACCCCAGACCCCCTGGACAGCCCCGCCACCCCCGTGGAGAGCCCACCCACCCCCATGGACACCTCATAACCCCTAGATAGAACCCCTCCCCAACTCGGTGGATAGCCCGCCCATGCCCATGGACAGCCCGCCCACCCCCTAGATGCCCCCTCCCCCTGTGGACAGCCCCCACCCTTGTAGAGCGCCCGACCACACCAATGGACATCCCCTACCCGCTGGATATCCCTGTCACCCTTGTGGATATCCCACCCACCCCAATGGCCACCCCATATCCCCTAGAAAGCCCCACCCACCCCCTTGGACACTTGGTACCCCCCGAAAATCCCCCAACATGCGTGGATAGCCTACCCACCCATATAGACTGCCCACCCACCCCCTTGGACACCCCGTACCCCCATGGACAGCCTCACCACCCTCGTGGACAGCCCACCCACCCCCTGGACACACCGTACCCCTGTACAACCCCCCTGAGGATAGCCTTCCCACCCCGTGGATATCCCACCCACCCACTGGACACCCTCTACACCCCTCGACAGCCCTGCCACCCTCGTGGATAGCCCACCCACCCCCAGATCACCCCCTCCCCCGATGGAAATCCCTCCACACCCCCATGGACAACCCACCCCCCTTGGACACCCCCTACCCCCAGGACAGCCCCGCCCACCCCTGGACACATCGTACCCCCTGGACTACCCCCACCCCCATGGACAGCCGCACCCACTCTCCCAGACACCCCTTACCCACTGGACGACCCCGCCACCCCAGTGGACAGCCTCCACCCCTCTGGACACTCCCCCACCCCCATGGATTAGAGGGTTTATAACAACTTGAATATCCCATTAATCATAGCTACCCACTTCGTTGTCTCTTGGGATCCTTGATCACCATTAAAAAATAATGGATGCAATTTTAGAAACTCCCATGCATAACCAATGATCCAAGAAGAACATGGCTATTCCACTTCCACAAGATTTTGAGTAGAGACCAAGAATAGGAAGACAATAGCTGGATCAAAAGAATTACTACCTGAGATATCCACTTATTGAATTTTTTATTCATTTAGAGTGGTAACATTATTAAGAGTTATAAAAAACAAATCCTTTAGTAAAATAATCTGATGATCTAAAACAAGGGACACAAAATCACAAATCTCATAAAGATATATCATAAATAATTCATCAAAAACCATTTCAAAAATTCATAATAGAGACTTCCTTCTATTTAAAACTCCCCAATGGTTTATAAAAATACCATTTAAGGTTCAATTTCAAAAATCATATAGTATTTTAGTTCAATAATAAAAATTTAATCCATTTCTTAATAACCAAATCCCCCTTCCGACCATACACACCAAAAACATTCATTTCTTCATAAAGAAACACATACTATTGAAATAAACACTATTCAAAACCATTTTAAAAATAAAAATGATCTTAAAATCCATGAAATTCATTACATTAAAACCATTATTACCCCCACCCCATAGACACCGCTACCCCCTAGACAGCCCTACCACCCCCGTGGACAGCCCCCCCTGGACAGCCCCACACCCCCATAGACAGCCCCCCTACCCCTAGATACCACTCCTCCCTCCTTGGACAACCCATCAAACCCCATGTACTACCCCCACCCCTAGAAACCTGATTCCCCTGGACCCCCACCCCATAGACACCCCTACCCCCCATGGAAAGCCCCCCAACCCTCTGGACATACCCCCAACCCCCGGGAAACCCCCTACCCCCTTGGACAACCCCTAAACCCCTGGACAGCCCCCCACCCCTTGGACAGCCCCACCCCCTAGACACCCCTACCCCCTGTACATCCCCCACCCCTGGACACCACCCCACCCCCTGGATACCCCCTACCCCCGGACAGCCCCCTGGACACCCCCCCAGATAGCCCAAAAGAAGGCCCCCCCTAGACAGCCCACACCCTCCCACCCAAACAGAATATTACTATCATCTAAACCAAATATTTCCCACTGTTGTTCTTTTTAGTCTTTATATCATGCATTTTTTCATTCATGTTCATTTTCATCAAATGGAAGCTCTTTTGGAAGAACAGTGAGGTGTCCAAACTAGATGCATGGGTGGATTAGAGTGATGGGTGTAGTGCCTGAACTACCCAGTCTCAATTGTTGAATCATGTTTATTTTATCAATTGTAATTTATAACTTCCATAAATTGATATTATCCACATGTTCCCCAAAAGTGGTTTCAATTATTTATTATAGTTTATTGGATGACCAAATTAACAAGACTCAAAATTTAAGATTGGTTGGAAGACTATTGATACAACATTAACCTATTACCCTGTTTCATTTTATAGTATTGTGGAAGGTGATGGTTTTGAAAGTAACTTCTAGGACTAGGAAGAATATTCTAAAAGGATTATCTTTTAGACAATAATTAATATAATTTGCACAATTTATGTAATGTTGGAGTCTGGTAAATGCAATATTGGGTTCTGTGTGAAGGTGTATTGGCTTCTGTCTCAAGGTGTATTTGATTTTCTGCAGGTGTATTGAAGTCTGGTGTATGAAATATTGGAGGCTTATGCATATTTTATTCTATGTGTAGGTGATATTGGATTCTCTATGGTGTATTGGCCTAGCTTTATGGGATTCCATGCAGGTTTATTGGGTTCTGCATAGTTTTTGGGTGTTGGGTTTGGCAAGCTGCTGTGAAATCTAGGTGAAGGATATACCAATAGTTTATAACCATTGGTATACTACTAAAAGAAATTTTAATACTATACCAATAGTTAAAAACTGAAGGTAAAGGGGTGAATGAAATGTGAAAGGTATAGCAACAGTTACAAAAATGTTGCTATATCAAAGGACTTCTGCATCTTACCAAAGGTTACATGATTCCGTTGGGAAAAAACTATACCTACTATTTTTAAACTGTTTGTAAAAAACTGAATTCTTTGTAAACCAACAGTTTTATAAAGTTATTATTGATTTTTTCCAGTAGTTCTAGGTAACCGTTGGGAATATTTGATTTTATTGCAACATATACCAATTGTTATTTAGAAACTGTTGTTATATAACTATCCCAATGCCCGACATACCATCGGTTTGGAAAACCATTGGTACATTATATACCAATAGTTTTCCCTTTAATACCAACAGTTTTTATCTATTGGTATAGTTTAAATTTTTAGTAGTTAATCCTATAATGTCTGACCATTATTTTTGTTAGGGGTACAAAGTATGAGTTTCCATGAGGTATGTTGAGATCTATCTTCTCCAAAGTCCTTTTAAAAAAATAAATATTTCAAGATATATGGATTTATTCGAGGGCCTTCATTATTTTCATTGCATTATTTAATTTTTGTGGAAATGGTGTTTTAAGAAAATTTGGTTTTCCCCTTATTTTGGTAAAATAAATTCTATATTTTCATAGTATTTTGAAATGGATTTCTGAAATTACTTCCAAATAATTGTTTTGATGAAATGGTTGAAAAAATATAGCAGATAGAAAGAATTAGGTACTTGGTTTGAATGTGTAGTAATAGGCCCCATCTATTGATACTATTAGGGGGTTCACTCATATGGTGTTCCTTTTCTCCCAAGTCTTGTTGTCATAGGGACTTATTAGGCTTGATGGGAGGCTTACTTATTGGGGTATTCCTCTGCTCTCTTTATTTGAGGTATATATCTAGAGACTTGATGCATGTGATTGTCTATGATTAGGTATAAGCATTAATAACTACAATGGACTTGTGTGATCCTTGGAATGATGTTACCTATTATTTATTGGTATTTCATTTCATATTATATTCTATACATCATTTGGTTTGACTAATTTGATATATGTGATATTATTTGAAACTATTTTAGATAGATTATGGTACTATGTGAAAAGAGAAATTTTAATCCATTCTTTTAATAAAAAAATGTTTAACTTTTATTAATTCCTTTATTCATTAATGTTGAGTCTGTTTGTATTATTTTACATAGACATGATATGATATACATGGGTGGGATCCTATTGAGGCATTTTATCTCACACCATACACACATCTTTAGTGAAGCATATACATTATTATAACATTTTATGTAGGGAAAAGCAAGGTGCCACAACGAGGTAGTGATGTTTTTTTAGAATTTTTGGGTTGATGGCAATGAGATGGATGGAATTGTACCACACCATCACATATAGAAGATTTTTTTAGGTTTTATTCATGATTTGTAGTTAGACGTATACGATGAATATTTTTTAACAAATTTAGAGTTGTATCGCTCATTATATTTACTTTTTTATATGACATATATTTTTTATTCATACACTATTGATTCCATTTTTTATATATAAATTTCATATTTTATACTTTGGTTTAGGTGAAATATTCCCCTCTTGTTGTTGTTGATTACTAGAAGCCAGTTCCTTGACCTTAGGGATCATGATCATTATTTGATTATGTGGTGGTTTAGGTTGGGAAACTGTATTTAAGGGGATGCTGGTTAGGATAATCACATATTTCCTAAAATATTAAATACGAGTCATTTATTAATAGTCATCATCCTCAATTTAACCACAATCATTAAGTTTAATATAAATAATAATTTTATAAAAACACATACCTTTCATATGTCATTCGTAGTCACTTCCTCATCAGTAGTATAAATATTACCCATATATCCTTTTATATTTTATTCATGAGAATTCCACCATAGAACATAAATTTTAATAGTTCCCATATATTACAAATTTAAAACATTCATCATTCGATTATAGTTTAGGGATAAAAAAATTCACACCCATTTCATTAACAAAACATTTCATTTTCCATTAAAAGAAGTTCATACTTCGTGTCCTATATCTCCACACATAAAACAACTCATCATTCCTTTGACACAATACTTGGAGTACTTCATACAGCATTCATGACATATAGAAAAACGAATATTCTTTCTATTATGGTTTCCAACACAAGAAATCTATGGGAACTCTATTCATCTCTTACTTAGTGAGTCTAAGAGAAAATAAGGTGTTAGTTTTTATTCATATATTAAGTTAACTATTGAGGAATTATCACAATATCCTTCACTCCATCCATCACCACATTTTTTCTCATCAAAAAATTTTCAATTACATTAAAACCTAATCCAATTCCTTCAGGTTTCATCTATTGACTAAAAATAGAAATCATAGTGTGAGAAGAAATTTTCATTGTGTGGAACAACATAATCATAAAAAATCACTTATAAGATTTTCTAATCATGAAACATTATTTTTAATATATGATACCTTAGGTTTATCCATGGTAATTCATAGTCATCGTCTATTTAAATTATTTATGATGGTTTGTAAGGATTTTGTGAATTCCGAAAAGATATCCATTGAGAGGGTAAAACCATGTGTATACCAAGTCCCATTTCCATTAACGAAGTGATTGGAGAGTCTAACTCAATGCACCATTTATGGAGTTATTACCCCTATGTAGCTCTTTTCTAGGGATGCATCCACTTATATTATTCATAGAGGAATATAATTTCATTGAACTCTCTCACTTTATCCTTTATCATAATTATAATAAATTTTCATATACATTGAATTATACATATACTTATCCCTATACATATCCTAAGAAATATATTTTGAAATATACCAAGGGATATCACTCAAGTTTTTAATCATAGGATCCAAAGGATAAATAATCCCATTATTTGATACCAACTGTATATACCTTAAATTATCACACAAAGGTATTAATTATTTTATATAAGGATTAAATACCTTACACTAACACCCACTAGTATATTATAATGTTAAATTTCCTTTTTAAACATGGGAATATAAAAACAGGTCCATAATTGAGAAACTATATTTCCAACTATGTCCTTTATAATAAAAAAAATCTTATACATATCACACATAACCCCATTCAGCATTCCATAGGGAAAGGAATCCTAAGAAAGGGTGACATTAAATTATCAATAAGGGTAAAAATGGAGATATCAATATGTCCTGAGCAAAATGGTATGAGAAAATAATATTAACATTTCAAAACCATACCTCGAATAACATATATCATAAACATAACCCATAGAATAAATCATTAAAGATCATAATATATGAATCATAATGGAACCATGAACCATGAAATATATCATTTGAATAAGGAATTGATTTTTGGAATACACATATGCATACGGAATAATTCCCTTAGAATTTGATGGATCATTTACATGATTATCATAGTGGAATGGGTTCACTCCACAAATCATCAAAGTAGTCAAGATTCACTCCCAAGACAAAGTCCCCTTCTGAACTGGGTTCATCCCCAATTCAAGTCATGTTTATCTCATTATATATCAATATTTTCCCAATGAATTAGAGGTAGTTATTGGTACCAAATTTTACATAATAAAAATCATACATATTCATGCCACAAGAATATAAATCATTCATCATATCATAACTCATGAAAATAAATTTCCTTCCTACAAATTTCATCATAACATAACCCGTGAAAAGAAATGGGTTTCAAAAAATTTTCAACATACCATAACCTGTTGAAATGAAATAGGTTTCAAAATAATTTCATCATTTCATCATAGCATAAACTTATAAAAACAAAGTTGGTTTTATAATAATTTTATCATGTTAGAACTCATTGAAGTGAAATAAGTTTCATAAGAACCTTTTCATCATAAACATAAAACATTTAATGAAAAAAAAATAATTCTACCCTTGGATCATATCTCCATTAATGAATAAGTGGAATTGAAATGTTTCATGTTAGAAGAAAGATGATTTGGATTGATCAGTTAGAATATTTCATGAGTAAAAAACACTTTCTCCATTTAAAAGAAATTTTATGTTATAAAAAAATTTAAAATTCCATTTCTTTAAAAATAACCTTTTAAACATATAAAAGAATCTTTAAAAATATTTTAAAAAATTACTTATATAAAATATCCCTACCAATTTAAAATTATTACCTATGACATAATACTTTTTTAAAACCCTTTTATAGGAAAATAGAATTTAAATCATATTTAGTAATCTTAAAATAAAATAATGGCCATGATGGTGGAAAATATCATTCATATTATACATGTTAAAATAATGATTACTTTACCATTTTTGGTAAATGCCAAATATAAATTATTTGTGAAATTTCATAAATATTATTTTCAATTATTTTTAAAAGGAAAAAATAAGTAAATTTTATTTATCAAATCAATTGGATAATTTTAAAAAATTGAAAACATTTTTATAAAACATTCATTTTGAAGAAATGTTTTTTGGCCAAAAATTGAAAAAAATGGATTCAATTAAAAATAATTCTTTTAACATCCTGAGTATATAAATAGAGGAAAACGAATGGGGAAATGTATTCTTAGGATATAACTAGAGGATAATAAATTAAATTATTTTTTTTAAAGATAGATCATAATATTTTATCATTGATTTCATTATCATGAACTATCTCGATAAATTATGTGATTGTATAAAAAATAATTACCACTTTGGAAACACTAAATTTTAATCCCCACAAACTAAAAAAATTAATAAAACTCATAATATAATTATAATAATTAAAATTTTGATATTAAATTCTAAATTATATATATATACCTCATAAAACAAGATAGGTTCATAACATAACATTTTTCTTAGAGAAGGATAATTGAGTGGGAAATCCCATATCGATTTTGTAACATTTTACCCAAAAACCCATTAATATAGACCCTAAAATGTATATGTAAACGCCAATAATTATATATATTATAATAATAAAATAAATTCATTTGTATTAAATAAGCACCACATAAATGAAATAATTGGTGAATATGGAATGTGTCTCACAGAAGTAAAAGGAAATATAGAAATTCTTTACCAATTAATAATCATTTGGATTACAATCCCTAATAAATAATAACTTAAAATGAAAATTTAAATATAATTAGAATAAGGATATTCATGTTACAACATGTAAAAGGGTGGTATATTCACCATATAAAATAAATAAGTGATTAATTTCAATATGACTCCCAGAAATAAAAGACAGACTAGAAATTCCATACCATAAGATTCAAATTTTTTCATACATGTTGAAAAATAATCTATAATAAATATAGGGTTATTATAAATCTATTACAAAAACCTATTTATATATATCATACCCTATATAAATTACTTTTGACATTTTATTACCCGTTTATTAGTAATTCATTGTTTAACTCTTATTTAGGGGTATATCTACTTTATTTTTCGTCTATGTTTGGTTTTTTATTTTATGTACTATAAATTTTATCATGGATATATCGTCTCCAGAATTTTATCCATGATTAAAATTTAAAAAATATTTAGTATATACCTATTTATATAAATTCTTAATAATTTTATACTCAAAATTGAACACATAGTTCATTGAGACAATATGTTGTACCTACACGTAGAGGTTTTTTCTATTTTTATAAAGAAAATAAAGAAGGAAAGATAAATAATATATTACCCTTATAGAATAAATTTAATATCATATATATATAATATTTTCATTAAACAAAAACCTTTTAAATTTCATGCAAAGCATGAGAAAATCACATCATTTCACAAGATGGTAGCTCGTCGTACACCCAAATGACATTACCATATTACCACAAACAGGAAACTAATAAAGAACATGTAATATGATGACTACAGAAGAATAAAAATATCATAATAATTATATATAAAGAAATACAACATTATATCCACAAGTTAGATGTGGTTAGGAAAAACAAATAACATATATTCGTGAGGCAGTATTCTACAGTACAAATGAATGATGATTTGTTAACCCATTTGATGGAATAATAGAATGATTTAAGTTATTAAATTGACATAATAAAATATATGTATATAATAGATACTTATTTTTTATATTATCCTTTTTAATAATAATATAATGAGGTAGCGGAATAAATAAAATAAAATTCTCATTTTGGGATGTTACGCCTTCTTCAGAAATGTAACGACCCGAAATTTTTTTTAAATAAAATTTGTTTCCTAATTTTATGTGTTATTGTTATACTAAACAAAAATGTTTTATTGGATAAACATGATTATAATTAAAATGATATCAGTGGGTTTTTACTATTATATAACCATCGGTCAACATGACCACTGTGAACAAAATGTTTTGATTATTGTCTCTAAATATAAGAAATCTTGGTTAATTATTATAGAAAGAAGATTCGATGGCCTCACCTAGTAGTCTTGGACCGATCGAAGCCCATCTAACAGAGCTTGGGAAGGAGGTAGCACCACTGGGCTTTGCTCTGGATCAAATCCAAGCCGAACTTCATCATGTGAAGCTGGAACGAAATCGCCTTTGTGAGAAGTTCAAACTGATAGAAATTACTACTCGGGCAATGTTGACTGAGCCGCCCCAAGCTTCTATCACCCTAGAACACCTTACTCTTAGGTCCTATGCTGGTATTATAAGGGGTTATGTAACGAGACCGTAACTACCTTGTGTAATCATTGTTTTAAATAAAAATTGGGATTTATTCTTATGATGAAGTTTATGAATTTTGAAATGACCGGATAAATATAGTATGCATATTTTGATGAATTTTATAAAAAGGATATTTTAAATATGTTTATGTAAACCCTAAATAATTTAAAATGTGTAATGATTTTCAAAAAATGGTCTTCTGCAATTATGTTCAGTACTAAATTTAGAGTCTAATAAGATCAACTTGATTTTTGATGAATAGTAAATTATGAATAGTGATTTTATGATTAGGATTAGTAATATGACCAAATGGATTAGTAATCTCACTTAAAGAAAGTTTTAAAATAATCTAGGCACCTTGATTTAAGTAATGTGATTCAATAAAATAGTTAAATAACAGTTTCATTAATTATTATTCAAGTATTAGTTTTTAAGGGTGAATAGTGTTTTTTAATTAAAAATTTAATTAAAAATAATTAGAAAATTATTTTTATAAAAATGCCTTTATTTTTGAACTCAGAGCATCGATATTATGTTATGGTAATTTTTGGGGTTTTTTCTGAAAAAAATGAATTTTTGATGAATAGCGTTTTTATTTAAAAATTAAATTAAAAATATTTAGAAAATTATTTTTATAAAATGGATTTCATTTTTGAAATCAGAGCATTGATATTTGGTTAATGTGAAATTTTGGGATTTTTCTGAGAAAGTTGAATTTTCAGTGAATAGTAAAAATACAGTTTTAGGGTTTCGGTATGTTTAATGACATCATAATGGTGTCATGATGATGTCATGAGATCTTTTGAGGGTTTGCCGGCCAAGGGTGATGAATTATTGTTTTGGGGGCCCCATGTGGCCTAACTCCATGATAAATGACAAGGGAGAGCACATGGGTTTGAGAAAAGCACATGTGAGGTGTCCCTTGGCCATTAATGCCTTGTCCCCTCACTTTCCCTATAAATACCAAGCCCTCCTCTCATCCATTCGACTCCCCACTCATTCCCAACGAATTTCTGGTCTCATTACCTCCCAAGGAGTCCTCCCAAGATTCCCCCAAGCCCTCAAGGTCCCAACCTTTGAGGTTTAAGAGTTACATTTTAAGGTAAGGGATCCGACCCCTCTCTTTCTTTTCAAGTAATCTCTTTTATGTAATTTCTTTTATACTCCATGTTCTTATGTTGGAGGATGTTCTTTTATATTCATCCTACTGCCTATTTCATGTTCATATGATGGGAGACCCCCCTTGCTCTCATCAATTCGTTTTAAGAATGTTTAAGTGGTGCCGTTAGGCTGCCGAATTTTTAAGGGATTCTTTCACCTTCCTTGTTTTCAAGTTCTATTTTCATTCAAGTCTTTCATGTTCCTTTTTATTATGTTGGGGTATGATCTCTAAATTATCATACTGATCTTTTATGATCATATGATGAGAGACCCCATTTGATCGCTTCAATTCAGTATTTTGAAGTTTTAAGTGGCGTCGTTAGGCTGCCGAATTTTTAAGTAGTTCTTCACCCTTCTCGTTTTGAAGTTCTACTTTCATGTCAATTCTTTCAAGTTCCTTTTTGTTATGTTGGGGAATTATATCTATATATATCATACTGATCGCTTATGATCATATGATGAGGGACCCTATTTGATCTTTTCAAATCATTTTCTTTTGAAGTTAAGTGACGCCGTAAGGCTGCCGAATTTTCATAAGAGAAATCTAATTTTTTTTCTTCCATGTTTTTCATTTCAAATGGTATGTCCCTAAAATTTCATTACCATGTCCATATTTCCTTCTTATTCTTTCACCCTACTGTTTTATGGATCATTTATGAAAGGGTGACCCATGTCCCCTCTCATTTCAATGTTTTCTAAAACCCCGAAACTTAGCCGTTATGCTGCAGAATTTTCCCCTCAAAATGCCTCTCTCTTTTCTCAAAAATTATTTTATGTTATAAAGTGAATACTCAAAGATCTTATTTATACAAGGGTATTCACATATATATCAAAATTTCCATTTTAAATTCTGGGATTTACATACATGAGACCCTCTTTCCCTTTCCGTGGGTTTAAAGTGACGTAAAGATCATGTCTTTAAAGCAGTTTTTAAAACGTTATGATTATGAAATGAAACCCATTTATTTTATGCTATATGGGTTATTTATGAAATGTTTGATGATGATATATGTGGCTCACATGAAAATAAATACAAATTTAAGGGTGCTCCTTGATAGCGCTCCAATGCATTGGGTAAAGACTTAATCTCTAGAGATGACCATTTTAACGACGCCTTGGTGAATAACCTTGGTAATTTTTTAACGACACCTTGGGGATGGACCTTGGTGAAACGAAACGATTGTCAATATTAAATGTTGTAGCCACATCTTCAAGTTATAAAAAATGATTATTTTTATTACGATGTATCTCATGATTTCTTTCTCATGCCTTAAAGTTCTTTTCATGTCCTTATTGAAGTATCTCAAGTTCACTTGTAAAATGTTTCTCTTGTTTCCCTTACTGGGCCTTCTGCTCACCCTTTCTTTTGATGTATGTCCCCAGGTTATGAGATGCATAATGAACATAGGATGAACTAAAGGAGAAGCTTTTCAAGTGTTTAATAAAAATGTTTTTATGTTTTTTTTATGTATTATGATCCTTGTTTCCAAGACACTAAACCTTAACGATCCTCAGTTCCGTGTAATGAAATGAAAGTTTATGTTATAAAATGGTGGGATGCTATAGTTGGTATCAAAGGATGGTTTAGTTATTTGTGGAAATTAGGATATGAAAACTCTAGGAGGAACCCTATAGAAAAGTTTAATATAGGAAATCTTCCTGGTATTTTGGTGAGTATTGAGTAAGGGGTTGCCAAGCAAATACATCCCTGTCTGGATACGAGCAGGTAGAGGTGGCTCTGGCACAGATGTACATAGGGGTAAAACCCGAAAACACCGCTTTTAGCATGACTCGAACGGGAATTGGTACACGACAACGGGCCTTGCTGCACTCTTGGTTACGACACTCCCGGGGGATATGCTTTGGTAAATTCATAAGCTTGGTATGAACCATTGTTAAAGGAACAAAGATAAAATAAAATAAAGGTTCACATAAGAATATATGATCATTCATAACCTAGATGGGAACCTAGGAGATCACAAGTTAGGGTATACCTTTCATATACAAGTTATCCTTATATGCTTTCAGTTCCTTTTCATGATTTTTAGCTAAGTACTTAAGCCCCTAATTATGCTTTCTCTTCTTAGTTAATGGTGGGAAATGGAAGAACATGTTCCGAAAACCAATGTGATAGGAAATGCGACGATTTTCATATTAATATGACAGGGATGATTAGGGGATTAAAATATGATTATTATTTTTGAAGACGTTCATTATTTTGGGAACCATATTTGATCGAGGTAAATAGATTACTACGGTATTTTCATTGAGGAGTAAGGTTGACTTATATTTTGAAGAATCGATGAATTTAAGGTGAACTTATAGTAATTTAGGTTACTTATGGGAATGACTAACCTATCTTGGGTAAAATATGTTTAGGTTAGCTACTTTTTTATAAGATGTTAGGAGTGGTTGATGTTGTCTGGAGATGAACAATGAAGTTTTTTTGGAAGACTATGTTATCAAATCCTTCTTGTATTTGGGTTTCAATCTTAGTTTGGTTTGTTTTGAGGAATTTTAAGGACCGTTATTTATGGAATGGTCTATGATGAACTTTCGGTAGTACCATGGAACTTTGATGATTTAAAAGTTGTTTCCATTCCTATGGGATTATTTCTTTTTGAAGAGTTGTTTTACCCTAACCTTTCTGTTTTTGGGATAATGTTTAAAGATAGAAGAAATAGATAGTTAATCTTTTGTAGATTACGTGATTCTATAGAAGATGATTCTTGTGCTTTTATGAGACCAAGTGTTTTTGAATTCTCATCATTTGGAGAAAAGATTAGTGTTGGTAGGGACTTGTTAAAGGATGAAACTCTACTTGAAGGTAGGTATATTTTCTTATGTTTTTGTTCTATGTAGTAAATGAAATCCTCAAAATTATGAAAAGAAACGTAAAACAAAAATGTTGTTGGTTTACGTTTCCTACTAGGTAATCAAAGACCGTTTACACACATCATAAGTTTGTGATTTTCTCATGGTTAACTTTCTCCTAATCATGTTCTCTATCACTCTCCCTCAGAACTTGACCCTTTGTTTTTTCCTCCATGTCCATGTTTTCCTACATGGAACCCTAGTGTGGGTTAACTCGGGTGACCATTGTACTTCCCTTTCTTTATTTTAAAGTAATAGTTTTACTGACTCCTTTTCCGATGTGGGACTTTCAATGAAATTTCAAAACCCAATTTTAAAATTGCGAGGACGCAATTTCTTAAGGGGGGAAGATTGTAACGACCCGAAATTTTTTTTAAATAAAATTTGTTTCCTAATTTTATGTGTTATTGTTATACTAAACAAAAATGTTTTATTGGATAAACATGATTATAATTAAAATGATATCAGTGGGTTTTTACTATTATATAACCATCGGTCAACATGACCACTGTGAACAAAATGTTTTGATTATTGTCTCTAAATATAAGAAATCTTGGTTAATTATTATAGAAAGAAGATTCGATGGCCTCACCTAGTAGTCTTGGACCGATCGAAGCCCATCTAACAGAGCTTGGGAAGGAGGTAGCACCACTGGGCTTTGCTCTGGATCAAATCCAAGCCGAACTTCATCATGTGAAGCTGGAACGAAATCGCCTTTGTGAGAAGTTCAAACTGATATAAATTACTACTCGGGCAATGTTGACTGAGCCGCCCCAAGCTTCTATCACCCTAGCACACCTTACTCTTAGGTCCTATGCTGGTATTATAAGGGGTTATGTAACGAGACCGTAACTACCTTGTGTAATCCTTGTTTTAAATAAAAATTGGGATTTATTCTTATGATGAAGTTTATGAATTTTGAAATGACCGGATAAATATAGTATGCATATTTTGATGAATTTTATAAAAAGGATATTTTAAATATGTTTATGTAAACCCTAAATAATTTAAAATGTGTAATGATTTTCAAAAAACGGTCTTCTGCAATTATGTTCAGTACTAAATTTAGAGTCTAATAAGATCAACTTGATTTTTGATGAATAGTAAATTATGAATAGTGATTTTATGATTAGGATTAGTAATATGACCAAATGGATTAGTAATCTCACTTAAAGAAAGTTTTAAAATAATCTAGGCACCTTGATTTAAGTAATGTGATTCAATAAAATAGTTAAATAACAGTTTCATTAATTATTATTCAAGTATTAGTTTTTAAGGGTGAATAGTGTTTTTTAATTAAAAATTTAATTAAAAATAATTAGAAAATTATTTTTATAAAAATGCCTTTATTTTTGAACTCAGAGCATCGATATTATGTTATGGTAATTTTTGGGGTTTTTTCTGAAAAAAATGAATTTTTGATGAATAGTGTTTTTATTTAAAAATTAAATTAAAAATATTTAGAAAATTATTTTTATAAAATGGATTTCATTTTTGAAATCAGAGCATTGATATTTGGTTAATGTGAAATTTTGGGATTTTTCTGAGAAAGTTGAATTTTCAGTGAATAGTAAAAATACAGTTTTAGGGTTTCGGTATGTTTAATGACATCATAATGGTGTCATGATGATGTCATGAGATCTTTTGAGGGTTTGCCGGCCAAGGGTGATGAATTATTGTTTTGGGGGCCCCATGTGGCCTAACTCCATGATAAATGACAAGGGAGAGCACATGGGTTTGAGAAAAGCACATGTGAGGTGTCCCTTGGCCATTAATGACTTGTCCCCTCACTTTCCCTATAAATACCAAGCCCTCCTCTCATCCATTCGACTCCCCAGTCATTCCCAACGAATTTCTGGTCTCATTACCTCCCAAGGAGTCCTCCCAAGATTCCCCCAAGCCCTCAAGGTCCCAACCTTTGAGGTTTAAGAGTTACATTTTAAGGTAAGGGATCCGACCCCTCTCTTTCTTTTCAAGTAATCTCTTTTATGTAATTTCTTTTATACTCCATGTTCTTATGTTGGAGGATGTTCTTTTATATTCATCCTACTGCCTATTTCATGTTCATATGATGGGAGACCCCCCTTGCTCTCATCAATTCGTTTTAAGAATGTTTAAGTGGTGCCGTTAGGCTGCCGAATTTTTAAGGGATTCTTTCACCTTCCTTGTTTTCAAGTTCTATTTTCATTCAAGTCTTTCATGTTCCTTTTTATTATGTTGGGGTATGATCTCTAAATTATCATACTGATCTTTTATGATCATATGATGAGAGACCCCATTTGATCGCTTCAATTCAGTATTTTGAAGTTTTAAGTGGCGTCGTTAGGCTGCCGAATTTTTAAGTAGTTCTTCACCCTTCTCGTTTTGAAGTTCTACTTTCATGTCAATTATTTCAAGTTCCTTTTTGTTATGTTGGGGAATTATCTCTATATATATCATAATGATCGCTTATGATCATATGATGAGGGACCCTATTTGATCTTGTCAAATCATTTTCTTTTGAAGTTAAGTGACGCCGTAAGGCTGCCGAATTTTCATAAGAGAAATCTAATTTTTTTTCTTCCATGTTTTTCATTTCAAATGGTATGTCCCTAAAATTTCATTACCATGTCCATATTTCCTTCTTATGCTTTCACCCTACTGTTTTATGGATCATTTATGAAAGGGTGACCCATGTCCCCTCTCATTTCAATGTTTTCTAAAACCCCGAAACTTAGCCGTTATGCTGCAGAATTTTCCCCTCAAAATGCCTCTCTCTTTTCTCAAAAATTATTTTATGTTATAAAGTGAATACTCAAAGCTCTTATTTATACAAGGGTATTCACATATATATCAAAATTTCCATTTTAAATTCTGGGATTTACATACATGAGACCCTCTTTCCCTTTCCGTGGGTTTAAAGTGACGTAAAGATCATGTCTTTAAAGCAGTTTTTAAAACGTTATGATTATGAAATGAAACCCATTTATTTTATGCTATATGGGTTATTTATGAAATGTTTGATGATGATATATGTGGCTCACATGAAAATAAAGACAAATTTAAGGGTGCTCCCTGATAGCGCTCCAATGCATTGGGTAAAGACTTAATCTCTAGAGATGACCATTTTAACGACGCCTTGGTGAATAACCTTGGTAATTTTTTAACGACACCTTGGGGATGGACCTTGGTGAAACGAAACGATTGTCAATATTAAATGTTGTAGCCACATCTTCAAGTTATGAAAAATGATTATTTTTATTTCGATGTATCTCATGATTTCTTTCTCATGCCTTAAAGTTCTTTTCATGTCCTTATTGAAGTATCTCAAGTTCACTTGTAAAATGTTTCTCTTGTTTCCCTTACTGGGCCTTCTGCTCACCCTTTCTTTTGATGTATGTCCCCAGGTTATGAGATGCATAATGAACATAGGATGAACTAAAGGAGAAGCTTTTCAAGTGTTTAAGAAGAATGTTTTTATGTTTTTTTTTATGTATTATGATCCTTGTTTCCAAGACACTAAACCTTAACGATCCTCAGTTCCGTGTAATGAAATGAAAGTTTATGTCATAAAATGGCGGGATGCTATAAGAAAACATTATATGGTTTGCACTAAAATGATGCTAGGTGGAAATTATTACCAAAATAAGGTTTCTTGGATTATATTATGGAAGTAAGTATCTTATTAGGGGGTTATTAGACGAAAATAATGGTTATGAATGTGTGAAGAGGAGATGATAGTGGGTGGGTCATTATGAGTGATGTTGGTGGCTCAATTGTAAATTTTAAAAAGAAAAAGGTTTAACCATGTTTTTTCATATGACAGAAGTCTCCAAAACGAGACATTATAGAAAATTATAGGTTATAAGGTTTATATATGTTGATAAAATAGCTGTTAGACATGTTTTCTGTCTGTTTTAACCCTTATCAATATAGTTTGATCCATTAGTAAACACATTTTCACCTTAACCATGGTAATTAATTTTTACTACTTTTACTATTAACTATGGTAAAAAAGTATTTTTTACTTAAAATATAATATAAATTTTTATTATTAAAAATATGGAATACAATTTTTCATATTATATTCATATAAGAGATGAAAATTAATTTATATTTAATCGCATAGACATGATGAGTAAGTCATTTTATAAAGAAAAAAATATGAAAACTGTTAAACCATTTTTATTAAAATAGTCAATATAAAACTGATTTAAATGAAAAAATTAGATTAATATATATATATATAATTTAACAATTATTTCTTCCAAAACCATATTTAAACTATTTTTATATTCTTAAATTATATCAAAGTAATTTTTTTAGTAAAAACAATTATTCTTCACAATTAATAAAAAAAATTACCCTTAAAGAAAATTATAAAAAATGAACTACAACATATTTTTTAAAATATTATTAAAAAATTTTAAATTTTAAAATAAATTTTATAAAATCTATTAAATGTTACCTTAAAATAAGTTCCCAAAAAGTTGAAAATACTTTTGTTATAAAATATAGTTTTATACATAAAATGGGATATGTTATTAAATCTTCTATATAAAACACATAATATAAATCACCAGTCATTAAATAAGCATAAAATTGTATTTATTATCTTCTATTCTCTTGTATCCATTATATATTTTCCTCAACTTAAAATCATATTCATTACCTATGGGATTGAAACATAATAAAGGGTTGAGGTCATATGCTTAGTAAGGGTAAATTTAAGTAGTAAAAACAAAATATCATTAGTTATAACAAGATGATCACCTAGGTGTAATCAAGATACATAATATTATAATACCCAAAAAAGAATGAAATATAAATCAGGGGTCATTGAAGAAGAATTTACATAACATAACTTGTAAATAGAAAATCTGTGGAAATATTAATCAACAAACATGATCCATCCTATAATAAAACATGTAAAATAACATACATAGGATTGTGTAATATCTATAAGATTAATAAAATATTTCATTTTAAATAAATCTAAACAATAATTATGTCCACACAAAGACTTATAATCATTTATTCAAAACAATTATACTCAATCACATTATTTTGAGGATAGATAATCAACAATTTTACCTATACGAAATTTTTTGGGCAAAAATAAAATTAAATTATACCCATAAAAAACCTTTTGATCCTTGTTAAATATTTATCATACCCATGCACAACCTTGTGAGACTAGATAAATATATATTGTACCCATGAAAAAAATCATTATCTCACGAGTTATAAAACCATAAACAACTCATTTATGGGTGAAAAAAGAACCATGAACATTATAATCCATACATATGAGTCCCATAATATTCCATTAATCCAATATATCATGATACTCCATTAAAAATAGAGGGTTTCACCACACATCAAGATGATATTACCATAATTGAACTCAAACATGTAAATAGTTGAAACCATAAATTCAATAACAACAATAGAGTATTTCATAATATTATTTAATGGTTACTTATAAAAATAATATCTCTATAAATAAATTTTATGGATATAAACAAGAAAAAAATCATCAAATAATAATATTGTTTTTATAAAACACGTTAATCATTTTCATAAAGGAAAATGTTTTGACCACTTTCGGAGACCATTTTTTGTAATGTGAAGTGAATAATTTGATAAATATTTAATTTCAAAAATAATATTATATGATATATATTTTTTAATACATCTTTTTATGAAAAATTAAATAAAATTTGAAGTTAAAAGTATTATTTTTGAAAGGATTTAAAAGAAAATTATTCTATTTTAAAATAACCATATTTAAAACACACATCGTATAGAGACTAAATAAAAAATCATTTTAAATATAGAAGAAGGGAAATATTATGGTCACATGAGATAAAAAATAATTATGTTTACACTTATAATTGAAAACACTGTCTGAATGGAAAAATTTGGATATGGATAAAAAAACATTAAAAGTGATGGGAATAATTCTTATATAAATTACATATTATTTTCTGAAATAGTATATTACATAAAATATAAGACTTCAATGTGAAACATGACTTGAATATAAAAAACAATAGAATTAAAAATAATGTCAACATTGGGTATAATAATTTAATCTTAAATATTAAAATCAATGTTGAGTGATTAGGGATCATGAAAACGATTTTAGTCAAGAGAACACCTAACAAGATGAATAACATTTTAATCATAACCCCTTGAAAGGGAGATATTGTAATTGAACATAAAATATTAACATAAAATATAATTCATGATATAATATATCAGTTAATTTATATGTGTAACTTGAAATCGTAATGATATTGAAAATAAAAAAGAATTATCAATGAATAGAATTTGAGAAGAAAAACCTACACCATATTCTAGATTCATTCTGTGCATCTATCTAACTACATGAATAATAAATTTATGTTTATTAGTCACATTTCATAAAAAAATTATTCATCTATATTTAATTTTTATTAATTTTTTTATCATATTATTGTTATTTATTATATATTTTTCTTATTATTGTGTGAATATTGAATTGATGCTAGATTATTTAGGTAATTATAATGATGTACAATAACTCAATAATAATATGATAAATACATAATATAACCATAATAGAAATATAATGTAGTAATTAAATAAATATTTCATTATATTAATGTTACTCTTCTTATTCCCATAGTCTTAAATTATAGAGTTATATGTGTTTGTTTAAGTAGGTGGTTGTACTGACCAAAACAAAAAGGTGTTATAATTTGATGGGGGTTATAGTTAATTTTTTTCAATTTTTTCATAATATAATTATAATTTAAGAATAATGACATAAATTTTATGTTTAATAGTTCATGAATCATATTATTGGATTCTTGGATAAGGAATTAAAATGAATATAAAAAAGGAAAAACATTACTTTATGGATGTGGTAGTCCACACAACTAACAATTAACATTCTTTAGTTTTTTATAAGTTAATAAAAATGAATAAATAAAGGGTTTTACCTAAATATAATAAATATTCATTATAATAATGATAGATAAGATATCAGATTACTATAGTTGGTTAGTTCTGTAAGATATTATTTAAGAAGTAAGTGTTAATTATTATTTAATGCTCACTTCGGGACTTATAACATTGTGCTTAAAGCCTCCATGAAAATAAAAGGATTATGGTATATTATTGTAACTAGAAAATAATTAAATTGATGGTGGAATATTGTATTATAATGAAATTTTAGTATTTGGAATAATATTGATGTTATGAGTGTGGAATGAAGTTTTCACGACCCTCCATCATCAAGATAAGAGAATGGACAATAAAGTTCCACACCATTCATTATTCATGTTAAAGGAGAGATGCTGACCCCCGAGTCCCGCCTTCAATAGGACTCAGAGTGGCGACTAGCACCAATATTATAGAATCTCACAAAAGTGGAAGGTATTACTTAATGAAAACATTATTGGGAGATAAGACGGTAAAAATTTCCAAACAACACCAATGTTTTATATAAAGGAAACCAAAATAAAACCCATGCATGATTCATACGTAAACTATGAAAAAAGTACAAATAAAGAGACACATAAATTTCCAAAATAATAAGACTATGTAGTTCTACATTATCTATCCCAAACCCTGACCTGGTAAAGTCCAGCATGTTCCTCAAATTCCTCCTCGAAACTAAGAACCAGTTCCACAAACATAGGGTGAATATATATGTATACCCAACAGAAAAAATAAACACTCCCATGAACAAGTGGTGGAATAATAATTACACTATGAGAGAATAGTACAACCTCAATGAACCTACCAATAAGTACTAACCATCCCAGACCTACCAAGGCACACTCACCAAAAAACATAATCCATGTAAAGTAGTAGTATAAGAACATCAAAATCTAGGTACCCCGTACCACTTTCCCACTGGCTTGCATCTCATTTCTAACAAATAATGTCCTGACACTACCACACATACAAAATACATTCCCATTTCAATAGCCTTCTCTCACACACCTAGGCCTCAATCCACACAAAAATATCATCTACTGACACCTAGGCCACAACCACACCACACATCCCACCCGCATACACCTGGGCCACAACAACTACACCTCTCACCCTAAGACACATCTTCCTCATCACAAAGACACTTGGGAAATCAATCCTATCCTAAAAACACCTAGGTACATCATCCACAACAAATCCTATCCAAAGGATCTTGGACTATCATAAACCTAAAGCCATTATATCTTTCTCAAATATGCTCTAGTGGTAAGAACCTAGAAGAGGGTGTGAGGTAGAAAGCTAGTCACCATCCATCCATCCCCCATTGGGATGTTGGGAAAGACACCCTCCCCATGAAATTGTGGTGTTCAAAACATGGTTCTCAACAAAAGTGGGGTGCGTATAGAAATCACAAGGAACTATAATTTATACATATAGGTAAGAAAACTCTCAGCCCAACAAATGGGTTTCAAATAATAAACCCGACCACAAAGAACTGCATCTGCTGCTACCCAAATATGCACAACCACACTTATAGACACAATAAAGAACATGTATAACCCCATTACATTTAACCGCTCTCCATTTTATAATTAATGGGTTCACTATAATTTATTCCAACACTACCCGAGCAACTAACAAGTACAATATCTTCCAGCATTTTCAAAAGGATAATGGCCACCAAACATTACCAACAATACCAAGGATGTAGGGACCAAGGTAAGGAAATCCATTTTAACACCCATTTATGAAAAATGATAACAATAAACCTATAGTCCCACTATAAAACCCTTTTTTCCTATGCACTCATTCAACCACTTCCAACTGTCATTCATCAATGTTATCATACTCAATCATCCTCCCACAACTAGAATTGGAAGCACTGTTGTACAAAAACAACACACCCCGCAAACCCATAAACATGATGTCACAACACAACCTAGTCATATAGCCCCACTTCCTAATCACTAGCTATAAGTATCCCCACTACATAACATGTGTATTTCTTCCACAATAAATCAATCACTCAATATGAGATACCAACACACATCCTGTAACACCCCATACATAAACCCCACATAAAAACACCACTAAATAGTATCCCCACTTCCTAAACAAGCCATACACCAAACACAATGTCATTTTATTTTTCCACCCCACATAACCATAATAAGGTTGCCAACAAAAACTTCAAAAAAAACCCCTATAAAGTACAAAACCCAACCAAACACCGCACACAACCACACCATTAAGCCAAATATTATCACATTTAGCAAGAGGGGTTCATTAGTTTCAATTTAAATGATAGTGGGGATAAAATGTTAGGTATGATCCTAGGGAATCTATTTACATAACCAATTATATGCGATTAAGAAAATTTCATGTTCCAACCATTTATCAAATCATCACATCAAAATAAACACCACCAATGCACATGAAAAGACCACCAATGGGAATTCTTTTTAGAGAGCCTTATAGCTCATACATACAATAAAAAAGAAACAATGATAGTGGATAAGCCAAATTATCGACATCGACCATCATCAATTCCCCACCAATTATATTTTTACCATCACCTCCTTGAAATTATTTATTATCCATTTACGGAAAATATTCACCTGTTATTCACAACGAATCATTAGTACACCAACTCTCATAATACCCAACTAAATAGAGGTAGATCAATCCATACATGAAACAACACGTGAAAAAAAACTCCTCTTTGCACCCAAGCAGGGGATCATACAAGAAGTAGGAAACTATAAGAAAATTGAGTATTATAGGGTTCTAGAATAGGCACACGACTCATCTAGAGAGGAAGGCTTTAGGATCACCAAGAGGGAATGGAAATAGACTCGGAAGGGTAGATCCCATGATTTGATGGGCTAGATCCTATATTAAATGAAGAATGGTTTCAAAAGTCATTATTGTTGGATCATGGTAAAGATCATTTAGTTTGAATATCTCAAAGTACCTAGAGTGTTAGGATATTAAAGATATATATAATATCATTTTAAACACCCAAAATATTTAAAACCAATGATTTAAACTCATTTTACGTAAAATAAAATGTATGAGGGGAAAAGTGGAAAAAATTCAAGAAAATAGAAAATTAGAAAAGGGTAAGACACCATTTTAGTGTGCCAATGTCATAGTGCGACCATTACAGTGCCCCCATTTTAGTGCCACCATTATAGTTCCGCAATCTCGGTGTGCCACCATCACAATTCGTCTATTTTCGTGAAACCATTTGGTGAAACTAGATTTTTGGTAGACTCCCAAAAAACCACTATGACCCCCAATAACACCACAGTCACTAGATTTTCAAAAAGTAATGTCTTGGGGAAATCCGGGTCTTTTCATCAAAAAAATCTCAAATAATTATCATACCATAGAATTTAATAGAAAACTAATTAAAATAGGGGCCCGAACAACCACCTCGTATGATACTTCTCATGAAAAAACCACACTATGTTGTTAGAATGTTGGAGTGAAAAAACCAAACAACTAAGAACACCTCCTCAACATCTATCTCCTGAACAACTGTAAAAACACTAAGGCTTCACTACCCATACATATGGATTAGGGAATCCCATCTTCCATGTCATGATACTATCCAATCTAGGTGGAATTGACGTTCTTTCATGGGTTTACCTGCATCCACATTAAAGAAATATCGATTAGAGATTAGGTTATACTCTCCCCACATGTTGAAAATTTCCACACAAAATTGAGAAAAAGGGAAAAATGATTTTGATAACGAATAATTTCAATAATTACATCATAAAAAGAATTAAAAAGTAAAAAAACAAAAAAAAACATAAAATTGATCTGGGTAATTGGCATGAATCTGTGTCTCTCACTCCCAAGTCCTCTCATAGAGGTCAACGTCCCTCCATAGCACAAGAACCAAAGAAATGGTCCATACATGAATCAAATTCTCCTAACGATCATCAATTATTTCTGGTCACTCCACAAATGTTTCATCATACCTGATATCCAACTCCCCCCAATGAATGATGTGGGAGTCATCGTGTAGATACCGATGGAGCTGAGAGACATGGAGGATTTCATGGATCCTCTCCAACCATGGTGTCAATGCCACATGATATGAAACCTTAAAAACTCATCCCAACACCTATAAAGGTCCGATAAACCTGGGATAAATCTTCTGCCTCTACCAATCCTCTAATTCTAATTTCAAGAGGAAATCTTCAATAATACTTGGTCCCCAACCTCGAACTCCAAAGGCATCATCCTATGATTATCATACGACTTCTATTAGGCATTCACTGACATAATCCTCTCATGGACAAGCTACACCTTTTCTATCGTACTCTGCACCACATCCAAACCAAGAATAAATTAATCCCCTACTTTCATTCAGCATAAGGGTGAACAACATGACCACTTGTATAGAACTTCGAACGGATCCATACCATTAGAAGAGTGATAGATATTATTGTAAGTTAACTATAAAAATGGAAAATGTCTCACCCAAGAAACACTGAAGTCTATAACACATGCTCGTATCATGTCCTACAATTTCTGGATGGCCCTCTATGTTTTTTCATCTATCTGAGGGTGGAAAGAAGTTTTGATGCATAACTGAGATCCAAAGGCATGCTACAATCCCCCACAGGCTTGAAATGTAAATCTTTTTCCTAATATAATACTATGGATCTTAGAAATCCATAAAACCAAACCACATCATTCACATACCTCTATTATAAGTCATCAAATGCACTCAACTACCTGATCTCTAAGAAGAGAGCTGATTTATTCAACTGGCCCACTAATACCCAAAGATCATCACATTCTCCCGGGGTCTTGGGTAATCCTATGAAAAAATCCATTGAGATATCATCCAAATTATACTCAATAATGTCTAAGGACTCTAACCTACCATAGTGAACATGGTTCTCAACCTTCACCTTCTGACACACAAGGCACCATTCCACAATCTCCACCACTATCCGCTTCAACCTCTCCCACCAATACATTTCCCTCAAGCCTTTGTACATTATAAAAAAATCTGGGTGTACTGCTAAGGGTAATCTATTGAAATCACAGATAAATCCCTCATGCAACATCACTGGAAAAAATAGATTCCCATAGAAGAGAATCTGATTTTGACTATCCTCCGACCATTCCTCCAGAGCATCACCCTGGACAGCATGATGACACATCTCTTCAATATATGTGTCTCTCCATAGTGACTCATCCCCCATCCACACTACGGAAAATTGCATTTTCATCGGAAACATACATCCTCACCCACCATCCACTCTCGCATCCAGACGCAAAGCAGTAAACTCCTATACTACCTGCCAAGCATCAGTGGATTTCTGAACTACCACATTTTTTGACATTCTTTATAAGGAATCAACCACCACATTCCCCTTTCCTTAGGTGTAATAGATCCTAAAGTCATAGTTTTGGAGAAACACTATCCACCCTCACTACCGCACGTTCAGTTTTCACTGGGAGAAGATATGCCTCAAGCTATTGTGATCGATGAAGACCAAAAAGATTTCCCTGATGAGGTAAGGTCAGCACAAATTCTGAGAGAATACGACCATTTCAAGATCTAGATCATGTGTGTCATAGTTAAATTTATGTCGATGTAACTTCCTAGACCATTAAGATATCACTCCCCACTGCTGCATTATCACACATCGCAATTCTAGACCAGATGCATCACAGAACACATAGAAAATCACCCCTTCCTCTAGCAACCTATGCACTAGGGAACTAGCCTGCTTCCCCTTAAAGTAGATGAAAGATTCCTCACACTTCTCACTCCACAAGATGGCCTGTCTCTTTTGGTCAAAGCTATCCACAAAGCTATATCTTGAGAGAAGATGGGTATGAAACTTCGGTAATAGCCCGCTGGACCCAGGAAGATGTGATACTTTGCAATGTTCTTTGGTGCTACCCAAGAAACAACTACATCAACCTTTGATGGGTCCACATATATCCATTACTGAGACACCACATGTTTGAGGAATTTCGCCGCTTTCATTCATACCTTACTTGTGGAAAACATCACAATGAGATGGTGGTGTCGTAAGACCTCCAAGACTTCCCGATAGTGTTCTGCATTAGCATCCTATGACATTGAGTAAATCATAATTTCCTCAATGAACATGTCAATGAACCAGTCTAGGAACTTATGGAAGAGGTAGCATACGAGCCCCATTAACCTGGATGGTGTATTCGTAACACCAAAGGGAATGATCATGAACTCTAAGTACCCATACCTTCACCTGAAATAAGTCTTCGAGATTTAACCCTCCTTCACCCTCCACTAGTGATATCTAGACCGTAGATTAATCTTGGAGAACTAACATGATCCCCATAATTGGTCAAAAATATCATCTATTTTTGGGAGAGGGTAACAGTTCTTAATTATTTCCTGATTCGGTCTCTGGTAGTCTATGAAAAGCCTCAATCCATCATCTTCCTTCATCGTGAACAAGATTGGAGAATCCCATGACAACACACTCAGTTGGTTAAAACCATTTTCATTAGGTCTTCAAACTAAATCCGCAACTCCCACAACTCCCAAGGATACATCTGATAGAGAGCCATTGAAATTAGATGGGCACCAGGTTGCAATTTTATTCCAAACTCAATATCATATCGAGCGGATAGAGTCACAAAATCTTTGAGGAATTAATCCAAGAACTCTAAAAAAACTAAAACCTCCACTATCTCTGCACCCATTGACCCCTCTGAGAGCTTGGCTAACACAGAATGAAGAGGCTCTATATTCCAGCTACCCTCCTAATGACTATGCTCACGAACAAAAGATACATGATGGCCATCAATTTCTGTAAACACAAATCTCTTCCAGAAAAAGTATATAAATTCATGCATAGAGAATAACTAATTTATGCCAATGATGAAATTTTATGGTTGCATCTGTAGTAGAAGAATGTATCCACTGGATTGATATAGCCTTGATATCATTCCACCAGACCAGAAAATATCAAAAAAATGTATATCAACTCTAACTGGAATAGTCAACACTAGTGGAATGAGAATACCCTCTATGTATAGACCTACAGAATGGTCTAGAATGGGGAAAATAAAGGAGTTTTAAGCTTCTAAATCAAGAAAAGCACACATGATAGTACTAAACATACTGACAATACCTCAAACAACCTACAAGATGCTAGAACTGTTTCCTCAGCGGTGTCAAACTTCCCTTTACCATCACCTCTACGCCTCTGCTATTTATCATCTCCCTGACAGTGCCATAGTCCATGTCCCTGAGGATAACCCTGAGGTCGGTCTCCTCCATCACTATCTACCCTCAGTGCATCGCGGGCTTCCTGTCCCTTTTACTAGAATGGACTGACTGGAAACAACTACTATTGAGGTGGGCGCTGAACCAAGCCACCCCCACTATTTTGATATCAAACTGGGAACTGGGTCTGAATTTTACCATGGCCTCCATAGGGAAATAACCTCGGTCTCAGGCCCATGGGGAAAGGGCAAGGACCGGGAGATCAGAATTGGAACTACCGACGTCAACGTCCTGCTGGTCAAAACCTGGTAGTCCCTGACACCAGAGCCTTCTTCTAACTACATTCCCCTTTGGCGAACTCATCTAGATACCCTCTCATGGAACACCTCCCAATGAGTGCACCTTCACCACTATCTAAGATTTCTTCTAATCCTCTAAGTATGTTAGTAGGGTAAAGGGAGTGACGACATACTAGAGAGAAGGACGGAGTGCCTCCTCCAAGTATCTCGCCTGTGAATCCTCATCCAATATGAGATCCGAAGAAAAATAATAGGAGGTCCTTGATCTTATTCTCCAATTCCCTCATTGACATATTTCCCTACTTGAGAGAGAGTATATCCTGCCTTTTCTTACACTTCATCATCGAGGAAAGAAACTCTTCCTGAAAATCCATATTAAAGCCATCCCATCAGGCATCAATATTCTTCTTATCCCTAAGGTAAAGCAACCACCATTGAAATGCCTCTCCTAAAAAATGGATCACTACTAGAGAAACCCAGTACTCCCATAGAGCATGGATAATAGAAAAGGTGATTGTTAGCTTCTCATGAAATCCATCCGTATCTATGTCTGAAATGATGCCTTTATACTTCCAGAGTGTCTACCCCTAGAAAGCACAAAGGGTCTTTTTCCAAACGTCATATTCCTCCTCTGGATCAGCCCTCATTGATCAGCCAACTCATCCCACTAGGCCTAAACTTCTCAAACCACATGTGGATGATGTTTGGTATCCATAGATGAAAAGGATAAATAAGGAACTCTTAATCCCACATAGTATTAAACTTTATTTTAAGATTTATTTTTAACTTGTTATTTAAATTAAAAACACAAATCTACGAAGACACACAAGAACACAATTCATTATGATGATTTTACCTTGTCTAGGGTCTCTTACCTACAATAATCATAACCTAACATGGTCGTTTAGTATGCCCAGAGTCCTTGCATCAGATCATGGGGAGCCCTAAAATCCCATTCCATAATCGATCTTTCTAGGCATATTTCACACAACTATATTTCCTAACACTATTTCTCTATCATCCCATGAAATCCTCAATATTCATGACTCTGAAATCCATAATATATCTAAAACATCACCTCTAATGCCATTCAATCATGACACACCTTCATCAATATTAGGGAAAGGACAAAAAAGTTGAACACCCTTCCTTTATTAAGATGAAGGAGAGATAATGACCTCCATGCCTCTCCTTCAATAGCCCCCGGAGTGGGGAGAAGAACCAAGGGTATAAAATCTCACATAAAATGGAATACATTACCATTTTTAATGAAAATGGGATCAGAAGATAAGATGGTAAAAAATCCCAAACAACACCAACGTTTTATATAAAGGAAACCAATATCCAACCCATGCATGATTCAAACATAAGATGTGAAAAAAGTACATCCATATCACAAAAGTACCAAAATAAAGAGACTAAGAAGCACCACAAAACAATCCAGACACCCGAGCTATTGAAGTGAAACACGGTCTTCAATTTTCTCTTGGAAACCTAAAAACAATTCCACAAACTGTGTGTTATTATACAAGTATACCTAGTAGGAAAACACAATACACCAATCAAAAAGTGGGGTAACATACTAATTCCGATATGAGAGAATATTAGAACCTAAAAAAAACTTCCAAAGAACACTAACTAGCCCAACCTCACCAAGGCACACTCACCAAATAATACAAGCCAAGAAAATTAGTAGTATAAGTACATCCACATTTGGGTAACCCACAAAACTATTCAACATGTTAGCTGCTCATTCCTAACTACTAAAGTATTGATGATACCACTCTTACCAAATGAGATCCCATTGTCACAAAATTACCTCACACACCTGGGCCTCAAACTACACTCAAATCCCACTCATAGACACTTGGGCCACAACCACACCACAAATCTTGTACATAGACACCTGGGACTCAACAACAACACCTCTGTCCTGAATACACCTGGGGCTCATCCCAATGACAATTGGGGAAAAAATACAACTCAAAAATCACTATGTCCCCTCATCCACAACAAAACATTCCCAAAGGATGTTGGACTATGGAAAACCTTAATCCATTATAGCCTTCTCGGATATGATCGAGTGGTATGAACCAGGAAGAGGGTGTGAGGAAAAATGTCATTAACCATTCATACATCCTTTTATCAGGATGATGGGAAAGACACCCTTCCCGATGTAATGGGGGAGTTTGGAACATGATTATCAACAAGGGTGGGGTGTGTATACAAATCACTGGGAACTAAAATTTATAAATATAGGTTAACAGACACTCAGTCCAACTTATGAGTTTCAAACAAACAACCAACGCACACAGAACCACGTCCACTTCTACACCTATTTTCACAACCACAATACATACACAATAAAATAGAAGAGTAAAATCATTTCATTTAACTACATTCCATTTGTTAATTAAGGGGTTCACTTTAATTTACTCTAGCCCTACATGGGCAACTAACAAGCACAACATCTACAACCATTTTTAGAAGGAAAAAGGCCACTAAACACTTACAAGGAAAAAAAGGATGTAGGGACCAAGGTAAGGAAATCCATTTTAACACCCATTTGTAAACAAAATAGAGAACAACCAACCTACACTCCCAATGCACACCCCCCTCATAGAATCCTATTCAAAGACTTAAAACTATAATTCTTCAATGTTATCCCACTAAATCATCCTCTCACAACAAGAACTAACATCCCTGCTTCGCAAAAACACCACACCCAGCACACCCATAAACTTGGAGTCACTTCAAAACACCGTCTTGTAGCCCCACTACATAACAATTACCCAAAATCAGTCCAACTACAAAACATTTCCATAAATTCCATAATCAATAAATCTCTCAAACTGAGATACCAACACCCCTCATGTACCCCCCTATACACAAAGACGTCATCAAAACACCACCATACAGAAACCCCACTACATAAACTATCCATATCCAAAACCCAATTTCATTCCCTATTCCCAACCCTCATATCTAGAAAAAGGCTGAAAATAGTAACTTTACACAACCCCCATGATGTACAAAACCCAACCAAACACAACTCACAACCACACCATGTTTCCAAGCATATTAATATTTAGAAAGAGTGGTTATTTAATTCTAATTTAAAAGATATGGTTGATCACAATATAGGTTTGATCCTAGGTAATCAATTTACACAACCAAGTATACTTCATTAAGCATATTTCATGTTACATCCATTTACCAAAACATCACAAAAAATATAGAACAAAAAAGTGTGAATGAAAAGAACACTAAAAGTTATGATTTTCATCAGGCCTCACAGCACATAAAAACCATAAAAATAATCAAAGATAGTAGATAAAACAAATGATCAACATTTACCATCATCAATTCCATACCTGTTATCTTTAAATCATCACTTACCTACCATTATTTATTTCTCATTCAAGAAAATTATTTACCCGTTCTTCACAAAGAATCATTAGTACACTCGTCTCGTATGATAGACAAATAAAGAGAGGAATAATGAATCCATACTGGGAACAAAATGTGAAAAAAATCCACTTTTTTCCAAAATAGGGGATCATATGAGCATCAATAAAGTCAATGAAAACAAAGAAAGAGGGGGCTCTAGCACTAGCATAGAAATTTTCCAGAGAGGAAGGCTTTATGAACACCAAGAGATAATGAAAACACACTGGTAAGAGAAGATCCTTGGTTTTCAGGAGACAAATCCTATATTTAAGGAATAACAATTTCAATAGTCATTAACATGGCATCATAGACAAGATCATGCTGTTTGAATACATCATTGAACCCAAATTGTTAGGATATTAAAGAGATACACAATATAATTTAAAACTACCTTATAAATGACCAAACAGATATTTAGACTCAGTTTACATTAAATAAAATGTAAGAGTGGTGAAACGGAAAAAAAATATTCGGGAAACAAGAAATTTGGCAAAGGGTGAGACACTGTTTTGGTGTGCCACAGTCATGGTGCCTCCATTATAGTGCCACTGTTTTGTCTTTCCATCGTCACAGTGCCACCATCACAGTGCTACCCTTACAATGTTGACATCATGGTCCAACCATTATAGTTCCACCATTTCGGAGTTCCACCATTTTGTTGGGCCTCTGTTACAGTGCCACTATCTTGGTGTGCCAAAACGTCAGTGCCACTTTCTTAGTGTGCCCCATTCATAGTGCCATTGTTTTAGTGAATCTGTATTTTTGGAAAACTCTCGAAAAAAGTACTTTGACCCCTAAGAACAACATATAAATTGTGTTTTCCCAAAGAAATAGCTCAGTGAAATCTTGGACATCATATAAGTTGTGTAAGCGTCTGCTTTTATAAGCCAACAAAAAGCAACTTTAGATGGAAAAAATTATTTATCAATAATTGAGTTACAATATTCATGGTTTAATGGAACCAAAATCTACAAATAATTGATATTTTGGAATACATTGGTATATACATCCTCATATATGTATTTCTATTTTTTTGAACATTTTTAGTTATTTACCATTATATGTTAATAATTTCTAATTTTTGTTTTTATATTGATTACAGGTTTTTAACTAAGTAATTTATATATATATAAGGTATAACATTTTACAAAATTTTTGTGTGATAAAAATAAATTTAGTATTTATTTAATATATATAAACATTTAAATATTTAAAAAATGACTTTTAAGTTAAATAAGATAATATATAGAAATGATATTTTGTAATGCTCTCACCCTAGCATCCTAGAGCTGATGCATTATTTTAGTAAAAGGGAATGATTACAAGGAATCAATCCCCAAAAGGCCAACCGGTTTAACAGTCTTGGAAAATAGATTTCATACATGAATGTTACATTACAAATTCAAACATTAAACACAATGTAAATAATTATTTGAGAATGAAATTATTCCACTAGATTAACCCTGAATATCAAACATAATACAAATCTTGGAATCCTGGAAAAACAAAACTTAAGTGGTGAGCTCAGATACTCACTAAGGGTAAATAATTTTGCGGAAGCTATAATGTTTTAAGGAAAGATGTGTAATAAAAACAATAGCGTTTTAAACATAAATGTGAATATAGTATGGAGAAAATAAATCAAACATTACAATATAAAAATGCACATGGATATCTACTAGTCGAATAATCACTTGTGATAATTAATTTCATAATGAGATAATGCTTAACGCTATAAATCATTACCACATAGTCATGACCTCGTTCCAAGACTACAAATAAGTTTTTTTCAGGTAATTGTGCAAAGAAACTAATTTGTCTTATGAGACCTATCAATGCATCGAGGAACTATAGCGGGATCCACCTGTCACATACAAAGTCCACTGCATTCCTCATATAAAAATGTTAAAACCTAACATAAACATTTGTATTAAAACTCATATACCAAATGTCAATACATAAACCATACACCATGAAGGGTATAAAAATAACACATCCAAAATCAAACATATCATAACTCATTCAATAAAATAAGGAAAAATTTATTATAATAAATCCACATTAAAGAAGAATAATATCCAGTAAAGTACATTGACATAGGTGAAAATGATTAGTAAAAATTTTTGAGATAAATATCCATTTTTTTGAAATCATTTAAAAGGAACACATTTATATAGGAATTAATTTAAAAGATATTTTTGAATCAAATTTTTTTATACCACATGAAAACTTTTGAAAGTAATTAACATTTTAAAATAATCATATCCATATAAAAAAATCTTTAAATCTATTTTGAAAACATGGACATTAATGAGAAATATGTTGATGAATAAATATTTAAAACATTTAAAATGATGTTTTTTTTAAGTGTAACTTAAATGAATAATTTTTAAATTTATTTTATGAATCATGGACGTGGAAAATAATTATTTCCAGAAAATACAAACACATAAACTGTAAAGACCTGGTAATTTCAAGGAAATTTTTTTTCTTAATTTTCTTTGGAATTTTACAAGAACGGAGTTTCTGACGGCGGCTGATTCCGAGGCCCGGTGTGCCCAGAATCAATTTCCGAAGTTTGGCTCGGGTACGTTCAGTGAACGAACGAGCGGGAATTTCTAACTTTTGAACCGGTACCCAGAATCAAATTCCGAGGGCACCGATGGAACCGTAGCGCCGTTTTTTTCTTAGGAATGCCTTTCCTGGAGTTGCGTTTTCTTGGGAGCAGTTGTTTAATAAGGTTGTGGTTTAAGTGTAAAGAAAAATAAAATTTGTGTTACAAATTTTATTTATCTTCTTAAGTGGTTATATCCTAAGTGTGGAAGTTGGGGTGGAATCACAAGTTCTAAACAAACCAAGCGAGGATTAAGGTGAGGTGGGGCCCACATGAGCCCCAACCCTTCACCTTCCCCTTAACTCTCTTCTACCCCCCTTAAACTCCCCTGCACTTAATGTGCCAAAACCCCTCAAATTCCTAACTCCTTAAACTCCTTAACTCCCTTGAACCCCCCCCCCCCAATTAAATGTGACTCTTCACTTCCACCTTCATTAATTTGGGAGTATCTCCACCCATTAATGAAGGATGTAACTTAATGAATTTGAATTATTTTGAATTCATTAAGCTAACACTATAATAAGGTGTGTTGTTTTATAGTATGGGGTTGGCTAAATCTTTGTGATAGAGTCATGGAAGGATTGAAGAGAATTCCACCCTCGACGAAGAACACGAAGGACATCTCCAAACATGGAACAACGTCTTCTCGATGAAGAATGCCTTTTCCAAAGAAGAACGTGAAGTTTCCAATGTCGATCCCTTCTTGGATGCCTCCTTCCCACTCCTTCCGGAATAAAGAAGGGAGTGCCTTTCACGAAGAACGCCGACGTCGTCAACGGCTTCTCTTTTCCGATGTCGACGAATCGCCGCCGCCTTTCCGTGACTTCGTCAACACATAATGAAAAACGAGGTAGGGGTTTGTTGTTGCTTTATTTAATTATTTCCCGTTCTTGGTTCTAGCATGACAAACTTGAGGATGAACGTTTAAGTGTTATCGTCTAACGAGAGGGGGACCGGACCGCACAAACACGGCTGAACCCCCCTCCTTTGTTCTTGAATGTTTCTTGCGGATGAAACGAGATAGCGTGGTGCCGTCGCACCACGTGGGAATCACACGAAAATTATTGCGTGGCGCCGTCGCGCCGCGCCGTGGAAAGAATTATCATGAACACGACGCCGTCGTGCCGTGTCGAAGGAAACCGAAGACGCCGCGGCCGGAGCGGGGCCGCGGCGGAGGGGCGCGGTGCCGTCGCACCGCGCAGGATGACGAAGGCCGCAGCCGGTTCCGGGCCGCGGCGGATCGTGATGACCGGCGGCCAGCCGGGCCGTCGGTGCCGGAAGACGGAAGAGGACCGGCCCTTGCCGGTCCTGTTGACAAGAAGACGGCCGGCCAGGTCGGGCCGGCCGGGTTGGTGGAAACCGGGGGAATTTAATTCCCCCGGACAGTTATTTGGCCCCCCATTATGAGGGGGGCCGGTTTCACAAAGGGCGGGCAGGCGGCCCCCCGTTTCCAGCAAGCTCGGCCTTCGGCCAAGCTGGCAGCGCGCCCAGCACGCTGCCTTGTGCCGAACCGGCGCGCCTGGCCGGTTCGCCGGGCCGCGCCGCGCCGGGCCGGGCCGGGTCGACCCCGTCCGGGGCGGGTCGACCCGGTTCGGGCCACCTGGGGGGTCTCGGGCCGGGATGGCCCGGGCCCGAAACCCCCGTTACCGAGCGGTTTGGTCAAATGCCCGTATCTTGGGCTACGGGCCTCCAAATTACTCGTCGTCAGCGGCAACGCGATCCTTGGATCGAGACGGTCGTTTCAGTATACTATACTCAAGGTGAACCTTCCTTTTCGGGAGCCTACGTGGTTAAAAATCCGTAGTTAAGCGTGCTTGGCCTAGAGTAGTGATCAGGATGGGTGACCTCCTGGAAAGTTTCCCAGGGTGGGTGTGAGACGGAAAGGCCAATAAATAACAGACCAGGCGTCCGATTGACGCACCGTCTGTTTCTTTGAATTCCTCTAAGTGAGATGGATCTTTCGGCTTACTCCGCTCGAGGTTTGGATGCCGACGGAGTGCGGTCGGGTTGGATCGCACCGAAATCCAACCGGGCCCCGGGAACGAAGAAGCCAATAACTCTCAGACCGGGCGTCTGATTGACGTGCCGTCTGTTGCATTGAGTTCCTGTTGACGATACAGAACTTTTGGCATCCTCCGACCGAGTTTTGGATGCAGATGGATAGTGGCCGGGTTGGATCGCACCGAAATCCAACCAGGCCCCTGGAACGGAAAAGCTGATATCTTTCTGACAGAACGTCCGTTTGACGAACCGTCAGCGACGTTAGTGATCGCGTTGAGAAACGGTCCCTATGAGTTTACCCTATGAGAGTTCGGGGTATAGTTGAGATACGGCTGGGTTTGGTTCGCTCACGAAACCAACCGGGCCCCTGGGACGAAAAGGCTAATAACTCACAGACCGCGCGTCTGATTGACGCGCCGTCTGTTGCGTTGAGACCCCTATGACGAGGTGGTCCTTTGAGAGACTTCTTTGTGGGACTTTGTGATACTTGGAGTATCGACCAGTAGCTCGTGGAGCGGACCCTCCCGGAGACGAGCGTGCGGAGTACGGAGACCGTGTAGCCTGCTGAGACCTGACGACTGCTTGACCGACTCGACTTGGAGTGAGTCGACTAGACCAGTGGAAGGAGCGACCGGTATTTGGCGACAGACCCACGGCGGACGGAGCGCCCGGTAGTTGGCTGCAAACCCGCGGTACTCGACAGGAGGAGTACCTTTGTAGGCTATTAGTTGGAGAGTCCGGTATTTGGCGATAGACCCTCAGCGGACGGAGCGCCTGGTAGTTGGCCGCAAACCCGCAGTACTCGACAGGAGGAGTACCTCAGCAGTCTTAGGTTAGTGAGCAGTACCTCGGAGTCGTGACAGGACCACTGTACACTCCAGAGACGGAGCTCTTCAGCAATTACGATTTCGATAATGAAAATCTTGGTTTGAGCTGAGACTTTTGACCTTGTGTTTACCTCATGATTGAGATGGGTCACTTGCTAACTTAGGTATATGTATGGGCATATACCCGGGTAGTGGTTATCCGTTGATTTCACAATCCTTGTGTTTCCTCATGATTGAGATGGGTTACTTGATAACTTAGGTATATGTATGGGCATATATCTAAGTAGAGGTTATCTGTTGAGATCTTATTTGTGGTTATCCTTGTTGGTTTAGTGAGACCTTGAGGGTCTCGGGGTCCCTACTGAGTATCGTTATACTCACCCCTGCACGGGCTATGCCCGCACCTCGTTGTGTTGGTTGCAGACGACGGGCAGTGTTGACAGAAGCCGAGTGTTCGAGGACTGGACAGTACCTGGAGGAGGACTATACGAAGAGATGGTACCCAGAGGAGGACCTCACGATGAGGCGGTACCCAGAGGTGGATGTGACGACGAGGCGGTACCCGGAGGTGGACCACTGGGCGAGACATACTCGGAGCGGACGGTGGGACCTGAGGAGCAGAGGAGCTATCTGTACCCACCCTTCAGGTGGGATTTCCAGTGGACAGCTCGGCATAGCAGCTTTACTTTTCAGTTGCTGTTTTCCTTTTCGAGTTGTACATTACAGTTGTAGTTGTACTTTCTTTTGGGTTTGTATTCTGGCCCATTTAGTTTTCAGCCCTTTCTTTTGTACTTAGTGTTTTACTTCCGCTTGTGCTCTGTGGTTCTTTTTGTTTACTTTTATAAAGGCAATGCCTTCCTAGTTTTCGGGATTTACGCCTTGGTGCTAGTCTCCAGCCCCTGGCCTATGGAAGGCAGGCTTGGGGTAGTCACGACACGGGTCCCGAGGGCGGGTCGTGACAAATTGGTATCAGAGGAGTTCAGTTCTACCGCAGAAATCAGGACTCTGATCTTTTTCTATGTGAAGCAATAGTGTTAAGGGTACCGAGTGTGGTCTTCAGTTCAGGGAGTCCAGTGTTGGTGCGGCGGCCGACGTATCCGTACACCAGGACCCTGACTACTGATTTCTGACTTTTTACACAAAAACACTGATTGCATGTGTGTTTCCAAAGTTTTAAAGTCAGCTCAAACCAGGTCAGCTCACCAGGTATAAGACGTTGACCGTGTCGCATCTGTTTAGGATGTCTCCACGCAGACAGTCAGTTGGAGTTCCGAGAGAGTACTCGATGACGGCTCACCGAGCGACGAGGCTCTGGTGCAGGGCCCTTTTTACTATGTTGGCACCCTCGGGTGGTGTACCAGTACATCACCACCTGTTGGGAAGCAGATTCCAACGGCTATACTAGCAAACTGTGCACGCTGGCGGAGCGTGTTGCACAAGTTCCAGCAGTAGATGCCTTAGAAGTTACGAGGCGAGGCATATTTCCAGACAGCAGAGCAGTGGCTGGAGGTGATTGCTAGAGTTTTCCGCCTAGCTGAGATATCAGTAGAGTGGATGGTGGACTTGGCCACTAGTGTTTTCTAGTGAATGACCATGAGGATGGTCCGCATAGTGATGAGGCTTTAGTACGTGAACCGATGCCTGAGATAGTGCCTTTGGTTAGTGTGTCAGCTATACATCACTACCTGTTGGTCAGCAGTTACAACCGGCGGTACCGGTAGGTGACACATGTAAGTTTACTGCCTTACATGTGTTCTAATTTCAGATACCCTCATGTTCCGAGGTGAACCTGACTCATAGGCGGCTGAGGACTGGCTTGAGGAAGTGGCCGAGAATTTTCTAGAACTTTTACAGTTTCGGCGGGACGATGTGTTGATAGCTGAGAATTCATCGAGGCGTACCTAACATATCAGGTACTCGATGGAAGAGTTTCGATCAGTGCAATAGAGGTCGGACCTCTAAGTATGGTATGTTTAAGGGCTTCCGAGCCATCACCTTTTCTCTATGCATTTCTACTTAGGCTAGAGTGCAAGAAGGAACCTTTGTGGTTGAGAATTATTTGCTGATCGAATACAGCCAGAGAATGTTAGAAGTTTGGAAAGCAGGAAACTGACACCAGTCTTGGAGACTTGGGCATGTAAAATGTTTCAAGAAGAGGAAATGTTAAGGACAGATGAATCTGCAGAGCAACAGACATGGAGGTAAAGCTTGGAGAGCAGCTCGTGGTGGTGTACATTTCAACATGTTACCATCACACGCCTTTGTAGCCCTCGCTAGACTCAGGGAGTTGGAGAGCAGGGAAAGAGGGTAGCTGCTTGCGGTCATGGAGTGCGACCAAAAATGGGGCTCTAAGGATGATTCGAAGTGCGGAATTTATCATCTACTAGCTACCGTAGCCACAGGCATCGAAACGAATCATCCCTTCCTTCCATGAATCTAGTCCCAGACCTAGAGATTCTGGTTAAGCCATTGACTTGACCCTCACGTATGGAGATACCTTTGGGAGGAGACTCGATAGTCACACTTACGCTGACGGTGTGATCTGACCCTTGAGGCGAGAGTCTCGGTTAGGACCTCTTGGTGGCAGCGTCGAGGCCTTACAACGTTAGTTTGAGTATGTATTTGGCAATCACTGTTCATACTCAAATTGACGGTATTAGGCAAACGTTGGGATGGGTTTTCCTTGGTCGGCGAAAAGGAAACCCTGGGCAGCACAAGATAAACTCGTGCACGGGAGGGTGTAGCCGATCATTCTTGGGTCGTCCAACATTACCCTCGTGGCAGCAGGAGTTTTGAGTTTCAGTTCTAACCTAAAAAGGGAGACCTTTAGAGTTCGAGGATGGCGGCCACGTTCTTATACAGGTCTCACCTCGACGAGGTTTACGAAGATGTAGCCGAGGCAGCAAGAGATCTCCGAGGTTTAATAGACCTTTCTAGGTCCCCAGCAGGGTAGGCGAGGTGGTTTATCGCTTGACACATCCACCTCAGTTGCACCAGGTGCACGATGAATTTCACGTAACTCAATTGAGGATATACGTGCTTGATCCTTCACACATCATCGACCTCAGGGAGTTGGACGTCGATGATAGAGCGACATGCACAGAGGTTCAAGTGGGGATCAAGGATAGACAGGAGAAGATCCTACGAGGATGATTGATTCCTTGGGTGCACTTCCTTTGACAGTACAGGAACCTCCAGGTGAGCACATGGGAGCGGAAGGCTCAGATGCGTGCTCTGTACCGCTTTTGTGACCCTAGTTTGTGATGAAGCTTTACGGGGACGTAAAGCCCTGAGGTGGGAGTAATGTAAAGACCTGGAAATTTCAATGAAATTTTTTTTTCTTAATTTTCTTTGTAATTTTACAAGAATGAAGTTTCTGACGGCGCCTGATTCCGAGGCCCGGTGTGCCAAGAATCAATTTCCGAAGTTTGGCTTGGGTACGTTCAGTGAACGAACGAGCGGGAATTTCTAACTTTTGTACCGGTGCCCGGAATCAAATTCTGAGGGCACCGATGGAACCGTAGCGCCGTTTTTTGATTAGGAATGCCTTTCCTGGAGTTGCGTTTTCTTGGGAGCAGTTGTTTAATAAGGTTGTGGTTTAAGTGTAAAGAAAAATAAAATTTGTGTTACAAATTTTATTTATCTTCTTAAGTGGTTATATCCTAAGTGTGGAAGTTGGGGTGGAATCACAAGTTCCTAACTAACCAAGTGAGGATTAAGGTGAGGTGGGGCCCACACGAGCCCCAACCCTTCACCTTCCCCTTAACTCTCTTCTACCCCCCTTAAACTCCCTTGCACTTAATGTGCCAAAACCCCTCAAATTCCTACCTCCTTAAACTCCTTAACTCCCTTGAACCCCCCCCCCCCCCCCAATTAAATGTGACTCTTCACTTCCACCTTCATTAATTTTGGAGTCTCTCCACCCATTAATGAAGGATGTAACTTAATGAATTTGAATTATTTTGAATTCATTAAGCTAACACTATAATAAGGTGTGTTGTTTTTTTGTTTGGGATTGGCTAAATCTTTGGGATAGAGTCATGGAAGGATTGAAGAGAATTCCACCCTCGACGAAGAACACGAAGGACATCTCCAAACATGGAACAACGTCTTCTCGACGAAGAATGCCTTTTCCAAAGAAGAACGTGAAGTTTCCAATGTCGATCCCTTCTTGGATGCCTCATTCCCACTCCTTCCGGAATAAAGAAGGGAGTGCCTTTCACGAAGAACGCTGACGTCGTCAACGGCTTCTCTTTTCCGATGTCGACGAATCGTCACCGCCTTTCCGCGACTTCGTCAACACATAACAAAAAGCGAGGTAGGGGTTTGTTGTTGCTTTATTTAATTATTTTCCGTTCTTGGTTCTAGCATGAAAAACTTGAGGATGAACGTTTAAGTGTTATCGTCTAACGAGAGGGGGACCGGACCGCACAAACACGGCCGAACCCCCCTCCATTGTTCTTGAATGTTTCTTGTGGATGAAACGAGATAGCGTGGTGCCGTCGCACCACGCGGGAATCACACGGAAATTATTGCGTGGTGCCGTCGCGCCGCGCCGTGGAAAGAATTATCATGAACACGACGCCGTCGTGCCGCATCGAAGGAAACCGAAGACGCCGCGGCCGGAGCGGGGCCGCGGCGGAGGGGCGCGGTGCCGTCGCACCATGCCCGATGAAGAAGGCCGCAGCCGGTTCCGGGCCGCGGCGGATCGTGATGACCGGCGGCCAGCCGGGCCGCCGGTGCCGGAAGACGGAAGAGGACCGGCCCTTGCCGGTCCTGTTGACAAGAAGACGGCCGGCCAGGTCGGGCCGGTCGGGTTGGTGGAAACAAGGGGAATTTAATTCCCCCGGGTAGTTATTTGGCCCCCCATTATGAGGGGGGCCGGTTTCACAAAGGGGGGGGCAGGCGGCCCCCCGTTTCCAGCAAGCTCGGCCTTCGGCCAAGCTGGCAGCGCGCCCAGCGCACTGCCGTGCGCCGAACCGGCGCGCCTGGCCGGTTCGCCGCGCCGGGCTGTGCCGGGCCGGGTTGACCCCGTCCGGGGCGGGTCGACCCGGTTCGGGCCATCCGGGGGGTCTCGGGCCGGGACGGCCCGGGCCCGAAACCCACGTTACCGAGCGGTTTGGTCAAATGCCTGTATCTTGGGCTACGGGCCTCCAAATGACTCGTCGTCAGCGGCAACGCGATCCTTGGATCGAGACGGTCGTTTCGGTATACTATATTCAAGGTGCACCTTCCTTTTCGGGAGCCTACGTGGTTAAAACTCCGTAGTTAAGCGTGCTTGGCCTAGAGTAGTGATCAGGATGGGTGACCTCCTGGGAAGTTTCCCAGGGTGGGTGTGAGACGGAAAGGCCAATAAATAACAGACCAGGCGTCCGATTGACGCACCGTCTGTTTCTTTGAATTCCTCTAAGTGAGATGGATCTTTCAGCTTACTCCGCTCGAGGTTTGGATGCCGACGGAGTGCGGTCGGGTTGGATCGCACCGAAATCCAACCGGGCCCCTGGAACGAAAAGGCCAATAACTCTCAGACCGGGCGTCCGATTGACGCGCCATCTGTTGCGTTGAGTTCCTGTTGACGATACAAAACTTTTGGCATCCTCCGCCTGAGTTTTGGATGTTGATGGATAGTGGCCGGGTTGGATCGCACAGAAATCCAACCGGGCCCCTGGAACGGAAAAGCTGATATCTTTCTGACAGAACGTCCGTTTGACGAACCGTCAGCGGCGTTGGTGATCGCGTTGAGAAACGGTCCCTATGAGTTTACCCTATGAGAGTTCGGGGTATAGTTGAGATACGGCCGGGTTTGGTTCGCTCACGAAACCAACCGGGCCCCTGGGACGAAAAGGCTAATAACTCACAGACTGGGCGTCTGATTGACGCGCTGTCTGTTGCGTTGAGACCCCTTTGACGAGGTGGTCCTTTGAGATACTTCTTTGCGGGACTTTGTGATACTTGGAGTATCGACCAGTAGCTCGTGGAGCGGACCCTCCCGGAGACGAGCGTGCGGAGTACAGAGACCGTGTAGCCAGCTGAGACCTGACGACTGCTTGACCGACTCGACTTGGAGTGAGTCGACTAGACCAGTGGAAGGAGCGCCCTGTATTTGGCGACAGACCCACGGCGGACAGAGCGCCCGGTAGCTGGCTGCAAACCCGCGGTACTCGACAGGAGGAGTACCTCTGTAGGCTATTAGTGGGAGCGTCCGGTATTTGGCGACAGACCCTCAGCGGACGGAGCGCCCGGTAGTTGGCCGCAAACCCGCAGTACTCAACAGGAGGAGTACCTCAGCAGTCTTAGGTTAGTGAGCAGTACCTTGGAGTCGTGACAGGACCACTCTACACTCCAGAGACGGAGCTCTTCAGCAGTTACGGTTTCGATAATGAAAATCCTGGTTTGAGCAGAGACTTTTGACCTTGTGTTTACCTCATGATTGAGATGGGTCACTTGCTAACTTAGGTATATGTATGGGCATATACCTGGGTAGTGGTTATCCGTTGATTTCACAATCCTTGTGTTTCCTCATGATTGAGATGGGTTATTTGATAACTTAGGTATATGTATGGGCATATATCTAAGTAGAGGTTATCTGTTGAGATCTTCTTTGTGGTTATCCTTGTTGGTTTAGTGAGACCTTGAGGGTCTCGGGGTCCCTACTGAGTATCTTTATACTCACCCCTGCATGGGCTATGCCCGCACCTCGTTGTGTTGGTTGCAGACGACGGGCAGTGTTGACAGAAGCCGAGTGTTCGAGGACTGGACAGTACCTGGAGGTGAACTATACGAAGAGATGGTACCCAGAGGAGGACCTCACGACGAGGCGGTACCCAGAGGTGGACGTGGCGACGAGGCGGTACCCGGAGGTGGACCACTGGGCGAGACATACTCGGAGCGGACGGTGGGACCTGAGGAGCAGAGGAGCTATCTGTACCCACCCTTCAGGTGGGATTTCCAGTGGACATCTCGGCGTAGCAGCTTTACTTTTCAGTTTCTGTTTTCCCTTTCGAGTTGTACTTTACAGTTGTAGTTGTACTTTCTTTTGGGTTTGTATTCTGGCCCATTTACTTTTCAGCACTTTCTTTTGTACTTAGTGTTTTACTTCCGCTTGTGCTCTGTGGTTCTTTTTGTTTACTTTTATAAAGGCAATGCCTTCCCAGTTATCGGGATTTACGCCTTGGTGCTAGTCGCCAGCCCCTGGCCTATGGAAGGCGGGCTTGGGGTAGTCACGGCACGGGTCCCGAGGGCGGGTCGTGACATAAACAGTCTCGGATAATAATGAGATTGATGAATTAACCCTTACCTTGCACTTTCATTTGGTTGAGGGTACTTTTAACCTCATGTATAATGACCATAGTATGTTATTAAATTATACCAGAACCATATTAATATTTATTATATCATATGTGATTCATTTATGAAACTATACTACCCATTTAATAATTATATCCATGTTAAATTTACATTTCGGTTAACAATCCCTTTCTTTATCGTATGTGTTTTAACTTGTTATTCTTGATCGTATTATTTAGATCATGATTCAAAAACATCCAGAATATAAAACATCATTTATATATCATATATATTTATAATATAAAAATGTATAATAGAAAATTATATGAAATGGAAAACACCATTTATGGAGACAGTAGGTCGTACGTATGCATAAACATTGTTTCCGTTTTCATATCGTATAGAATGAAAGTAACTGAATAATATATATTTAAGTATATATATATATATATATATCTACAGTAGAATTATTATGTCATATATTACATAATTATTAATAATATATATATTTTTAATCATCGTTTAATTGTGAACATGGAAATGAATCTCATCGCATTGTGGAGATGGAAAGTCGTACCAACACACGAGCAACGATATCATTTCTTTAATGAATAAATTGTGTGTAAATGGATGGTATAATAATTTTTTAAAAAAATTATCATGTTATTTCCATTATATATATACATATTACTCATAATTATATCCATCTAAATAACATAGTGTAGAATAACATCTTACACCATGGCGTGGAGAAGGTAAGTCGTACAAACGCACGCATGGTGACATTATCATTCATAGGATGGACAGAATAATGATTATGGTTGTAAAATATTTATAATAACATCATATTATGTATAAGGTACTGGATTTATTATTTTTTATGTAATAAACAAAGAATGAGAAAGTGTAAGAAGAAAAGAACTTTGAAAGAGGTGATAAAATAATTACATCTTTTTTGGGTGTTTCCTTTTGATTTGAATAAAAGGGCACTATATGTTGTCCTTTTGCTAAAGTGAATTCCTCTAGGTTGAATTGAGGAAAGTTCGGAGGTGATTTAGGCAGGTTTGGATGAGCCAAACGGATTTGGAGGTGTGATTTTGATAGAAGAGGAAGCACCCTTTTACAGGAGAGGTGATGGTCGCTTTAGGAAAAGTTTGAAATGCAATTTTTTATAAAATAATTTTTAGTTTATAATGGATAAAATTTGATTTATTTATAATATAAGGTGGGGATAGGTCTAAATTACCTCATATGTTTGAAATTAAAATCACAAAAGCAGTAAAATTACGTTTTATGAAAATTTAAAAATTTGCCCAGAATGAGGGTAAAAGATATTAAAACTACAATAAAATTTTATATATCTAAACATATTATAAAATGACCCCAATTAATTAAATTGTACATATTTAGGTATTATTAATCTATTTGTACTAAAATAAATTAATGTAAAATAAATAATTGCTTAAATAAATAGTCGGTTTTAAATAATAACATAGGGTTTTTCCCAATTCATCAAAAATGGAAAGTTTTTAGAAAATACAAAAAAATCACTCTAAGATAATTTTGATATTCTGAATCCAAAAATTATTTCTATTTTACCAAATTAAAAACATATAAGTTGAATTAATTAATATAAAATTTATTCTAGTTGTCAAAACCAGAAAGCAGGTTTTTGAGATGTAAAAACTATCAAAAGATTGACATGTCTTTATGTCCAATTTAAAAGTGAAATTATTTCCAATGACCACCATTATATTAAATGGTAACAATAAAATATAATTAAAATTAAAAACCATTCAATTGTGTAATTTAACCCTATAAAATATTTTAATTAAAAAAAATTGTTTTCAATTAAAATATAGTATCTTTCACTATTGATCATAACATGAAAGCTATTAGAAAAACACCAAAAATTTATACAAACTAAATTTTTATATCCTTATTCTAAAGAAGAATATAATTTCTAATATTTGAAAACAATGATATTCGATTGATTAATATAATATTTATTCTCGTTGTCAAAACAAGAAAGCGGGTTTTTGAGAAGTAAAAACTATCAAAAGATTGATATGTGTTAATGTCCAATTTAACAGTGAAATTACTTCCAATGACCACCATTATATTAAACGATACAAATATAATATAATTAAAAATCAAAACCATTCAAATGTATAATTTAACCCTATAAAATATTTTAATTAAAAAATTTGTTTTCAATTAAAATTTAACACCTTTAACTATTAATCAAAATATGAATGTTATTAGAAAAACACCAAAAAATTATCCAGACTAAATTTTTATGTCCCAATTCTAAAGAAGAATTTCATTTATTCAAATCGAATATATAAAAGTTTCAAATTTTTGATTTAAAATGGGTTCTCCATTAAAATGCAGAAAAACTACATTCTTCAAAAATACTTCTTTTATCTGAAAAATTGAATTTTTCCTTATATTAAGTCTATAAAACACAAAATATGAATATTAAAATTATATGGGATATATATAAAATTTAAAATGTGGTTATTAATATTCATAAAATCTTTTTAAATGGCTAATTTTATAGGTCGTGGTGCGCTTGAACTTGGTGTTGCGTACATCGCACACTATTGTATTATTCAAAGAGAAATGTATCGTGGAAGCATGGAGTGTTACATTTTTTTAAATTAGAATGAAATTTCACTTGTGATCTCAAATTTTAAACATACTTTTTATAAGTCCAAAATTTCATTTCAAAAGATTATCTTTTCTCCTAGAATATATTATATTAATTTAAACAATTGGTTTTATAAAATTATAAGACTTTATCATATACTAATAATTTTATAAAAATTATTTTTTAAAACAATGTTTTAAATAATACATTAAAAAATCAATTAATTTAGAAAATATAAAAAAAAAAAATTTAATATAAAATTATAATTCTAAATGATGATTCTCATTTTTTTCAAATAAAAAATAGGAAACATATTAATTAAAATTATGAATAAAATTAGAAAATATAATCAATAAATATTTTTAATAGAATCTAAAGTTTTTATAATACTAACCATTCTAATGAATATTTCATGTAATGTAATAATTAAATTAATATTACCTAATTTCCTTTATCAAATATATTTTGACAACATTAATAAAAAATTTCACGAAATTGAAATATGGTTCACATAGAAAGGAAATATTGATAAAAATTCAATTCATTGAATCAAATTACCATATTAGTTATTTTTGATATATCAATTATATTATAAACGTATTAAAACTAAAAATTATATTCCAATAAAAAAATATTTTATAAATCAAATAATCCTATTAATTATTAATAGTGTAATATATATGTTTTAATGGTAATAATTCCAATATTTTTCATCTTAATATATTGAGGGTTAATCTAATTTTTATGTTGAATAAGGAGAAATCTATTGAACATGGTATTTATTTGTGTTTTTTAAAGAGGAAAATTGTGGTGAAATCAAAAATTAGTTTTTTTTGAAATTTCTTAAAAAATTGGGTAAGTGATAATGTTTTGAGTCACTAAAAAAATTATATTTAGAATGCTCACTTTTGAGGAATTGAAATTAAATAATTTTCAAAATCAATATTTGGATGTATGTTTCAATAATGAATAATTGAAAAAGACATTAAGGTTTCAAAATGGATAAGGGAAAACATTGTGATAACTTTTACTTTTTAAAATAATAATTATCAATTATTCATTGAAAAAGGTATGGAGGTTTCGAAAAGTGGAAAAAAATAATTATGAAAAAATCATTTTAAAAAAGATACTTCAATAATATATGCTTCATATTATAAAAAACATTTCAAAACAAATTATGAGTGGTTGGGAAAAAAATTGATGTTGAATGGTTGAAAACCCATTTTAATATTTTGAAATCCTATTATTAAAAACCCACATCATAATAATTGGTATTAAGACCACAATTTGAATATGTTTAGTAAAATAATTATGTATCATGAGATGAATCAAATTCATTTTTGAAAATATAAATGAGAATATTAATGAAAAAACCTGGTCATGGCGATAAACTGTCATTAAATAGGTATGTAATTATTCCTAATGATGATATTTCTTTTAGGAATGAAATTTATCATGGTAAAAAAAATTATTTTAAATTAATCACACTATATAGATGAATGTATCATAATTTTAAAGACAATCTAAGGGTGGAATAAATCATTCCATGAATAAATATGTTCATAAAGAATCATTTTAACTCAATGAAGAGTGTTGAGTTAATGGAGAACCTTCTGAAATAAATATCCCATGAATAAAAATCCACTTAAATAATGAAAATGATATGTCGCTTCAAAACCCATTAATTTATTTAATATTAAATTATAAATTATTTTTAAATCATTCAAACCATAAAAAATATGGCATGTTGCACAATAAAAACTTATTTGATGAAATTAAATTTGAGACACACAACCCTTATATTGAATTATCTCTTGGTTAATGCCATAAAAACCTATTGTAAAATAATAATAAACATAATAATCACATTTTTAAAAACCTTATTCATGTATATTAACTTTTCTATTCATTATCTACAGTTATTCTAAACATATATTTTAGGAATTTATTATATATTTCTGATATCTAGTTTTAGTAATTTTGATAGTTTAGAACTAGATATATAATATCAATGTCATTCGTTATTATTATCCAAAACAACATCATTACCAGGTCATATAATTTAATTTAATTGATATTTATAATTTTTTATTATTTTATAATTTCATTCTATTGTAATTATCATTATTATTTTTAACGTTGAATTTTGTGATAGTGTGTTTTGATGATTTGTAGTGTCCAAAGAGTGTTTTCATAAATGTTGAGTAAATTTTTTATATCTATTGTAGAAAAAAAAAATCACCATTTAATTATTTATATCATATATTACCATATATTAAATTCCCAATGACATCTATGAAATATATTTTTAGCATTTTTCAAGTAAGGGATTATTCAGACCCAAACAAACGCATATCAAAATTAATGGATAATTATTAATTGATATGGTTGAATTAGAATTTTACCAGAAGTGCATTGATTATAAATACTCTTTATTAGTGTTATATATCTTATTTTCAAATAGCTATATGAATATTATAACCAATATAAATTTATTTCATAATACGATTAAATAACATTGTTTAGCTGTGAATGATCTTCTGGATAGTTGAGTGTAAAATGGTAATTAATTTGTAATATTTTTAATTAAGTTATCATATTGGTCTTCCCTAAACATTAATAGTTTCACAAAAACGCATTTAACCATTGAAGTCATTATCATGAACATCCAAGTATGGAGGTGATAAAATGAAAAATTCAAATTGATCATTCCATGGAGGTAGTAGTGCATACATACCCAAGGATGGTGAATTCATTTACCATTGAATAAGAAAAATGTGAAATATGGTTTATCAATTTAGAATATAAAATTTTTCATAAATTTCATCTTTAAATTTTAGAATAACATATAGTAGTATACTTGGGAGGAATTGAATGAAAATGGAAGTCATTGCATCATAGTGGCGATTGTATTCCCAACACAAGAAGGAATATATTGTTTTTTAATATAAAATGGAAAGTTGTATAATACCTATAAAAAAATTATTAATAAAACATTATAATAATGTTATATATTTCATCATTTTAATATGGTGTAATTCAATTTTCGGAATAAAAAATGAAAAAAATGTATAGAAATAAAATAGAGCAGTTAAAAATTAAGACATAACTTCTTAGGTTATCACCAATGAAAATTGGGTTACTCCTTTGAGGGATGGAATTTTTTAAAGGTTATAACATAATTATGGTTGATAAGAATTTTTAGGAGTCATTTTTTGAGGGGATGGGATGAAATATGTTGGTTATGTTGTGTAGAAAATGGGGAGATGAGTATCCCTTTTATAATAAAGAAGGAATGACTTTTTTTAAAAATCCCAAATGCTTTTTAATATTGAGATGTTACTCTCTTGTAACGTATCTATAAAATTGTTAAATAATAGTTAGGATAAGTTTTATTGTCTTTTTTAATCCCTTTGGGTCATAGGTACCCCATAGTTGATCATTGGTTTTTCTCCTTTAGGGTCAAAAATGATTTGGGGAATTATAGGTTGAAAATGATGGATTATAAGAGAAACTAGAAAGGAATACATGAATGATGAATGATTATTTTATCTAAATAACAATAGTGTGTCATGTATATATTAAGTTGCAATTGAATTTCACATGGTTTTCACATGGTTAAGAAAACAGTGTTACATGCCTAGTGAACTATGTTGGATGTCTAGTGGTTATCCAATTATTTTATATTTTTAGATAATATTTCACCCAAAAAATGTTTCCCCTATAAAGAACATACTCTCCCAAATATATTTCATATTATGTGTGCATGATTACAATGCACAATTATCTTAACTGTTCATCCTTCGCCAGAAAACATTATGAGCACCCTATGAACTCTTAAAAAGTAGTATTTGACCCTTTATTCCATTGTTTTTATTAAAATTATAATACCCCTAATGTAATTTTGTATCACCCTAACCCTTACCCAATACATTTTAGGTCTATACCCTTTTACATTAGGTGGTATTCATCAATTTTTGACTCATCACATCGAGTTATGTAGGTTTTTTATCAAGGTTCCCCTCTTCTTTGTGGATTTACTTTATATTTCTCGTCCTCTCATCATTAAGGATCATAATTGGGCTGTGATTCCATATTTAGTTGGTTTAATGTATGATTTATGTTTTTTTATATAAGAACATTTGGACCCAATTTACTCTTACTAATTCTATATTTTAAAAGGAGGTTGGTTTTACAACTATTTTTATGTAGGTTCCAAAATACAACATGTGAATTCTATGAATTTCTTATCATTAATGTAAAATTAATTTGGGTTATTAATTCAATTTAATTGAATTGTTGTTTTAGTGGGTTTATTGGAAGGATTCATGTTTTTAATTGGATTTTTTTTAAAAACTAGTTTTTGTGCACCAAGTTTTTGATTAAATGCTTGAATGGTAGTTTTGATTCAAAAATGGGGTTTCAAACACAAAACAAGATTGGATTTGATTTTAAAATATTTTATAAATTTTTATCATGTTTTTGAAAAGGTTTTTGGAAAATAGGGAACACTAGAAATATTGGGTGCATTGGGAAAGGGATATATGTGACCCTAGTGTGTGTGGAACCAGTAGGGGTTACTTTTGTGATATTGATGTAACAAGTCATGAATCAATATTTTTTGTTACTAAAATATTCATATTCTAATATCTTTTAAATTTAGTATGTATTCCCACATTCTAGGACACAATATATAATGGTTTTTTATTTATGGGTTTTTATCGCATAATAGATTTTTTTCATTGATTATTGCATAAATGTTTTTACAAGGGTTTATATCAAATGGATTCACATGATGGATTATCTCCTTGATTTGATTTTACATGGATACGTTTTTGTGTATGTATATGAATTATCTATTTATCCCATATACTTTTCATATTCAAGGATTTATGAATATGAAAGGATTTTATGAAAAAACTAAAATAAAATGACATTAAAACGGGTTTGGATTTTATGAAAAGATTTGTAAAACCGTTTTTTGGTTTAAAATATTGAAGTCTCTCATTGTTTTTATTAGACCATGTGTATAATATTTGGGTCCTACTAGGCTTTACTCTCACTCCCTAATTTTGAATTTTGGATGTTTTAAATGATGTATTACATGACACACGTAAAGGGAAGGCCATCTTTTAGTATGTCAACTTCTCTTATTGTTGTAGCCTTTAGTTTGGGATGGTTTGAAGCATACAGTCAGTCACATAGAGACTTTTTGTTCACTATTTATTCTTTTTGGTTTATCTGGTGTGTCATGGATTGTATGGATCTTGAATGAATCTATCCTTCATCTTTTTACTCTTATTGTATTTATTGTTTTGTTTTTATGAGGATTTTTTTATCATGATGAACCTAACATCCATGATGTTCATGCTTAGGAGGAAAGTTTAGTTGAATTGGGTTGGTTCGTTAAATAATATTATTCTAGGGATCCTTATACTGAAGTGTATTTTCACTACCTGACTGTTTTTCTATGTATTTGGTAGTCATGAGTTTGTACCATCCGAATTATGGAAGTATGTGATGAAGGAATATTGTATATCTCACTACTATGTTTCAAATTGAGTTAAGATGGTTTTTCATATTTTTTTAATAAAGTTTAAGACGTTTATTTTGAGTCCATTTTAATGAACAGGATTAAGAGTTTATTAAATGGGCATGTTCCTTCTTAAATCATTGTCAATATACTATATAATTTGTAATTTCATTAAATTAATGTTTTAAATCATAAGAGATAATACTTAATGTTTCTCGTTGATTTTGGAATATGATCTAAATCCCATTATTCATTATATCCTGATTAATAGAAAATGACTTTGAGAAGATCTATTCTGAATCCAAGAGAGGAAGTTGCAAGATAAGATTTATATTAGAATCCTCCTGTTGACCATTCTTTTTTTAAAATTTTAATACATAAAATTTAGAATTTAGGTCAAGTGGACATTGGGAACCCACAAACTATGATGGATCATGAATCAAAATTCAATAAGAATCATCCAACAATCTTTCCTAGTGATAAAGGACCCTACGAATATAAGGAGTGGGCTGAGAAAATTGATAGGATCTTTAACATTTTATTGACTCCTGATGACTCAATGGTTGGAATTTCTATGTAAATTATCAAAGGACTCAGTACAAGATGGTGGGAATCTGTTATGAAAGATATGTTTCATGAGGATATTACTTTGAATTACTTCAATAAAGTATTAAATTAGATGTTTTACCTTGATACATTACATTAAGAGAATACATGGGAGATTCTAACTTTAGAGAAAAAGTGGTGTACTATTCTAGACTATTACACATATTTTTTAAGATGGTATCTATAATTTTAGTGTGTTACCAGTGGGTACATGGGGCTTAAAAGATTGAGTTGGGACTACCCAGAAAAGGAAGGTCAGTGGTTGTCAGTTTTCTTTTAGATCAATTTCTGGGGATTTTTCAGCATAACATGAGTTTTTCATTAATCAGTTTAGAAGGCATGGTCATACCAAGACTAATTATAAAGATGATCCAAATACTTCTCATAAATGTATATTTTCGTTCTATATGTCATGTTTTAGTGAAAGGATATCCTTTGGTGGTATGTTCATATTAGATCTCACCACGGGTTCACAAGTTCATTCCAATTCTTCCATGTGTTTTGGGTTAAATCCGTAGGCCACTGGGGATGTTCCAATTTCCCATTCAAGATATATTTATGCAATTGAGTATGAAAAAGATGAATATTATGCATATTCATTTATTGTTATAGGTAAAAAATTTATTGCATCCTTAATGATGTTATCTTTAATTGATAAATGTGTTAATCATTATTTTATGGAAATAAGTTTAATTTTTGGGATTACATTTGAAACATATCCAATTATTTATGGATATTTCTTGGTATTTAGGAAACAGGTGACATGTGTTTTGAGTGGGGATATATCACTATGAGGTGATTTGTGAGTTTTTGTTATTATTATTGACATCTTTGACCTTATAAATGGACTGGATTGGATTATAAAAATTAAATCCCAGATAAATTATTGTCAACATAGTGTTTAGTTATTACCTTCCAATTAGATCAAATATGTTTTAAAAAGTGAGCGGGACTCTATATGTAGAAGGATGGGGAAAATTTTTCCTTATGTAAGGTTAATATCATGCAAATTTTCAATGATGTTTCTTGAGGAATTGACGTTTTTTTCATAGTTTTATTACTGTTCTGTAGGGTGGAGACCTGTGGTCCTACTGAATGATTTTTCTAGTATACCACCATATTATGTGGTAAAGTTTACAATTGAATTTATCTTTAGTATGATCCCCATTTCTATGATATATTATATAATAGAACCTTCTAAGTGGGTGGAACAAAACTTCCAACTCAATGACCAAGAGGCTAAGTGACTTATTCATCCATGTATGTCACCATGGGCTTCACATGAGTTCTTTGATAAGAAGGAAATCATAAACCTAGGAAATTGTGTGCATTATAGACACTTAAATTGGGTGATTGTTCAGAATAAAAATATTTGACCTGGATTTATAATATTTTTTACCATTTAGAGGGGTATGCATGTTTTTGAATAGTGAACTATGTTTAGAGTTCCACCTTTTGATATTCTGAGAAAAGGATATTCCTAATATATTGTTTAGGATTCGGAATGGAAATTTTGAGATTCTCATAATGATATTCATTATAACTAATGATACTTCTATATTTATAGATTAGATGAACTGAATATTTCATTGGCTTCTTGAACACTTTTTTATTCTATTCATGGTTTATATTTTGGTGTATTCTATAATAGAGGATAAAAATAATGACCATTTTTATATCATTATTAAAAGACTGAATTATTGAATTTAAAATGATAATCTTTACAAATTAGATTTTTTGGTCTATGAAGTGAAATTTATGGGAATTTAATATCTGATATGGGCTACTTATCTGATCCTGAAACGATATAGGAAATTAGGTCATGGGAGTTTTTTATAATTTGGTCTGATATTAGGATCTTCTTAGGTTTATCTGGTTAATATAAATGGAATTTTTATGATTTATCAAGATCAAATCATCGATTAGAACATTAATAAATGAGACTATAATTTTTGAATGGAATGAAACGTTTTAGATATATTTTTAGGACATGAACAAGATATTGTCTTCAACCCCATTTTTTATTCTTCTAAAACATGGTTTGGGTTATGAGTTTTTTTATGATGCTTTTTAGTTTGGGGTTGGGATGGGTCAGGGTGTATGGAAAGATTTGGTGGCATGTAGATATCCATAGAAACATCCTCATGTGAATAAATATAGTATCCATGATCATAAAAACGAAGAATCTATGACTGAACTCAAAACGTGGCATCATTTTCACTTTGGGGTTCATTTTAATATGTATTCAGGTCGTTAAACATTAAGATATGTTTTTACCAATAGGGATCATAACAAGTGATAGGGATGAAGGTTGGTGTACCATTATAATTTTTATTTTGAAAAAGCATATAGTCTAGTTAAAGGAAATGTTGTTGCAGATGCATTGAGAAGTAAGTTACCAATATTGGACATGAAGGAATCAGTTGAGGAGTGGTCTCAAATGATTTTGTTTCTGAGACAAGATTGGGAGTGGAAGAGGTTAGTGGATAACTATTCTTGGATTTGATGAAATATAACTCTTTATTGGATGAGTGAATTCAGATGGAGTTTTTTATAGACATTAAGATCCAATGATTGGGTAAAATCATTTATTGTAGGGATACCTCATGTGTGTAGTCTCGGTCTCCCTGTAGAGCATTGTGCTTCCATAGACGGTTGATTTTTATGATTTATATGAGGTAGGGGTTTATGGACAATGGAAACCATTATTTTTGGTCCGTACACCCTAGGGATACTAGGATATACAAAAAATTGAGAAATTGGTATTGGTGTCTTGGGATAAGGTGGTCGATTACAGATTTTTTTCCTTATGTGTCATATGTTAGAAAATTAAGGCATAACAGTAGATACATGCTGGTTTGTTGTATCATTTTCTCATGCTGGTATGGATGTGGGATGAGGTTTACATGGTCTTATTAATTGGGTTTCTATAGAAACATAATAATAATGATGTGATTTAGGTGACCATTGATCAAATTATAGAATTTTCGCATTTCCTACCAATCAATGAGATGAATAAAGTCGAACAACAGAGAGAGTTGTACATCCAAGAGATTGTTAGACATCTTGGGTCCCTCTATGATTGTTTCATATTGGTATATAAGGGTCACATCCATTTTATATAATGTTTTGAAAGATGTGACAAATTCATAGATCAAATTGAGCATGTCTTATTATCTGCAAAGTAATGGATTCAAAGAGAGATAAAGCTAGGTACTTGAGGATATGATTCAGGATTAAAGGATCAATTTTGGTTGATATTGGGTAAAGAATTTGACTATGGTCATATAATCATATAAAAATAGTTATAATGGTTTGACAATGATGGATTGTGTTGAATCACTATTTTGGTGTCTATGTATATATCTCTTAATCTATTTAGAGTTGGTAGAGAGATCCATGTTTGAGCTGAGACTCATTCAGGATATGATGGAAAAGTTGTAGTAGATCTAGATGTGGTTGGACACAATATATATCCATCATAAATATTATGTGAATCATCATTAATGAGACACAAGTGTTTGATGTGGGTGATCAGGTTTTTCTCTGATTTTTACCTCACATGGTACATCATCAGTTGGGTAAGTGGTGTAAGTTTTCACCAAGGTTTGTTATCCCCATTGGCATCGTGGAGTGACTTGAAAAGGATTCATATTTGGTTGAATTACTATATAATTTAAATATTATCCACATGGAGTATCATGTTTCCCAACTATTGATGTTTTACCATGATCCTTCCCATGTGATTGGATGGGAGGATGTTGATCTTGATCCCGATACCAACATTATTGAAAAACAAGTTCAGATTATGGATTGTAAATATAATGTAATACATTTTAAAATGATTCTTCTAGTATGAGTACTTTTGAGGATAAAATAGGATATTCATGAGACATGTTAGTAGGTATCATTGAAGAGATAGTAGTGGTATTATCTATTTTTTAGTCCTGAATCCTGAAAAATTTCTAGGGATTGAAATATCATATGGTGGGGGGAATTTTGAAACACTCCAGGTGAAAGGAATTCCTTAGTGAAACTATGGTTTTTATCTTTTGGGATCTAAAAATATTAATGGTATTTTTTGTGGAAAATGATGTATTTTAAGAGAAATTAGAAAGGCGCATATCATTTTTAATCATGTTTTAAAGATTTAATAGGCCTATGTGAGTTTTGAGTTGTGTTTCACATTGTTTTCTAATGACTAGAGAAATAGAGAGACATGCCTAATGAACCATGAGGTGTGTATAGAGGTTTTTTATGGGTATCACATGAGTTGAACCTAATTTTCACAAAACTCGTGACCCCATTGAAAACCATACACCCCCAAAAAGAGTGGAGAATAGCGGTGTACAATTAAGGATAATGATTAGTTTAACCGTGTAACCTCCTCTTGGAAACCATGAGACACCCTAAAAAATCTTAAAATTATATTTTACCCATTTTTTATAGGAAATTATAAACTCTAATACACCCTAAAATTTATTTGGGATCATACTATTCCTTCCCCTATTCTCTAGAGATCTATCACCTTACATTATGGGTAATTTTCCTTCATTCTTGACAGATCACATTGAGGTATGTTACATTTCTGATCCATTTACCCTCTTTATTGTTGATTTCTGATAGATCTATCAAATGGTAAAATTAATGGTACCAAATTTGGTTGTGATACAATATATAATTGGTTTGATTATAGGATTGAAGTTGTTACTTGTGGATCTCAAATCGCAAGGACCCAATTTACACTTCATCTATCACAGTTTTCCAAGGTAATTGGTTCTACCTCCATTATGAGGAAGTTGTTTCTATATAATGGGTTAATTATATTTATTTATTATCATTGTGGTAAAATTGATTTTGAATATTATTTTAATTGAGGTGATTTGTTGTTTCAAGGTATTTCTTGGAATGATACATGTTATTGAAGGGGGTTTGAATTAAAAAAAGAGGGGTTTTTACACCAAGTGTTTGATTAAAATATTAAATATTGGTTTTGATTAAAAAATAGAGTATCAAAAGCTGAATTCAATTGGTTTTTATTTTTAGATGTTCTATAAATTTTGATCCACATTTTTAAATGAATTCTTGAAATCATGGAACAATGGGGTCATGGGGTGTGTTGGGAAAGGGACATAGGTGACCATAGTGTGTGTGGAGCCACTAGGGGTTACATTTTGTATATTGATAGATTAAAGAAGGAATTAATTTTGGTTGGTAACAAAATATTCCTAGTTTCAAATATGTTAGGACTTGTACATATTCATATATGTTAGGTTCAAATACATTCTTCATTTTCTGTTATGGGTTTTTATCGCGTGATGGATTTTTGTTTGGGATTGTTTCTCACTTGTTTTCACATGAGAATTTATCACATGAACTCACATGATGGATTATGTCATGGATATTTCTTTACCTAGATTCCTTAAGGTGTATAGAAAAAAATTCCTTCTTTTTCACTTATACTTTTCATATTAGTTGATTTATAAATATGAATGTCTTTTATGAAAAACCAATGGAAAATTATTTACAAATGGGTATGGATTTTATGAAAATGATTTGTAAATATATTACTGTTTTAAAAGATGGAACTATTGTAATATTTTTATTAAAACTTGTATAGTCTTGGTGGTAGTGTCCTCTTATGGATTTTTATCACACCATAATTCTTTATTTTAGTGGGTAAAATGTTTTATTTCTAGAGACAGGTAGAGGGAATGAAATGTTATAGCATGTAGACTTATCTTACTATCTCATACTTTGGTTTGGGATCGTTGGAAGTAATGGTCGGTCACATGGATACTTATTGTTAATATATTTTCATACATATAGTTTATTCTATTTGGCTTGTATTGGATGGATTATGGATGTATCTTCTCTTCTACTTTTTAATTTTGTCGCATTTATTGTTTTTTATATGATACATGTTTTCTATTATGTTGTTGCACGTCACCACAAAGAAGGGTCAACTTTAAGGTATTGTTTAATTCACTCATGTTGGTTCATTATAGTTTTTAATGGCATAAATCATGTATTACAATAAATTTTTAAAAATGTTTTAGACATTACCTTTTGGTTAAACACGTTTTACACTTTTTGATTTTTTTCAGGGTAACTAGGTTTTACAAATGTATTTTATCTTTCATGTATGAAAATAAATGGGTTATTATTACATAATTTGGAGGTAATTATTCAAAAAAATTAATAATTTTTATGAAAGTGGTAAAAAATCATTGTAATATATTAAATGTATAATATATAATATATATATAAATATTTTAAAGTATAACATGTCATCTAAAAACTCAAATATTGACTTATAAAATAAAAAATAATTTATAAAATTCCAAAGAAACTTATAAAATACAAATTTTGTCTTATATAATGGATTTTATTAATTTCAAATACATACTTATATATTATTAATATTATAAAAGTCATGTCATTTGTAAAAATTGTATTTTGCACTATTGACCTTAAATTCCATCTTTTTGAAAATTACCAAAAATTAATCATAATATAATATTAAAAAGTTTAATCCAAGAATGATGCAATTTTGGATAAATAATATTTTTAGATTTCACAAATTATCTTTTGAATGAAGATACAATATATAACGAAAAATATCTATTATTAGAAAAAATGACCATCATAGGAATATTGTGTTTTTAATATTATTTCAAATAGATTTGAATAATATTTAATATTTATATATTTGTTGATAAATAAAAATATTATGTTCAATAGACAAACATTACATTTAAAAAATTTAATTTTTTAGGTTAATATAAATATCCTTTTGAAAATTATTCTTCAAATTCATCATTTTAGTCCATGAAAAAAATAATAAATAATTATTTTGGAAGTTTTTTATATATTTATCTTCTTATTATAATATTAGTAATGTAATTATAATGTATCAGATTTCATTTTATTTGGGTGTTGTGTTATTTTAGTATTGTGTGTGACATAAGCAATTTAATATAAAAATAATTTAAAGGTTCTAATTTCTTTGGTTGATAAATTTTATCCCCTTAACTAAAGTGCATCATCAAAATTTTAATTACTACTTCGTAATTAATGTAGGTTTTGATAATCCTAACATATCCATAATTCAATATATAACATCTAATATGACATCTACCATACATTCATAATCATTGAAAAATTACTTATCTTTCCTCAAGAAACCTTACTCATTCATAAGATCATGTACCCCATTTTTCATATAACATTATCATATATTCCAGGTTACATATATTTTACAAAACCATTTAACAGTACATGAAAATAAGGCATAGTAAAATTGTATACTGCATCAAAATTTAGCTATATCTTTAGCTCTTAAATAGTATTAACCACTATTTAATATATTCATACATGAGTCAACATATATTATAATCTAAAATTTTAGATAACCATCAATAAAATAACATAGGTCACCTTTTCATTAAATATATAATAAATCCCAAATATACTAACACTATCTATATTACTTTTCATAAAATAAATCAAACCATTATTAGATTAAAACCAAAAAATATATTATACCTTAGTGTTTTCAATACCTCAATCATGTGTTCTTAATTTGTTATCCATAAAATATAAGTTTTTCATAATATTAACTAACATGTTAATTGGAACTAATTAACATATGATCCCAAACCTTTAAATCATATTAACTAAGGAACAATCTTTATATGTTTTAGATAACACTCATAACTTTTAGAATTTTCCTGAAAATAATCGATAAATATTATTAATTAATTAAAATATCTAAGAGTATCAATAATTAATTAATATTATGTTTTAAACCTTACTATAATAGATTATAATACGAATATTTCATTTTTTATCATAACATTGTAAACTATCACAGAATAATTTAATTATTTTCCCTTATTTGGTTATAAGATATACTGGTTTCTAGACACATTACATTCTCATGTTAATCGCAATGATCTAGTTGAAACCAAATACAAGAAATCAAAATAATAATCATTAAATTATGAAAAAATTATCATGTGAATATGAAAAAAAGAATAAGATGTATTCTCTAATAAACTCTTCATTTCATCCAAAAACACATTTATTTCAACATATAACTCTCTTAGTTTAATCTAAGTTATCCAATGAAATATTTCTATTTGGTTCTCTCACATTAAATAATGGTGTTTTAAAATAATTATTTATGGTTCATATATTTGATGGAGAAAATCCTATCACTCAAGATTGACTGGAAAATTATATAGTCCTAGGCGCACTCTTCATGAAACAAAGTGAATATTGAGTTCATACACAACTAGCATTTTTTTGTGTGATTACTCCAAAGTGTATCTCTACCATATCTAAATCTAATTTCTATTATCCGTATAGGGATATAATTTCATATAGGACCCCAAAATATCAATTTTACAAAAGCCTAAATATTTCATCACATTCTTAGTCTTTTTATTTGTGTTTACACAAATGTTCACAAATATTAATCACAAAAATAACTAAACTAATCATAAAAAATTATTAAACTATACATTGATATGATGTATAATTTCCCAAGAAAAACATGAAAAATTATTTCATTATTTTATATGAATAATGATTATATCTCACAAGTAACCACACACTTAGAAGAATTGATGGTTTAATTTATTTGAGTACCAGTTACATAATAAACACATTTGAAAATTTTTCATTAATATAACGACACTAGAAACCATTAGTAACAACTTATAAAAAAGGGGAAGGGAACAATAAATAATGGGAGAGCTCAAAAAACTCTCTAATGGAAAACATATCAACATTTCACTAGGGGTCAGATCAATAGAAAATGGGGAAAAATGAACATCTAGAAAATATATAATGAACATGCTATGAAACAATAATAATTATTTATAATTTATGATAAAATTATTTTTACTAACAAATGAAAAAACATATACCCTGGAAACAGTGTTTGGAATCAATAGAAAATTAATATTTGTTTAAGATTATAATCATAATATTTAGATTATAAAATAAGCACATGACATAAACATATGTGCGACATCCTTACGTGGGTTCCATACACCAGTGCCCTGAGCTGGTTGGTCATATGAACTCTGGATCACCTCCCTGTATGCCATAGGTATCCAACTAGTAGAAAGGGTCAATATTGATCATGGGGAGACTACACCATCTTTATAAAGGTATCACTACATTAGAAATAAATAATAATAACCAAATTATATAACCAAATAATGAGACAAACTATTATTAAATTTTGACTAAAACATGAATGCAATACCAAAATAAAAATAGTATACATGTCATGCCAAGTACATGTCAAGTATCAAATGAAAACCTCTAATGTAAGACACTAAAAACACAAAGTGGATCCTGACACTGGGACTTATTCCCACATTCATGCTCTATCTCATCTCATCCATCTAACATATAACTATTTCCCTTATCTTTTCTTGCAACCATGAAATCTATTTCGATAGTGATTAGGCAAACCAAGTATTGTGTAATTAAATCTTAGTTGGACCCCACCAATGGTGTCAAAAACAATATAAGGTCAATAAAAGTGTATCCAGTTGAATGGAGAATAAAATAAAATAACTAAATTAAATATTTTATATTTATTCAATTTCTCTTTATTTATCATAAAAACTCCCAAGGGTTTTTTAGGACACCTGAACCTGAATATATCCTTTGGCTCCTGCTGGTGTCCAAACCATATCACATTATCAAATAACAATTCATTATAACACATGGTAATTCATTATCCAATTTATTTCAATTAATTATCATAGAAAATCAGAATCACAGTGGAATGAAAACATTTTGGGCCGAAATCACCTTCTCTAGGACCCCATGTGTATTTAAAGTAGTAGTTTGTGACACAAAACACATTTATCAAACAATCACACAAGTGGTAGTTTTATGTAATGATATTTGTACAACACTAATTTATCACTATGTTATTTTTATGCATCATACAATTTCCCACATACTAATATTTATTTATTATTAAGGTATTTTAATGAATCAAAAAATGTTCACACATGTATATCACATATATAAAAATATCACATATATAACATCAAACAAGGTTAATCAAAATCAACCATCTCATCAAACATTATCATTAAAGTGTAATTTTTCAATTAATCAAAAAATAATTATTCAACTCATTAATTTACATGGAATAATATGAAAAATCACCATTAAACCCTTTATGATTATTTAATCATATAACCTATCAACCCATTTATGTTAATCCAATAACCTCACAATAGTATTTTCAAGTAATAAACAATCACATTAATTTACCCAATATTGAAACCATTAATTATCCATATTAACATTAAATTAATCAATAAATTTCCATTATCACCATTCCATTAATTAATTTACATGTTAATTAATCTGGTAACAAAATCAAAATATCCCATTAATTAATTCAACCAAATTAATTAATCCAATTCCACAATCTGAACATACCATTTATTAACTAACCAATTAATTAATTCAATCATATAATCCCAATATCCTATAAATTAATTAAATTCCACAATCCCATTATCCCATTAATTAATTTAGTTCAGTAATTAAATATCCCCCATTTAACCTAAATCATAACACAAGACAATTAAATCAATTCAATTCAAATATCAATGCAATTTTCCCTAACATTGAAATTTATAACATTATAAATAAATAATAATAATTCAATTAAGACTATGGGATTGTATTTTAGACCACCTACATCAAAAAAATGGTGATTCTCACAAATGAAAATCCCAAATTTGAAGATAAACACAAATGATCCCGATGAAGAATGAGATCTAGATCCAAAACCATTATAGAAGATAAAATTAATAATTTTCCAAAAATACTAGATATAAATCCATCACAAAAAGAGTAAAATATCCCATCAAAAGATGAGATAAGGAAATAAGAGTGGAGGAAATCAGACAGGATCAGATTCTCTTACCCGGTGAGGTGCAAATTGCTAATATAGGATTAAAATCAACATATAATAGAGGTTGGAAGGGATTGGAATCCATCCATCAACGACCAAAAATGATAAAATTAAATTATTGTAGATATAGGGTTGATTTTTATTCATTAATTTGGGTTCATGTATTTTTATTATAATTCATGAGCTAATTAAAACGACAAGCATGATTTTCTATGATGGGCGCACAATTCAACAAAACATGCACCTTTACCTACACCTATTATAGGGGGGGTAGTGCATTGTTACTCCTAATATGGAATAAGGTTTGAAATCCCAAGAAAAAACCCTATGAATTCCATCTACTTGAGTTTTCATGGTTTTTTGGGATTGGAACACGGTTTGGGAAAACTGTGCACCAAACCATGCATTACCTCTCCTTCAAAATTTCTCTAATTTTAGCCCAAAAATCCTCAAAGTAAAACACATATAAAAAGTTCTCAAAAAATGAAAAGTAGTATATCAAAATTATAAATAGACACCTCTAGAATAGATCTGTATCTTACAATCTCCCCACCTTATAATAGCTTGTCCTCAAAATGTACTCCCTATTATCTCTAAGATTATGAGTAAAAAATATCTTTCCCCTGATCTTGAATTTCCACTTATCTCTCCCATGATTCCCCTTAAACATGACCATGCTAGCACAAAACATAAACAATAGACATGGTATTCCCCCATAAATCTTTCTCACTATGAACCAACACATGTATCAGATTCTCTTCAAAGGATGTATCAGTATCAAGATCATAATCATCCCCATCCATCACATGAGATGGGTCAGGGTGATACTGCTGAATTTGCGACACATGAAAAAACACCATGAATATAATTTTACCTAAATAGAATATCCAATTAGTATGACACTTGATCAATTCAATCGACAACCCCAAATGATAAAAATACATTTGTGAAAGAATACCATATCTTTTTATCTTACATTTACCCAATATAAGTGTCACCTGAATGAAACAAAAATTACCATTTATAATCACTTGGGATCATTGATATCTTTTAGAATATGAAATTTTTATGCACTGATCCATATCCATATTATTCAGAATCAGAAAACACTATTTTGATGTCTCATTGACAAGACATAGTCCCAATAGATCTGACTCACCAACCTCCATCTAATATAGAGTTGATCTGCATCGACGACCATAAAGTGCCACATATGGATCCATATGAACAGTTAAATGATAAATTATTTTATAAGTGAAAAACAAAAATTCTACATTCTTCTCCTAGGACCCACCAAAATCCAGTAAACATTCCCAAATCATATCCTCAAGAAACTTTAAAGTATGTTCCAACTACCCATCTATCTATAGGTGGAATGTTGTACTCAATAGAACCATTATTCCAAGAACCTTTTTCATTCCCTACTAGAAGCAAGAAGTAAAACACGATTAATGGTCTGAAACAATTCTATATGGCACCCCATGTAGTTGGACTATCTCTAAAACATAAAAATCTCTCATATTATTCATTGAGAATGTCTCCCATACAAGCAATAAATGTTCCACCTTAGTCAACTAGTCTACAAATGACCCAAACAGTTTCATTCATCTGAGGTGACCTTAATAGACCCACTATAAAGTACATTGTTACTCCATACCACTTCCATTATATAGTGGGAAATGTCTATAGTAAACCACCGGGTCATTGATTCCTAACCATCACCTACTGACAATTGTGGCATCTTGTCCCAATCCTCGAAGTCTCCTTTTTCATTCCTAACCACCAAATATGTTATCGTATGTAATGGTATATTTTGGGCACACTTGGATGTACCACCAACTTTGAGGCATGAAATTCCAACATCATCTACTCTAACATATTCATAGTAAAAAAACCAAATTCATGATATATATGATCTCATACCCATTGATAATCTAATTTAAAAGTGAGTCCCCATATTTAGGGCATTCCCTTAGGTCCAAAAATTTCAGATCTACAAACTACCTATCTCTAATTCAGCTTCAATGTTTAGACTCTATTGAAACATATATTATATTAATTTGTTCTTGGATGTCCAAAACCAGAACATGCATCTCATCGAGTAATGTCATTATCTTCCACTTAGCACTAGACTCTTGAACAACCTCAGTCTGATTTTTCTTCTCAGTGTGTCAGCAACACTATTTCTATTACTTTGCATATATGATTTCTCAAGGTTTAATGACTACATATACTCATCCCACCTTCATTTACGGAGATTCAAATATCACTTAAAAGAGACATACTTCAAATTCTTGTAGTTTGTGTAAATAATAAACTATTCAGACAACAAATAATGTTTTCAACACTTTCAAGAATAAATTATTGTAGATAATTTGAGATTGTGTGTAGGGTAATTCAAATCGTGTAACCTCAATTTCTAAGATCCATAAGCCACAATTGGGTCTCCCTGTATCAAAAAATCTCCAATTCCCACCCAAAAACCATCCCAAAAAACTGAATACTCCCCACTTGAATCAGGTATGATCAATACTGGTGTTGTGGTCAGGTGCTTCTACAACACCTAGAAGGTATTCTCACATGATCAAAAAAAGAAAAACATTATCCCCTTTTTGGTCAATATCGAATGTGGTTCTTCCAAATGGGAAAATTCCTGAATGAACCTCTAATAACATACTACTATCTTTTGAAAATTGTGGATACCAACAAAATTATTGGGATGATCCTAATAGAAAACTTCTTGAACCTTTTGGAGGTCCACATAACCACCTTCCTCTAAGATTATGTGACCCATGTAGTGTACCAGATCAATCCATAATTGTCACTTAAATAGATTAGCATATAAATGACGCTCTCTTAGTGTACTTAAGATGATTTCATGTAATTGGTAATGATTTTAATGAGTCTAAGAGTACAACTAGATATTTTCCAAAAACACAAACACAAACTGATCTAGGTATGGGTAAAATATATAGATCATCATGGAAATAAAAATATATAGTGCATTCCTCAACCCAAATGACATTATGAAGAAACCATAAAGGCCATACCTACATACAAATGTAGTGCCCAGTTTATCAACAAATTGAATTATCAACTAGTGATAACCCAATATTAAATAAAAATGTCAGAAGTCACAAGATAATCTAAACTAGCCAAAAAACATCATTGAAACATAGAAGGGTATTCCAATTCTTCATATTCATCTGGTTCAAATTACAGAAATCAACACACAAGTGCAGAGTCTCATCATCCTTCTTTAAAAAAAACTGGTGAACCCCATGGTGACTTACTCAAATAGATAATCCATTTATCAAATAACTCTTCTAGCATATTCTTGTGATCTTGTATCTTTATTGGTTCCATTTATTATGGTGCAATGGGAATTATATCTACCCTAGGAATGATATCAATTTTAAATTCCAAATATCTTCGGAAAGAATTCCTACGATGTTGTTAGGAAACACATCTTGAAACAGTTATACTATGGGTGGAATGAAATCTTGTTTCATAACTCCATCATCCAACAACAGACGAATGACATGGGCATTGTGATCCCCCAGTTGCTAACGAACCGTCCCCACACAACCCTTATAAAAATCCCACTATCCTCAGTGGATATAATTGATAACCTCTAGAGACTTTAAAATCACTCTTCTGCAGTAAAAATATATATGGGATAGATACGAAACTAATTTGTCCATTCCTATAATTAGGTTGATTTCTAACATATCTAGAATATAAATATCCCATGGAAAATGATTCTCCCCATCCTCTAGGGAAAACTCATTGCATAAATATAAGACCCGCAACCTTACTCCCAATATTGTATCTATCACCATCACCCAACTCACGAACTACACAACCCAGATCAAACAATTCACAAGATTGGCACATATAAAATAATAATAGGAACCAATATCAGTTAGGAACCTAAAAATCATAAAATATAGAAGAATAATGCCTCTTATTATCAATGGTCTAACCTCACAATCCACTAGTGTAGGATGAATGGAATGAACATCTATTCCCCTCTTCCTTGTGATGTAGTCAAAGTCCCCTGAGATGCACGACTCTGTTGATATGGGCACTCATTCCCAGAAGAACATATTAGAATTTTTCTACATCCAAGTACATTAGAACTCCAACTTTTAGACTGAAAATGTGTATAATGTTTCATTTATACACTCCCATTATGTCTAGCTACTATATGACTTCTCATCTATAGCATGTTCCAAAAAAACCATTGTAGATGTCCCATCATATCATAGCCTCAACACTATACCAGTGGTTGGAGGAACTATCAACATATGTGTACCAACCTACCACACTGGTGTAAAATGACATGGTCAAGGTACTTTGTAAATTACCATGCCCCCTGAATACTCTTTTTTCTATCACCCAAGAAAATATTCCTGTAGCATCTCTTATTGTTCTCAAAATTCATACCTCTTGTCCATCCAACACATACCATATATATTAAATTAGAATTATCCTTTAGGTTCCCCTCAGATACGAGATCTTATTTTACCACATATGAAAACTTTTTCATTTTGATGATATTTACATGGAACTTTATTTCACATTTAATTCAATCTTGGAAATGTTTTGTTTTAGTTTAGTCATATCCATCAAAAGATGGAGAAAAACTGTGAGAACATGTTAAGAATCCATCCTGGTTTATCATAGACATACTCCCCTGAGTCTACCTCATAAACTCAGCGACACTCTCCTTCTTGAGCATCTCAGGGTACAAGTTCTCTAAAAACATATCATGAATGTCCTTCCACTCTATATTGCCATGTTTTCTATCATGAGTCTGGATTTCCCCCAAATGATTCACCTAACCACATAACAGATAGGTAGACATGTTTTTAACTCTTCTCAGCAGTAGTCTTCAAGTGGGAAAGCATACTGTGGATGGAATATATCTAGAAAATATATACCTCAGGTAGACCCTCTCTAGTAAATGTAGGAGGGTGTGGCATCTAAAACTACCTTATTAGGTAATACATTATTTTCACAAGCTTCCTGATGTATCCTTCTATGAATTTCATAAATAGATAAATGTTATCTAATAAATTATCCATGAATTTTTCATTCGTCACTATCACTGCCTCATGTTCCACCACTGGAGGATCATTTCCACCCATATCCTATTGTTTTCCTCTAAAAAAGATTCCTTGTAGAGTCATAAATCTATAATTTCAAATAGATACCTCATGAAATAGAGAAAAACATTAACACATTTAACAAGAGGCATTTACATAATCCATAACAAGTCATCCTGCACACCTAACCACGTGGTCAAAACTGAGGCACTATTACTCCACATAACCATCCTAAATCCGGGTCATGGTTAACAAGGGTAAAATTATTCTCATATTAAATTTTATCATTAGAAACCCATTTTTTACACTTTTGATCATTTTAAATTTCATATCACCCACAATTTTCAATTCAATCTCACAATAAAGTAAAAACATTTCAATTTTCAGCAACATACCAAGAACCCATTTTCATGTTTGTGCCTAAAATGATACGTGTCACAAATAATAACATATTCATATAATAATGCATGAATACACAATAATAGTTCCACAATATTCCATGAGTCAAGTAAATGATAATATTTTAACGAAATAATCACATAACACAATAAGTGCATCACTCGAGGTGAAATAACATCTAACTGTAACAACACACATAAATAACCACAATCCCACCTTGGGTACTTTACTTTTTCCCTCATACAAGTGTTAGATACTCCCATGAAGTAGCTCCTAATCATGTACCAAATAATCATATTCTCAAGTCCACCATTACCAAATAGTAAGATAAAATGAAATGAAAGAGAACTCCTCCGGTAATACTTTCTAATGTCTCTAACCTAAACCCAAAGACCAGTTCCTTGTGCTATTCAATCACAGGACCTCATGCATGCCTCTATGTAAACCAGAGGCCACCAACTAGTAGTGAGGGTAAATATAGATCATGGAGAGACTATACCCTTTTTATAAAAGTATCTAGATAATATAAATAAATAATAATAACAAAATTATATCACCAAATAACCATGAATTACATTTATCACATGAAAAATAAAATAAAAATACAATATCCAAACTATAATATTAAATATATCTTTCATGTATGTGACAACTATAAAATGACATACCCAAATGTACGACACTAAAAAATCAAAGTGGGTCCTAACACCAGGCACAATTCCCTCATTTATGAGTCATCCCTACTCACCCAGATATCTTATGGCCATTACCCTTATCATATCTGGAAACCCTGAAATCAATTCAGGTTCCGATCAGGTAGCTCAATTAGGGTGTGAGTACAACATTGAATGCCACCACCGATGACATCTAAAAAAATATCCTATGAATAATAGTGAATAAAGTTGTATAAAGAATAAAATATAAGAAATAATTTAAATACCTTACATTTGTTCAATTACGCTTTTATAACCACAAACTCTACTAGTTTCTCATGGACACCCAGACCACAATATCCATTTCATCCAGTGATGGGTTTTGAACAATGTCACAACTCAATTAATAATCCATTATAACACATGGGGTTTCATTATCCATTTCACTTTAATTCATTTTCATTTTCAATTAGAACTATAGTCCACTAAAATTTTAGTCCAAGATTGAAATTCCTAGGATCTAGTGGGAATTTGAAGTAGAAGTCCATTACCTATAACACATTTATCAAATATTTACACAAGTGGGAGTTTAAATCAGTAGTCTTTATCCCACAATCATTTATCACTATGGTATTTTGATGCAGAAGATCATGTACCACACACATCTATCAATTTATCACTATGTTATTTTGATGCAGTAGAGCATATCCCTCACAAGTATATCACGTATATTATAATATCACATATGTCACATCATTCAAGGTTAATAAATATCAAACATCTCATAAAACATTCTCATTAAAGTGTACCATTTTAACTAATCTAAAAATCATGTTTTAACACTTTAATTTACACAGAATGATATGATAAATCATTATTAAACCATTCACCATTATTTAATCATATAACCCATTAACCCATTTCGGATAAGAAAACAATTTCAAGACACCTTTTTTCAATTAGTTCACCATCACATTAATTATACCATTATACAAACCCATTAAATAAAAAAATAATCATTCAATTAATCAATCAATTTCAACAGTGACCATTCCATTAATTAATATAACAATTAATTATTCAATTTTTTTAATTCAAATATGACATTAATTAATTAAACTAAAATAATAAATCCAATTATATAATCCCAACATCCCATAAATTAATTCACCAAATAACTAATTCAATTAAACAATCCCCAAATCCCATCAATTAATTTACCGATTAATTAAATCAATTCCACAATTGAATTTGGAAAATTTAACCTAAATCATAACACATTTCAATTAAAATAAATCAATTCAAATATGTATACAATTCTCCAATAATGAAAATTGAAAACATTACAATTACATACATATAATTATATAATAACTACTATTTGAAATTTATACCACCTACCTAAGGGTCCTTTGTGATGCTCACCAATAGAAATCGCGAATTTGATGTAGTACATCCATAATCACAATAAGAAAATTAGATCTTGTTCTAAACCCTATATCAAAGAACAAAAAAATCAAGATCCAACAATCCTAAATTTTAATCCATCATAGATAGAGAAAAACATACCTCTAATGTAACAAACCAAAAGTTTATCAATGGAAATTACCTTATTATAATTATTTCATATAGTATAAAATACATAAAATCCCTTTTAGAATAGAATACAAACATTATAAATGATGAATTAATAACATAATAAGTATTTCTAGAATGTAAGGAACCTATCCAAATCTAAAGTAACATGACCTTTAGATTAGTAATGCGAAATTAGGAATAGTAATTCAACCAATAGAGTAGAAACCTCATCTAGGAAATTGTTTATAAAATTTAGGCATCTCATAAAATAGAATATGGTATTAATATTTTAATGTATAAGTAAATAAATGCTTTAAAAATTATTAATTTAGTGTTGGTATTTTTATGAAACCTAAATATTTACTTACAATATTATGATTAATATAATTATTAAAAAAATATTTATTTTCATAAATAATATTCATTCATTAATATTTTATTTTAATATGATTATAAGATAATTTAATGTGTCTTTTATTAATTTTTCTAAGTGTTATAAAATTATTTATAATTTTATAAATTTTATATTCTGAGTAAATGATTGTTTTAATTAAAATTTAAAATATCATAATTATAAAATTATTTTAAAAAAATTGATTTCATTTTTGAATTCTTCACATCGATAAATGGTTCGGTTAAATTTTTGGGCATAGTCTGAAATACATTTATTTTTTATGAATAATAAAATATGGCAATTTATGGTATATATGCATTTAAATCTAAATAAAAAATCCCATGATTTATCAACGTTGTAAGAACCATAATATATAACTCCCCTTAATTATTTTAATATATTTATTGTTAAAATTCAAATTATTCATATTCATGATCCAAAATAATATTCTAATGGTTAAAATAATGAGAAAACAACACTTTCCTCCCCTATAAATACCACCTCACCACCTCTTCTCCTAACATCTTATAAGATTTGAGACTGGTCCAAAATTTTCCCAATACTATTATTAATTCCCTCCCCCATTTCCACGATCTCTTGGTCTCATAAAAATATCAAACCCTTTAACCTAAGGAGGTTCTCAAGGAGAAGGATTCATATAGTAAAATCCTCATTCTTTTATTTTAATTTCTTTTCATGTTATTTTCATATATTATTATATCATATCCCACCCTCGTCCAAATGTAATTATATCTATGGTAACTTAATTATACTGGAGTTTTGTTTCTCTAATTGAATAATCCATCATCAAACACCTTCACCACTCCCTTTTATTCCTAAAATGAAAGCATTACCCATGATGTATTGATTTATCACCTTTAAGGATGAAATTTTTTTATTATAACATACCAAATTTAAGGCTGGTCATTAAACAATTTAAATTTAAAAAAAAATGTTATTTTATAACCCACATTATTTTAATGTAATTAACATATTTCAATAGTACTAAATTATAAATCAAAACAAGTTTGTTGTGATAAAAAAACCACCATAATAATCTAAATGATTATCAATAATGGCTTATCTAATGATTCATCCTCATACCATATAAACAAATGATATATATAAAAATTTTAAATTATTTATGATCATTAATAACCTATAATTTTAATCTTGGATAATTATTCCAATAGTACACAAACATTCATACTTATATACAAGAAAAACAATCATGAAAACCAAGAAAACGACCACTCTCGAACGATGAAATTAAACAATATAACTCATCAAAAATACCATAAAAGAAGTTATTAAATCCATAATGAATAAAATTTATGTATAAAATTTTATTTCTTTATTAATTAATTAATTTAATTTTATCATCCAGGATTTTAATGTGATGAAATCATTCAGACATAAGGTAAGGGTATTTTGAAACCCAACAGTATTTCTTTAGGTTTTCCCTCTTTTACTCCATTTTTAGTATGGATGTTCCATTATTTTTATTTAATATAATTTAAATTTTATTTACTTTTATTTTCATAGATATACATGTTTCTAATCAGGTTTTATGACAAATGCAATGAATTTTTCAAAAGAAATATTCTTTCCAAAAATAAAAATTTAACATATAATGAAATTATTTCTTCTTCACTCTATATTGATTATTAATATACAAATTATGTTATTCTATATTTAATTTGAGAACCCAAAATTTTATGAATGGATGTTTTCTATTTGAAATGAAACACAATCCTTTCAAATGGTTATATTATGTCCAATATTGATAAATTTTTAATATGGAATGCATGATAATGTAAATGTTATGATGTGATAGGTGTGACTAGAAATATATAGAGCATGTAAATGTTATGATGTGTTGGGTTCACCAAAAATTATATAGTTCTCTAATGAATTGGGTAATATAATGTATCTCATCTGAAAAAGTGGAATGCATGAACATGATTTTAGATCTGTTCACAACTATGTGTTGTATTTTACCACCAAGACATGATGTTTTCCTTTTACACATTGCCGCATTAAAGTACATAATCGATTGTTTCCTGTCATGATTAATGATTTCATTCAGATGATTATGTTATAATGATAATTATTATACTCACCCATCATATATTAATACATTTTCATATCTATCCTATTATAGGGAATTTATTTCACCAAATTTTTATGTATATCCTCATGTGAAAACTTATTCTATGTAGAACATGAGGGACAAAAATATGCTAGAGAATAAGGAATTAAATAAATATTTTTATTTATTTATAAAAATTTATGTATGGTCTAAATTTTCACAAGATATTAATCATTTGGATGCGGTATTTGTAACACTATTATGTTATATATCATTAAAATAATGTTATTGTAATTTAAGAAAAAGAACGTTCTATGTAGTTTGTATCATATATTGGATTAGTTAATTTGGGAATTAGGATTATTAAATCTTTGTGAAAACTGTTATTATGATACTGCGTATAAGTAAGAAGCCATGATTCTTTGTTATATAAAAATTAAAAATATAGGGATCCCACAATACATGCCTTTAGATTTAATTTCAATAGGGAATAAATTATTTATTCATGACTTGATGACGTATTTTTTGTTATAACCTGATCTATTTTTGAAAATGTTGGAAATACGGAGAGATAAGTCCAACTAACCTTGTGAGGGAGGATACAGTGATTTATCGAACGATGTCCCCAATGAATTTGGATATGGAGTTCAAAATTTCATCAAGATTATTCAATATATATCTCAGGCTATGATCAGTAACTTGAATAATGCGGAACATTGCCCTTCCCTTAAGTGGGAGAAACTGGAAATTCACACTTTTATATGTCAATGACCACTGAAATTTAGTGGATCTTCTGATCCAGTGGTCATGAAATAATGGGTCAACTCAATGGATGCTCTCATTTTTTTAAATTAATGTTATGAGATAGAGAAGGATAATCTGGTCATTTATCATCAATATATAAAGGCTGAAAAATTGTGAGAGATGATTAAGAACACCAATATGAAGGGTGAAATTGAAGAAATATGGTGGGGAGACATTAAGAAAAAAAAATTTCAAATTTATTTCCCTTATACTATTCATAAAAAAAGTGAGTGTGAAATCATGAAGCTTAAAAAATGGAAGGGAAATATTTCATAGCCTATGAAAAAAAATTTAAAAAAATTCGAAGGTACACATCCGACTTTGTTGTCAACAGTGGTAGAAAAATTGAAAGATTATCTAGTTGTTTAAAACAAAACCTTCTTAAGGATAAAAAAATTCTAGAAGATTGGAGTTATTAAGAAGTTTTCATATGTGATAAAAAATTGGATATGGAGTTTATTGAATGATCCCATGGCTATAGTGTTATGAAAATTTAGATAGAGATTCAAGCTGGTGGATCTTACGAAAAAGGTGGAAAGAAAACTCAACCACCCACATGTAAAAAATGTTTTAGGAAGCATCATGGTAATTTCCTCAATGAGATGGTGAAATTATATATGTGTGGTAGAGAAGGCCACCAATGTCTTGAATATTGATGACACATGAGTTTGAAGGACAATTTGGTAGAGGAAAGGTGTGTACCACGCATGGTTCAATGCCTCAATTATTAGAAGCAAAGGCATTGTTCAAGCCATTGATCTAAACCTTGAGTCCATTAGGGTAATAAACATCATTAGGAAGTAAAGAAAAAGGAGTAAGGAAAGGATTATTCCATCACTACTAATGAGGTGTATCCTAAAATGATATGCTAATATGTACACTATTTATTCATTAATGAATAGTGAACATACTATTTGATTCTGGTTGAACTAATTCTTTTATATCATTCATGTTACGTAGAACTATTCAACCACCAAATGAAAATATAGAGGTGGATTTATCAGTGAAAATAGTAAATGGGAAAATTATTGGATCCAATGTATATTAATCCTCCTTGGTTAATATTTGTAGATTGAACCTACCAATAAATCTGGTCGTACATACTTTGGTAGAGTTTAATGTTATTTTGGGAATGGATTGGATATTTTTATATAAATAGAATATAAACTTTTAGGAAATGGAAATCACTATTCACTACCTAATGTATCCTCAAATTTTATATAATTATATATTAGGGGATGAAACTTCTTTAGATCCATCATTTCAAGTGTGGATATTATTTAATTATGAATAATCATATCTGGATAAAATGATTAAGAAAAAGAAGAAAGTCATGTTTGATGACATTCTCATTGTGGTGGACTACAATGATGTGTTCCTTGAAGTATTTCTTAGTCCTCATACTGACCAACATTTTTAGTTATAAATTAAATTTATTAATAAATCTATGCCCATATCATGGAAAACATATAGAATGGACATAATTGGGTTGGGAGAACTGATGATGTAGTTACAAGATAATCTTGAAAAAACTTTTATAAACATGAGTTCCTCAACATGTGGTGCACGATTATTATTTTTCAAGAAGAAGGATGGATCAATGAACCTCTGCATTGATTATCTTGATCTCAATAATATCATGATAAAGAATATTTATCCACTATCTTGGTCATAAGACTTATTAGATCAACTTTATGCTACGATGTATTTATCTAAGGCAGATGGTTGGTCAGCATATCACTAGTTAAATGTGATTAATAAAGATATTCCAATGAATACCTTTCAAATGAGATATGTAAATTATCTGTTCATAGTGATACCATATAGACTCACTAATTATCCATAAATATTCATGGACAAAATGAATTGGGTCTTTATAGTTTACCTAGAAAACATTTTGGTAGTCTATATTGATGATATTATGATATACTCCAAGAGATAGGAGTAAAAATAAGAGAATTCGAATACTAGGAGAAATAGATTTCAAAGGGAGAAAAACTATTAAAATTAAGGTAAATAAGAGTTATGGATGGTGGAAGTATCATTATTATGTAATGTTATCACCAGAAAAAGAATATTTGTGGACCTTTCCAAAACAATGGCAAATGATGGGTGGCCCAAGACAACATATGTAATGGATATTCGTAGTTTCCATGGTATAGCAATGTATTATCAGAAATTTTTGAAGAAATTTTCACAATTCATTAATCCACTAACCAAGCTAACTTAGGAGGGAAAATGTTTTTCTGAACCAGTTAATGTGAATACAGATTCAAAGAGCTAAAAATTGGTATTATCACCACGCTAGTACTCACTCTTCCGACAAGTGGGGAACTCTTTGAAGTATAAATAAATTCTATGAAAATGGATTAGGATATGTACTGATGAAAAATGATAACTTCCTAACCGACACCTCAAGTTAGTTTAAAATTCCATAGCAAAACTATCCTACACATGATTTTGTGTTGGATGCTGTGATCTTTTCCCAAACAATCTTGAGAAATTATATCTATGGTGAGAAGTGTGAAATATATAATAATTATAAGAGATTGAAATACATATTAACAGAAAAAGAGATTAATATTCTCCATTGGAGATGGTTAGTACTCATCATGGATTATGACTACTCAATATACTACCATCATGTTATTGAAAATAAAGTGGTAGATGCTCTAAAAACAATTATCCCACAGCACTATTAATGATGAGAAATTATAATAATATAATCTTACTAGATTTTGAAAGGAAGGATATGGGAATCATTAAAGAATTAAAATCATCAATTAGTTCTCAAATAATTTATCAACTATCATTTATAGAGAATATAATGGATGCTCAATTAAATGACGTGGAAATTTAAGAGAAAGTGGAAGCTAAGAGAAAGCGTAAATCATCAGAGTTTAACATTTATGGGGCAGTATATGTAAAATTTGGGTCACAATTATGAGTATATTCATAACTAGAGATAAAGAAGGAGGTTGATTTACATAGATCAACCTTACCTATTCACCAAGAGATAAAAAAGATTTATCAAGATGTCTGAGAGAACTATTGGCAAGACAATATGAAGAATGATATTAATGAATATTCATCAAAATTCTTTGTAAATCCCTAAATGGGAAAATTATAACGGGAAGATAAAACCATTACCTACAACAACATGGAAATTGGATGACATCACCATGGTATTTTTCACCAGACATATGAGGGTATCCAGATTAAAAAATGATATATGGGTTTTCGTAGAACATCTTAAAAGGACAACTCACTTTATTTCAATTTGATAAGACATATCATTGAATAAACATTAATTGATATAAATCAAATAAGTGGTATGGATTCATGGATTATAAGAATCGATTTTATCTTATCTAAATCTATGATTCTCATCAATGATCTAAAAAATTCTCCAACATGCTCTAAAAAATGAGATGAACATTAGAGCATCCAATCATCTTAAAACTGATGGCCAATCTGAATAAACTATTCAGTCATTTTGAGGGAATTTTTATGGATTTAAAAGTAGGATGTGACCAACATCTGCCTGTAGTTGATTTCTCTTACAAAAACACTTTACACTCGATTATCTAAATGTATCCTTATGAATACCTTTATGGGAAAAGATACAGAATCCTAGTGTTATTGGAAGAAGTTTGTTAACCTAAGATGCTTGGACTTGAAAGGGTCAAATAAATGGTGGAGAATGTGAAAACCATTCGACATCACATAATAAAATACCAAAGTTTATAGAAGAACTATTTGAACAATCGTTGACGAGAAATATATTTTACTATATGAGACATGGTTTCCTCCACATATCTCCGTGGAAGCGGGTCATCATATTTTGGAAGAAGGAACAAATTAGTCCTTCATACATCAACCCCTTCAAGATTCTTGACCAAGATGGAGTTGTGGCCTATCGAATAGCACTTCCACCTACCATATCTCATGTGAACAATATATTTCATGTATCCCTCTTATGGAAGTAAATACTGGTCCCACACATGTACTGAATCTTTTGGTGGTAAATTTTGAAAATGATCACTCTTATGAGGAGAGGCCAGTAAAGATCTTGGAGCATAGATATTGATTTCTACATAACAAGACTACTCCTTTGGTCAATGTACTATTGTGAAACCATAACAATGAAGAGGTAACAGGGTGACCAGAGGAAGTGATGAAGGATAAGTACCCTCACCTATATTCAAATTAGAATGTAAAACGAAAATTTGATGGTGAAATTTCCTATAGGGGAGAATTTAATGACCTAAAAATTTATCAATGGAAATTCCCTTCTTTTAAATATTTAATATAGTATAATCCATATAAAATAACATTAATAACACAATTATAACATTATAAATTAATAATTAATGAAATAATATGTATTTATAGATGTGAAGGAGCTTATCACAATGGAATATTAACTTGACATTTTGAATAATAATGTGACCATTTGAAATTAAAATTCAGAAAATAGAATATTAACCTCATATATGAAAGTGTAAATAAAATTTAAGAATCTAATAATTGAATGGATGACCTAACTATATCATTTTATAGGTAAATAAATTTTTCAAATATCATAAATTTAGTATTGGTATTTTTATAAAACAGAAATGTTTATTTATAATTTTAAAATAAATATAATTATTAAAAATAAAATTTATTTTTAAAAAATATATTCATAAATTAATAATTCATTCCTTATAATTATATGATAATTTTAAGAGACTTTAATTAATTTTATCAATGAGTTATAAAATCAATTATAATTTTAAAATGTCTAATTTCTGAGAAAATGATCATTTTAGTTAAAAAATCATCTTATCATAATTAAAAAAAATACTTTCATAAAATTGAGTTTATTTTTGTAATTATACATATAAAATAATTTTTACGGTTACTTTTATGGACTTTTCTGAAATACATGAATTTTTGTGGAATAGTAAAATCCAGTAATTTATTATATATATAAATTAAAAGTTGATTACACTATTACTTGTGTCATTGCAGATATAACCACCATAATATCGAAAAAAATTTAATTATTTTAATATATTTATTGATAATTCTCAAACTATTCATACTATTGAGGGAAAAAATAAAGTGATGAATAAAATAATGAGAAACCACCACCCTTCTTTGCTATAAATACCACCCCTTATCACCTCCTCTCCTCACACCATATAATCTTTGAAACTTACCCAAATTCAACCTAATAATTTTATAGAGCCCCTAAATTATGTCTACGATCTTTTGGTATCTTTATAAGACGAACCCTTTCCTTAAAGAGGCTCCAAAGGACAACAATTGAAGAGGTAAAAGCCTCTATTTTCAATTAATTTCTTTTCAAGTTCTTTTATTTTCTTATTCTCTCATCACCTCCCCACATCTAAATGGCATGATAACTAAAGTATCTTACGTATAATGTAATGTTAATATTATAGTGGAATAAACCATAATCATACACTTTCTCCTTTCTAATTTATTATTAAAATGAATGCATCATCGGTGAGGTGTTGAATTATCACCTTCAAGGATGGCATGTTTTCATTTTCCCTTACCAACTTTAAGGATGGTCATAAAAAATTAATATAAAAAATATATTTTAATGATTATGTTATAACCCTATTTAGTTTTGTTATTTAACCTATATAAATAATACTAAATGATAAAACAAAATGAGTTCCTTATTATCAAAAACTGCCATAATAATTGAAACGATTATCACTAATATATTATCTAATGATTCAACCACATAAAATATAACAAAATGATATATATAACCATTTAAACTTATGTATGATCATAAATATCCTATCATTTTAATTCTGAATAATTATTACAACTGTACATGATCTTCGATAATTATATACAAGTGAACTGATCATGAAATCAAAGAAGACGAACACTATCGAACAATGAAATTAAACTCTAACACTCATAAAAAATATTATAAATAAATATAATAATAATATAATGAATCAAATTCATATATAAAAGTTTTTTAATTTGTTAATTAATGAATTTAATTTGATTATCCATGATATTTATGTAATGAAATCATTTCACATAAGGTAAGGGGATTCTCAAACCCAACTCCTTTTTGTTTGGTTACACCTATTTCACTCCATTATCTGTATGGATGTTCCTTTTTTTCATTAAATATATTTTATTTTTCATTCCCTTTTATTTTATGGGATATATATGTTTCAAATATGGTTTTATGAAAAATGCAAGTAATTTTCCAAAAGTAATCTTCTTTCAAAAAATACATCTTTTGTTTCTCATGAGATGGTTTCTTATTCACTCAAGATTAATGATTATTATACCAAGTATATAATTTAATAATTTAATTGGGAACCCATAACATTATTCATGAATTTATTAAATGTGAAATGAAACCCATTCCTTCAAATGGGTTATTTAATCTCCAAGATTAATATTGTTTTTATGTAGCATGCATGATATTTTATATGTTTTGATGTGACGTGTGTGCCTAAAATTATATCATGCATGTAATTGTTAGGATTTTATGGGTGCACCTATAATTATATAGTACTCCAATTCATTGGGTAATGTTATTTATCTCAATATAAAAATTTAACATTCAGGAACTTGATTCCATCATTGTTCAGAACTATCTATGGTATTTGACCCTGAAGAAATGATGTTTAATTTTTATGAATTTTCACATTCATTCATTTTTCTAATGTTTCCTATCAGGATTATGATTATTATCCAAACATTATTTTATGATGATAATGATTATTTTCACTGATTATATATCGATTCATGTTCTTCTCAATAATATTACTAGGATATTAGCTCGCCCTTTTTTGATTTATATCCTCAAGTGAATAATTGTACTAAAGAGAGCTCAAAGGCCAATAAGAGGATAAAATAGAATAAAATAAATAAATATTTAGGTTTTATTATGTAAAATTTTAGTATGGTTGTAAGAATCCCAAGAAATTAATACTTTCATTCCTGTATTTTCAACACTATTAGTTTGATTAACTTTAAAATAATGTAATAGTAATGTAAGAAAGAGCACGATCACTATATTCAAAGTATGAGAGAAAGGTGAGAGAGAGTGAGAAAACTACATAGGAAGAGATTCTCTTTTCTATATACGTTGTGATCATTAATATGACGTTTTAATCCTCAAGAATAGATGTCAGAATGGTATGGAATTCATTCTAGAGACTACGAAAATGAGATAATTCTATTATGGTCACGATAGGGTCAATTTGGGGTTAATATCTGGGGGTTGGTTATTTTTAATACAATTCTCAAGATAATTAAACTGTGGACATAGTTCCTTGGGTAGAGGTTCCTGGATTTCCATACCCTAAACATATTCTTATTAGTGGGGGTAGGGGGTGCATGGTTACTGATAAGAGGTTTCATGGTTTGACAAACCACACGCCATCCCATTAAATCTCCTCTATTTGGGTTCACACATTTTTTATGGGATGGGCGCACAGTTTGGGAAAATTGTGCCCCATCCATGGACTAACAATCCTCCATAAAATTTCTTCCAATTACACAAAAAAATAGACCAATTTAAAACCTTTATAATAAGTGATCAAAACAAGGTAAAATTGTAACTATAATAGATCTCGATACATCTCCAGAAATGGTTGGGATCATATAATAAGCATAGAAATAATAATTCAGTGATACCCATAATGTTATTAATTAGTTTGTAGTCATAGGATAATCACCCATCTACCTTCTTGATCATGGTAAAAAACCATAATTGTACAACTTTTTAATGAGGTAAATCTTTCCGTGTACATTATCGATTGAGAAGAATACACCTATTTACTCTCTGTCTTAGGATAAATCCGTTTATGTACCAATGTGATATTATGAGATATAAAAACTACCAATAAATTATATGGATATATATAAAACCACACATAATTAATCCATATATATGGTTCCATGTAAAAAAATCACTAAACACATCGTATACTACACAAGGAATGATAAATTGGTTTCATAACATTTTCAGATTGTATCAGCAATGTTTAAAAAAATAATGGCAATAGTTGATATAAAAAATACATCCACCAAAAAACGTATTTCATTAAAAAAAATTAAAGGGTAAAACATTAACAATAAATTATATTAAATTAAGGCCTATAGATTTAAATTGGGAAATGGTACATATTTTATTAAATAATTTTTTATAAAATCGATTTAACTTTGATTAAAGTGGTCAAATTATGGATCACTTTACGATGAGATATTTTAAAAGGAATCATTTGAGAAATTGAAATGAAAAATTTTAAAAAATATATTTTTTTTTAAATAAATCTCTATTATTAAGAAAATAAAAATAATAAATATTGTTAAAAAGGTGAAGTGAAAACATATTTGAAAAATGTAACAATTAAAAAGTACCCTTAAAAATTGGGCGTTCAAATAAACATAAACACTTCAATAAAGTACAGTAAGGAATTGAGATTTTTTTTGAGAAAACGACATCAATAATATATCATTTAAATAAATGAAGTGATACAAAATTAAATGTGAAGAGAAATATAAAACCATAGATTTTAAATGTATAAAAAAAATTCAATATTTTCAAATACATTTTATTAAAACAAACATTGTAAAATGGGGTTATAAAACATCACATTGAAATGTGGTAATAAAAATTTAAATGGTCACCTAATATTATAGATATGTGGGGATTCAAAATATAATGGATACCATTGGAAGGAATGGAAAACATGGATATAATAGAGAAACCCAAATTAAAGAGGATGAGAATTATTATTAAGTATTGTATTTCATTTGAGAATGAAATTCATCAAGGTAATTTATTTTTATTTAAAATTCATCATTCTACAGAGAGGAATATATATATCCATCAAATAGAATCTTAGGGTGAATGAAACAAATCATGGAAGAATGAATTTCAATAAGAATAACATTTTCTAAAAAAGTGATTTGAGTTACGAATGAACAATATGACCATGGTTTCATTTAAATGCAAATACATTTAAAGAAATAAAATGATATATATTTCCAAAACCCATGAAATAAATTAATATAAAAAAATAAATTCTTTAAGAATTAATCAAAACATATAAATTTTTTTATGGTGTGTGAAAAGAAATATCTCATGAAATTTAATTCATGAAATGAAACACTTAACATGAATTCATGCTTAGTTGATCACACTATAAACTATAATAAAAAATCATTGATCCTAGAATAGTATGTCATAACTGTTTTCATTTATACAACCTCTTAAAAATTTCATTAACATTTAATCCCTACACAAATATTTTTTAGTTGTTATATATTTTCAATATCGGGTGTGATTAATCTTAATTATTTTCAATTAGTTTTGTAATAGTTGATTATTTATCGTCATTCTACCAAATTTATTCTTTCCATAATCATAAAAGGAATTGGGATTTATGTGTTATAAATATTTAAAATGATATAATTTAATTCTATTGCAGTCTTGGTTATATTCCTTGAAGTCTAATTTTATGATGAACTAGTTTGAATTATCCTTCATGATCAAAGTATTTTTTTTCATAAATACTATATTATATTTTATTATTAGTACTATTGTACATAATAAATAACTCATTAATTAGTTAATTTAATCATATATTAATGTAATTAAATTTTTTATAATTAGACATGATATAATTTATAGCATTGTTCAAGTTGGTTATTAATCCATCCCATGAAATATCCTTCCATATACAATGGATTTTAATTAATTGATATAGTTGAAATATAATTATATAAGAATCATAATAAACATAGCTATTTATTCTTAGAGTGATATATCATAAATTTAATGATTTATATGTTAACGATGACATGTATGATTATATTATTTAATATGAAGAAATTATGTTCTTTCTATTAAAATTCTATATTGGAAGGCTGAATTTACAATAGTTTTTTGTATCAAATACTATGAATATGTTTTCCAAATTTTCATTGGATATATTAAATAAATTCATAAAAATCTTATATAGCCATTTGAAATATTTTCATGAACCACTATGTGTATTTTTTATTTAAAGAAGATGTTAATTGATAATTCTATAGAGGTGGTAGTTGGAACATATGCATCAATGATGATTTCAATTTTCATAGAATGGTGTAAAACTGGGAAAACAATACATACATAATTATTATATCATTATAGATGAATATTCAATACATATTATAGTTATAAAATCTCAAGGACTACAATAGTTTATATTCATTGGAAACTAGATACAGAATCAATGTATTTCATAATAAATCATCAACATATCTAAAAAATAACATTTTACTAGTTCCATTATATAAATATCACGCATAAAACGTTAAAAAAATTGATTGAAAGCATAATAAAGGGTGATCTCATATGATTGGTAAGTGTAATAATGTGAGATATAACCGTAAGATAATCATAAGGGTATGATATGAAAATAATGTTCATGTTATCAATGTAAAATATTCATACATAAAAAATTATATATCAAAAGAAGTATAAATTAATGTTAGGTAGAATTATTAAGAATGGTGTTAAAGTTTTAGTCATCCTTTAAGAGTTATAACATAGGAATGTGTAATCAAAACCATTAGAAATCTTAAATTTTAAAAATAGTTGCTGACAATATTCACCAGAAACAATAATTTTTATAATAGTTATAACAACATGTATTGTCACACTAAAATGTAAAAATAACTATTCAGAATCATGTCCAAGAATGTCATGACATAACCCACTATATCCATCCTAGATGAAGATAATATTAGGGTGACACCGCATACCCACCACTAATAGGATAGAGGCTAGTGCCAAGCATTGAGTAGGAATACCATAGACATGGGGGGACTTAATTTCTAATACTTTTACGAATTAAAACATATCCAATCCCCCAACACTATGAAAAATGATAAATAAAGATGAGGCCTAAATGCAAGTAAAAAATAAATATCCTATAATTAGAGTATGTGAAAAGTAATGGAAATCATAATGGGAAAAACAATAAGCCAAATGGAACTGTAATTGATCTCAAACTACTAATAAAAATGGGGAATAGTAATAAATATCACTCATTGTATAAACCAAAGTCAATTTATCTCACTATGTTCTGACTTCTCTTAGTCCTACTAGAACTCTATCAAATGGTCTATTGTCTTCATAAGATATGACATGGGCCGGAAGAAACCATGAAGGGGTGACTATAATAACACAAAATAGAACTCTAGAAGTTTAAAAAACCTAAATAATCAAATCATTGGTCATCTAATCATCACATCCACATTTCAATTATGATATGAAATGTAGAAATAATAAAATAACCCATATATAATTAATATAAACACAAAGTCTCATGAGTCACAACTATAAAACTAACCATGTGATTCTGCTAAAGGAATCATGGTAACTCCATTATATGAGAACTCACACCATGATCATAATAAAATCGATGGTTATCATATAATAGTTCATGTTCATATGGTATTTCCATGAATAATTAAAAATTTTAACTCAAAAATATCTTAATGATTGTATTGGGGATCATAGCTAGTACCTCTAGTGTACATGAGACCTTTCCTGGGATAACATGTTATGTATGGGATCATACCCCAGTATATGTTGGTCAGGATGATTCATCATACCCAACCAAGTGAAGAAGAAGAAATGATAGAGGATCATACATCAGCTACACAGAGGTATTTCTAAAACTCTATTTCAAGGCTATGCCTGTATAGAAAATAACTCTATATGTTTAGTATTTGATTACTCATTATACCCTCATGGGGATGGATCAAGGGAACAAAACATAGATATACTAATCTATACTAAATATAATGATGTCCTCTTACATCCATCAATAATGTAGAATGTGTGTATTGGTTAGACATGATGTGTAAAGTCTACCCTAGGTATGCCAATGTGATTTGGATCATACCCATGTACTTCACGCTATGACATCGTTCTATGGTCATTCCCATGTACCGTGCCATGTACCTGTACACTTCTATGTCCATGTTCCTCAGTGTTCCCTTATACAATGGCCATACCTCTGTAAAAATCCTTGTATCTTCCCATATACCCCTAATGTTATATACAATGTATCCAAGAATGGGTCACTATGAGTGTGGTGGGTACCAAATAGAGTTTAATATTTTCTTTTCTTTGAAACACTATATGAAACTTCTAGTTTCCCAAACATCATGTGTTCTTTAAACAACATGTCATATTTTTTGGATTTCTCCAAAATTTCATAAATATTATTCATCATCCTCTTATACCTACCCCACCTATAAATACACCCTGAAACTCTACATGAAATCTAAATCAAATTTGACTGAACATTGATCTTCATAGATGGTATAATTTCATCCACATACTCCACCCAAGAATCACCAATTTTGGGGAAATCCCTCTAGAATTGAAAAAAACCCATGAAAGTGTATCTATTGATATGATCCCAATATCTTTCACCATAATTCATTACAATATGGTCATCAATATCAAACCGAATCCCCCATTATCTTTCCATTGTGGTAATGAATGGTTAAAACCTGAATTGATTATTTGGTATTTATCCAACCATCATCAATTCAAAATTCCATCAATGAATTTTAATATTATGAGGGATGAAATTACCCATACCCAAGAAGAAAAAATGAAATTAATTTTTTTTATGTTTTCCTCAATAAATCACTATTATAATGACGAATGAAAAAATATATCAAAATAAAATTAGATCCCAAAAACTAGTATGTTAAATATATACATGAAAAAAATGACCAACCTATGAATTAATCCATTAATGGAATTTATTCAGGTTTATCATGGGATAAAAAATGGGGATTAAACCAATGGAATAACTTTTCATTGTAGAGTTTGGCTCAATCTCTGATAAAGATCAATCACACAATGATGTCAGTAGTGAGATCTACAAACTCCTTTGGAGCACCGATCTCCAAGGAATGATCCACTGATGAACATATGAGTAGTCTATTAAATTAGTTCATCTCTTAGTCACTAGGGTTATATTGCTAATTCTAGGGGGTTTCCATTATGGTAGTTTTATATATATGAGTTTATTTTGGCCTATTTTTACTAACTAAAAAAATGAATAATTTTTTTAATTAATACTTTTCCTGGGTAACCCACATACCAAATTCCTCAAATACATAAATTTTGTGTCACACCTCGTGTAAACCCCATGTTTTAGAGTTAGTGAAAGTCCCATATTTTCAATCTAAGACCCCATTACAGATTTTTTTAATTTCTTATAAAAAATTGATCATCCATGATATAATATATTTAAAATTTTTATTATATCGATATAAAACCTCTTCAAGACACAATATACCATTCGAACTAATACCTAAAATCTGAAAATATTCCTAAAAATATTCCAAACCATTAAAGATAAAAAATATATATTCATTATATTCTCTTAAACTATGATATTTTCATCCTAAAAATCCAAAAACCCACTAAAAATGACAAGGGAACTGGGATTTCATCTACTTCTCCCACTCCAATGCGATCTTTAAAAGATTCACATGATACAACTAGACATGAACCAATGAAGTCACACACCAATAATGTATATTCTTTTATAAGTCATATATCTATACCGAGTACTCCAAAAAGGTATACCCAACATCAATGCACACCTTACCCATGTCGAAAACATGTAATGGATCATCAACATACCTCTTCTATTGTGATATATGGAAGACACCACGTACACAGTATAACTGTAGTGATAGGTCCAAGATATACACCACCTCTCCAACCCTAAACATTTTCTAAAATGGCCCCTAAATATTACTGATAACTTGTTGATCTGAATGAAATCCCCAAAAAAACTATCTGGGGTGAGATATTATAGAACACATGGTATCCCTCATCAAACTCTAATGGTTTCTTTCGTTCATCCCCATAAGACTTATAATGGATCCAACTAGTACTCATCTACTCTTGGATAATATTCAAAAATTTTTCATCACTCACACAAACTATTATACCATGAGTACAAACTCCTCTTGATCATTCCAACATAGTGGTAATCAATAGGGTCTCCCATACAAGGCCTGAAATGGCATAATATCTATAGTGGAATGGTAGCTAATGAAGCATGGAAACTCAACCAAAAAATGTGATCCTCCCTGCTATGGTAAATGTAAAACATGTAATCCCACAACATATCCTCCAGGACCTGAATGTTCCCATTTATCATGCCATTATTATAGGGGTGAAATCCCATACTAACACACAACCAAGTCTCAAAGGCCTCTATAAATCCTCTATATAATCATGTTGTGATGAGTGAATCATGATTTAAATGAATCATTTATTGTAACTCCATGATGTTGGACTATATCTTGTATGGAAAAACATCCTACGCTTTTTAAAAAAGACTTCTTTTTTATATATAATAATTATTTTATCATGAAGAGTTATTTTATGATCACCTAGAATTAAATGTGTCATCTAGATGGTCTTAGAGGCCCTATCAGGAATACGATAAATATATCATCCCATAACAACTCTATCACCTCAATGGGATGTCTTAATACCAGTAGAATCTAGTGCTCATCCTTCACGTATTGAAAAGTTATGTTTTTATAGATAATTCAATGCTGCTAATACATTATAGAAATTAGGTAAATTTATTTAATAGTAGAACAAAACACATGAAAACTTTATACCTCATCCACACTCTTCGGTTTCTTCCAAACTAGTGCTTCATCAACCTTCACTAGGTAAAATACTTCTCCCACATTTAAGATAACATTTCCCATATAGGGCACCTCACTAATACAAGACAAAAACTACTGGACATTTCCAAGGATTTGGTTCTCTCATAGCACATATAGAGCCATCATCAAGAGTATCTAATTATTCTTCTTTTACATAGAGTTCACCAAGATATATTTGATGAAGAAAACCACAAACATATATAAGAATATATAGAAGATATGATTCACGTTTCCTATGAAAACTAATAGCATGTTATTAACACCAAAGGTTATCACTAGGAACTCTATGTGACAAAAGCAACATCATAATATCATCTTTGATATATCCTTATCCTGAACTCTTAGCTGGTTATAGTCTAATATGAGTTCATCCATTGAGAACTACCTAAAACAATTTAAATGGTTGAAGGGTTCACAGATAATCCAGAGTGGATACATATTTTACATAATAACCTAGTTTATGAGACAATAATTCACAAAAAAAAAATCAAATAATCATCCTCCTTGGAAAACAACACTATGGCAGTGCAGGGTGACACACTGGGTCTAACAAATCCCTTCCACTAAAAGTAATCAAACAAAACCTTAATTTCATGATGATATATGAGATCCATCCATTTTATTAGTGAAGATATCAAGGAATTACCTAGGTTAATGTTTATTTATATATTTATCTCCTATTGTGGAGTAAGTACCAACACTTCCAAATGGGGGATGACCTTATACTCCGCCACCACTATAGGAAACTAATAGCCCATAACATCTACTACACCAAGGATCATACTATACCACAAGTGAGTAATATGGTGAATCTTATTATATATGATCCCATACTATTATTACATGGTTTCATCTCACCCATGATGGAAAATTGTATCTCATCAATATAGACACACTGCATCCTCCTCCTAAACCATTCAATCTGTACCTAAGATAATGATAACCACTATATATCTAATATGACATCATAAGGCCTCGTTATTTATATAAATATATCCCATATGAAGCTTTTTTTACTTCATGATTTTGATCACACCATTAGAAGATTTGAGTGATTGTTAAATCTACACTAGTAGGACTCCACTTTATATATATTTCCTTGTCCCCGACAACCAGCTTCCTATGAATGGTGTGGGAAACATGGGTGTTGTGTTTGAAACAGATTATAAATTTATTCACCTCCTATAACTCTCTCCAATAATATTTAATGTACAATACCCTATATACCCTCATTATCTATCCACTATATCTGCAAGGGTATTATATCAACCACCTCTCTATTTGATTCATGATGGGTTAGGTAATCTTTTGTGAGAGATCCTAGAAATTCATAAGATATAAATCATATCTTCCTCGATGACCTCGATCCATTACAAGTTCCATGAACTACATACCCCTCTCCTAAGACTATCCCCTAAATATTAATTCATGCTTGGATCCCGTTGAATGTGTTCAGATACCTACTTTTTATGTATCAGCTCTTATGTACCCACTATCAGCACTATCAGAAGCTCAAGGATATGCCCTACTAATAATGTAACTAGTTACCTCCACTATGGAAATATCTAAACAAAAATAATAAAGGGAGTAACCATTTTATCATAAAAAATATGTGTTAGTCAGGATATGATAGATATAAATAATATAAAAAAAATATATACTCATGATAGACACCAATTCTCAAGATGTTATATCTATACAACCAACCAAATATTCTACTCAAGGCATCAAGGTAATACTTTGCTATGATAAATAACTACACGTTCATGATAACACTAATGGTGATCATCTATGAAGTTATTATAATTAGGTCATAAGATGAAAATTAACTCGAATGATTTTAGTAGATCTCGATGACTAGATATGGCATCTAACCATGTTCCTTTAGGGTATATCAATCTCTACATTGAATAAACCAATAATTAAGGAATCAAACAACCATGCATAGAGATCTTGATGATTGATCAAAACCCACCTAGGGAAAAGGAAGTAATGATAAAGGATCCTACATCAGCCAAAAATAGTTATTCTTGAAACTCATTACAATACTAAGACTACAGAAAGGATCATTTATTATTCTAAATATGTGATGCCTCAGTTTAACTTTTGAGGGATTTATTGAGGAAACAGAAACTGGAGATTTAGATATATAATGAATAGAATGAGGGCCCCAAACATCCGTTGAAAAATTACACATCATGTGCTAACCCTAGATATTTTCCATAAGTGGTATTTTATAGAAGAGATTAAAATATAACCCAATTATAATAAGAAATATAATTAAAAAAAAATTCACTATAATTTTTCCAATGATGAAACTCATGCCTAAAACATAATGTGAAAAATGGTTATTCCACACCTAGGTAAAACCATTTATTCCAAATTTAATGAAACCCAATAAATTTTATTTGAGACTACAATCAAGAGTTATTTCATTATTTCAAAAATATTCCATGAACATCATATAAAAACTTTAATATTTTTGTTATAAAAAAATATCATCAATGGGAACCATAATCTCATAATAAATTGGAAATAATCTCTGAAAAAAATTCGTTAAATACCGGAAAACATTAGAAGAAAAAATGAAATTTTGATAAATTATGATTCCCCTTACAATCACTCTCAAGTATGGTTCGATTAGAAAATACTAGACATTAGAAATTGAATACAAATCAATGATTACTAAATATAAATATCCTATAACTATAGTAATTAATGTAAATATTTAATTTCATACATTACCATGAGCTTTTAGGGTTAAAGATTATCTAAATTTGGAAAAAATAAAAAACCAATAAAGACAATATAATTTCTCAATGAATGGATATTTTTTACAGTATATGAAAATAAATAATCAGTTACATGTATTAAATATTTCCCATAAATTGTTCACATATGTTATCATATTAGAGAAATAATTTCTAATGATTTTATTTATAACGTAGAAGAAATGGAAATACAATATTAGATTAGATGAATCACTTTTCAAGCGGAAACATACAATAGAAGTAGTCATGGAATAATGATTTCATTAATATTATGGCTAGAGTAAGTAGTAATCATAATTGCATAATCATTTGAAACTAAGAGCTTGAAATGTCCATGAAAATATATAAAATCCCTATAAACCTTAATTTATGATCTCATACGGATCGAATACAAATTATTGAACATTAAAACATGATGTCAAGGTCTTTTCCCAAGACACCAAAATGATATAATTAGTGTTATTAAGAAAAAACACGTTTTTTTTGAAAAGGATAAGAGAAATATGTTGAAAATATATTCATTTTAAAATTAATCTCAAATAATGTATCCATTATTATGAAAAAAAATTTCTACAAATTTTTTTGATCCATAGATAAAACATTCGATTATGAAAAGAGCCTTCTTAATATTGTGAAATTACCATTTTTGAATTTTTTTGGTAAAAATAGAAATAAAACAAATTTGTATTAAAAATTCATTTTCCCAATGAATATTATAAAAAATATTAATAAAATACCAGGTTAATTGAACACAATACTAGAACAAATATGATTATGGTAAAATAATATAACTCATGGAAATGAGACTACGGTTAATAGTATCCATTATGTAAAATAAAATTCATTAAATAAAAATGATTTCAAATAGGTTTATTATTTGGTAGTAATATAAATTAATATAAATAATATAATAAAATATAATATAATTACCTGGTAGAATGTAATCAACATTTCTGTCCATTAGGAAAATCATAAGTCAATGTATGAAAATATTGTTAGAAAAAAATTTATAGGTTGGTTAATTATTTTTTATAATACACTTTATGAAAGGAAACTAATTTTGTTTTTTATTTCCCATAAATAAAAAAATTAATGAAAATGATTAATACATGGGATTTGAATACCCAATTCAATTAAAATCATATTGCATGACATAAACATTTCTTAATGAATTAAAATATGAGTGAAAATTTAATAAAAACCTTATAAAAGGGATTGAATCTAATTAAAAATTAAATAAAATTATTATAATATAATAAATTATATGATATATCAAATAGGTAGTATATACACCCCCAAAATGAAGGTAGGTGTACAATATTAATCATGTTTCAAATAGTGGAATTTGAGATGAAAAGACATATATTATTCAATATTCATTTGATGCATGCACAAAAAATACATAGGAATTAAATTAGGAATATTAGATACCTTATCTATAAATATATTGTTCTATATTTAATTTAATATTGAAAATTTATCATAATATTATATTATCTTATTATAATGGTTTTTCTTATTTTTCATGAAAATTGAATAGGTTATGTCTTATGTTTTATAATTTTTGTTGTCAAAGGTGATATTATAATAATAATTTTAATACATAATATATCCTTTATATAATTAAAAAAATATATAGAATTTTTCAAAAAATTATAATAAAATTATTAATTTTTTTCTTATAGTCATCCAGAAGAGTGTTTTATGACATTATTAAATTAGAAATTTAAACCAACCCAGATATGTGCACATTATATCCCGATGGGTGAGTTCAGTTAATAAATTGTATAATATCATTAATAGAAAATAATATTAATTATTTAGATTTTTTTATGTAGTTGAACCATATTTTAATTAGTTTTTATAGATAAATAAAATGTGGTGAGAAATAAAAAATGATACTTTGTGGAGGTGGTAGTATAGAAAAACACGGTTTACAACCTTTTATTATTATTAGTTAAATAAAATTACAAAATAAATTTAATTAATTTAATATAATAAAACTATAGTATAAAAATTATAATACTGTTTTCATTTTACTTTCTTTTGTACTGGTTTGGAAGTTGAAAAATTAAAATTAAATGTAAAGGTTTATACAATACTGACATTGGGACTTCAAACATTATCTTGAAAGTATCCTTTGATATTAAGGGAATATGAAAAAAGTTTGAGATTATATTATTATGAATATGAAAGATGATTTCTAAAGGAGAAAAATGAAAGAGGTTTATGACGGGATTCAAAGGAATGAGTGTGTTATAATGGTGTGGAAGTGAGTTAAGAAGAATTCACTTTCCAAAAAACCCTTGAATTTTCAATGATGTCACTAAAATATTCAAGATTATGTATAAAAAAATGAAAAAATTTATATGTGGGTGTGGCTGGGTTTATCATCCTCAATCATTATTGTCAAAAACAATTAAAATTATTTAAGTAATTTGTTGTTAGGTTTTTTACTTTTACCTATATTACCTTCGTATCCGGTTTTAACTATAAAATTGATGTTGTTATATAAATATTAAAAAAACATTATTAAAATAATGGTAAATTATAAATTAAATTTGATCTCCATTGATACTAATTTTATTTCAAAATAAAATAAAACAAGTTAAATTAAAAATATATATATATGAAAATAATATTTTTATACAAATATGGTGTTTTATCTAGTGTGTTATTTGTATTATTTATCATTGGATAAATATTAAATGTGTATTATTATAATTATATATGATTTAAAAAATAATAGTATAGTAATCAAATAAAATATATTAATAGTATTTATTAGATAAAAATTACACAATATTAAAAAAAAATTCTCTAAAAATAATATTTTTTTATTATCATTGAAACAAATAAATATTTTTAATCATAAATTTATGACCAAAATAGAAATATCCATTTTTAAATAAAATGATCAATTTGATAAAAATCATGAAATCTATTTTGATATTTTTAATTTCTAAATGTTATGGAAATTAATTTTTAAAATAAGTGAATAATAATATAATTTTAGAATAAAATATTACATATGATTCTAAAATGATATAAATGGGTTTTATAAATTTAATATTGTAATCTTAAATATTTTATTTTACATTTAAATATATATCATTTATGGAAAAGGGAGAATAAAAAATAATGACATTCTTGTATTTTGATAAAGTCATAAAACTACCACTTTTCTTCAAAAAATCAATATTTTATAAATCTAAACCTAAAACCAAATTACTTAAAAAAATTAAATAATTCATCATAGAATAATATTTAAATTGATAATATAAATACATGTTAACTTGTTTACATTAAATTTAAAATTTTATCAATTAAATATTAGAATAAAAATATAATGAAAAAAATGCTAGAAAAAATTATTTTCAAATATTAATTTTTATTACTCTTATTTAATATAATTTAACCAATTAATTATTTTCAATTAATCATAATCAATAATAAATGTAATTAAATAAAAATTCATATCATATAAAAATTTAATTTATAAAAAATTTCATTTTTAAGTAATATATGATCTTATTAGTAATTTTAGGTAAACTATTTTAATTTGATTCATATTAAAACTATCTATTACTTTTCTTCTTGTTATATTTTATTAATTGGTTAATCATATTAATTCTTATCATTTCAATGGCTAGGATTTTATTATTATATATAAAATATTTTTATTTTTTCTAAAAATATTATGTTTTTATAATTTCTTGGTTGTGTGTTATGTAAGCTATAGAATAGAATGAAATATTTATTGGAAGTCATATATTAAAATCATTTGGTGTTCTATTCTACACCCTAAAAAATAATTTCCTCATATAATTGTAATTATTACTCACAGATGAATCTATTTATGGTTATTCTTATCATAATATAATTTAGTACATAACATTAAATATGGAAACTGACAAACTATTTTACGATATATAATGACAATTTTCATTTCTAAAACAATTTTAACAATTCCTTCTATCATATAACCAAGTATGTGTAAACCCTAATCTTATATTGTCAAGGACATGAATTTACCATTAACATTTCAGTCTCTAAGATATTGAACCACAAAAATATTTTATGTTATTCCAAAAATTAACTCTATTGTTATTGGAAAAACATATTAATCACAATATCATAAAATAATTTGTATCATAATCAGAAAATTTTGAAATGAATCCCCAGAAATATCGTTAATTTTTTTCAAATAACTAATAAATTGTAAGGCTTACAATAATATCTATATAGAATCTCATACCATTCATATATAGATATTAAATCTTAATAGATAAATATTAATTATATACTATAGTGGTCTATTGTTAGAATAGTAAATGTTTATTATCATTTACAACATGGAAAAAATTAGTTCATTAAGTATCTACATTATCTATTACTTACATTGTAACTTGAAAAAATATAGGACATATTATACTTAATATATTTATTTATAACATAGGGAAAGGAAAAATAATAAAGAGAGAGAATAGATGCTTAGTGTGGATAAACAATGTTGATATCAATGATGAATTTAGAATAACATGAGAATATGTTTTTTATAACATGATCCTAAAACCTGAAAATAAAACTAGTTATATCATAGATCATAATCATTAATACAGTTATAAATCTTAGTAATTCAATGTAAATGAATTATAAAGTAATTAAAGAACATGATCTATAAAAATATAACAATATAAAAAGATCATGTCATCAAATATTTAAATGATATGTCACATAATAATAATCCTAGAAAGATTATGTCAAGGATTACCCCCATGACATTCACAATATTTTAGGCACGAGTTATCCATCCTTGTACATGCTTTTTTCTTGATATAACTTCTGATGTACCCTCTTATTTAGAGCATTGAATAACCTCCAATTTTCCCCATTGTCTAAAACATAGTATAACATCTTGTGCACCCTCAGAGATTACAATACATTAATCTTTACCCAATTTATAGAGGGATATATAATGTTGGTCCCACCAACCTCATAATCATAAATCCATTCATATAAATTCCACAACATTATAAATACATTCTTTTTAACAGAAACCATAGAATGTAAAATATGTTTTTTCATGGTCTCACCATGATAACTACAAAAAACCTAGAAAATGATAAATATGGTATCAATAGAAAATATCCTCTAAATTAATTAGTAACATCAAATGATATTATTATTGATGAAATTTTATGTTAAAATATTGATGGAATGTTTTTTAACGAAAATACAATTTTTATTTGTTATCAAATTGTAAAATATAAAAATATACCAAATAAAAATGAAAACATTTTCTTTGATATTATTCTTTTAAACATTAAAATAATTTTCAAAATAATTCCGAAGTCATGGTGTTTGTAAATTTTTTTTTTCATGTATGCTAAAACAGTGATTTCTTTTTCATTTTTGATAATAATTCAAAATTTCCCTTTTAAAGAAAACTAGAAAATCAGAATTTATATCATTTATTAAAAACATTAATCCCTAGTAAAAATTGATTTAAACATTTATAAAAAAATATTAATATAATATTGAATCCACCATAAGAAAACATGTACATCTAAAATAAAGGAGTATTGACCAAAGAGAGAAATAAATTCAGTTCAAAAAACATTATTAAAAAACATGAGTAATTAAAGAGAGGAAAATTAATAGAAAATATATAATATCTTGAAGTAACTATATCATATTAAAATTCATGAGTTTAATGTGGGATAGATCATAAAATTTCATTATCATATACTTAATCATTAATAATCCAAACAAACAATGAGATAGTAACATAAATCCATTACCTCGACATATTCTTCATTGAAATAACATTAACCCCAATTATACTAAATTGAAATTAAATATAGTTTTATTTAAAATTTATTTAAATACTTATAATTTTATATATGATTCATTTATAATTTTTCAATGCATATTTGTTAACATTTCATCCATGAAATATTAGTCTTCAGGTTTTAAAAAATTTGATTTTCATGGGTGATTTAGTTATAAACATACTATTTTTGTAATTTAATAAACATTCCATCATCTCCACAAGGTTAATATTAATAAAAATATATTATATATAAATATTTAAAGCCCTCCAAAAAATATTGATATAAGGAAAAATTAATTACACCATTCATGGGGACGATTGGTCATGTATACATATGGATCCTAATTTCACGTTTCGACGAATGGAATAAAAAAGAAAAGTCAAAATTTATCGATAAAGTTTCATTATAATATAATATATATAAAATATATTAATTAATTATATCATAAAAACCATCCATGTAAAACATAAATGAAAAGAAAATTAGATAACTTTGTTGAGGGGTTTGTCTACGTGTTCGTAATAGTAGCATTAACCTTACTAAATAGATTATAAGTCATGAATACAGATGTGATATTATAGTTATATAAGTATAATTATTTCAAAAATATAAAATACATACTTAAAACCCACCCTAATAACCATTCTAGAAATATGGTGATGAAAAGTTAATTACACCACTACATGGAGATGATAAGTTGTATGTATAAAGGAGCGATGTTTTTGTTTTCTATACAATTTAAAATAAGTAATAAATGATTATCCCAAATTAACAATAACATATTATTATTTATTTGATATTTTATTTATTATTTTTTTCATGGTTATGAAATATTTATAGGAATTGTAAGAAGGAATATTCTTTGAAAGAGTTGTTAAAGACTGTTACCTCTTCTTCATAAGACATCTTTTGTATACGCTTTTATGGGGGCCTTAGGATGGAATTTTGGGATGATCATCACAACTATATCTTGGATAAATATTCAAATAAGGGATATTTTAAGGTTTATGTTTAGGTATATGGATCAATGCTATGAAATGAAAAGAAATAAAAAGTGTCCTTTTATAAGGGTTTGAAAGGACACACTTGGAAATACAAAAAATATTAAGATATACATAATTAATATATAATAATAATGATCCAAAATGGACATAGATTATATGAAAATTGGGTTATAATATAAATATCATAATATAATAAATTTTATATAGGTTTTAGTGACATGTTAAAAATTATATTTTTTATTAACCCATTTGTTATCCATTTTTATCGTTTATGAAAATAACAACTATTTCAATATCCAAGGGTTATAATATATATTATATGGAATAAAATAGAACATAAATTTTATGAGGATGAAATTTTAAACCATTTATCATATTAATTTTCTTATATAATTGTTATTAGGATTTTTAAATATTTTAATATCACATTATTTAAGAGAAATTTTTATTAATATCAATTTTTATTATATTCATTTAATGTGATTTAAAGAAAACATGACAAAACAATAATTCAAATATATATATCTCTAATAACTATAATATGATATATTAATATATCACTTTTTAGAACACAATTATTCAACTATATTATATTATATATCAAATTTTGAATGTCATTTATTTTAATTTTTCTATTAATTGAAAAAGATACCATCACTGTTGCATATCCATTTCTAGTATTTACTCAATTAGATAAAATTATAAATAAAATAATACGATAAAATTTAGTTTATATTTAAAATATAAAATTTTATGAACTTGTAATATTTTTATCCACATGTATATTTTTTTGAGATATTAAAGTTAAGAGGGTGTCATTTTAATTTATTATTTTCTTAAATTAATATAAAGGTCATATTCAATGTATAATGTAACCATTGGCCAAAAATTAGATACATGGTTGGAAAATGATGATCAAAATTCATATAATAGGACAAATGAGGGTTTAATAAAAATATTAATTCCTTATCCCATTTTTAATGTCATTCTAACCATTTTACCGTTACTGAGGATATACAAATTTACTACTACTAAAATACATATTCAAAAATATAAAAGGGAAATATTTATAAAATTTGACCTTAATGATTGAAAATATGAAATATATTTTTCATTATTTAATTTCTAAAATAGTATAAATTCAATTTTATATAAATTCACAAAACTCGGCAAAAATCATTTATTGAAATATATTATTTTATGCATACAACTGGATATATAATCTTTTATAAATATTCTAAAATATATAATATTAATGTTAAAAAATTTATTTATTATATAATATAAAAATATAATTATAATCATTCCCCAATAGTGATCAGTATAAGTTATTAATACAAAAAAAACATTACTCGAAAAAAAATACTAGTTCATAAAAAAAGAAATAAGTCCACATAGTATTTCCCAAGTATAGAAAACAATATATGATAAAGTTATATATATGGGTCTTGAATATGTGATACAAAATTAGACATAGTTAAAAACATAAACATGTCTTGAAAAATTAATTTTTGTGACAAATAACACTTGTCGTTTTATTAAAATTTTAGTCCAGACAACATGAAAGTGATGGATTTTATCTTATTGTAAAATATCATTATTAAAAAATAATTCAGGATATTATATGTCAAATATATAAGATATATTACACATTAGTGAAATTATCATTATAAAATAATAAATGTCACATAATGTGTAAATTATTATAAAAAACCATAACTTTTTTCATATTATTTATGAGAATGTTCCTAATATCCTAAAAAATAAAATTATCTATTGTAACTCACTTATTAGTTTTAGATCCCAATACCTTTATAGAGTTTACATGTAATTGATTTGACATTTTTTTTAATTTAATTATTTTTATTTGGTTATCAACCTTGGGTGGTTTTGGGTGGAATATTTAGAAAAATAGGAATTACAGGGCAGTGCACGGTTGGTACACTGTTTTTACTTATTCTGTGCCTCAACCCAGGTAATAGTATGAACCCAAGAATATTGAATTCACATGTCCATCACTTTTTTTATATGTTCACTCTATAAGGAGTAATCATGCACCCTTAAAATAATAGGTTCACGGTTAGGAGAAACCGTGCACTGCATCCCAAGAAACAGTGTTAATGAAATAAATTAGGAAAAATATTAATTTTAAAATCTCTTGAACCCCAAATCCTCACATATATTACGACCGTAATTTAACACTAGGAGGTATTCCATGGATTTTAGCTTCCCATAGGGATTCCAAGGTTGTTCGACCTATGTTCCTTGCAATTAGATTCCCTTATTAAAGATCGTCTCCTCTCCTGGTATGTAGATCTAATATCGATGCCTTCCCATTCATCCTCATTTATTCTATTATTATTTTTATGGAAGTTATCCATTGTCTTTTTTGATCTAAACATAGTTTGTGTGATATAAATCTATTAATTTTTATCTAAATCTGATTCATATTATCTTGATATATTTAATATTGATTTAGGATTTTAGATTTGGATCTCATTCTAGGTCGTTGTACTGCTCGAATTTGGATATTCCCATTGGGAGGTCTTGAATCAAAAAAAATAATGTTGGTTGTATAATATCCAATTACCATATTCATTATTTTGATCCTTATATGAATGTTTTAGATTTTCTATAATTATTTACCAATCATATTTTTTTATAAATCAGGTAAATTAATGTTACAATTTGATAAATTAAAATATTATTGAATTATGTAATTAATTTGGTATTAATTGTGATATTTAAGGATTGGGATCTAGAAAATTTACTGGGAAATTATTTATTTAATTTTTAGTCAATTAAATTAATATTTCCAATGATACAACGATTCATGATGGTTTATTATTGGACATTGAGTTGTGAGTATTGGTTAATTAAGGGTTGAATTAATTAACAGGTTTGAGAAACTTAATTAAAAAGGGAATTAATTAACAGAAATTAATTGGTAAACTAATTATATAGTTTTTAAAAAAATTGGAGTTATTAATTAATTTTTGATTTAATTATTGTGGTAGAAATGATTACTTATTTTTTAGATTATCTAATTGAGTTGTTGGTATTTTCTAATGGTTGAATTAGAAGTAGAATATATGAGGATAATTAATTGATGAATTAATTATTTTTTCGAATGGTAACATGCTCATTTAATTGTAAGATTTAATTAATGATAACATGGTGATTTATATATGATATTAAAATGATAACATTTCTATTCAAATTATGCTATATAATGAAAGGAAACATGGGCATTCATTTTTTTCAAAAAGAATGGTAACATGGTCATATAATTGTGTGGTTTAATGAATTTCAACATAGTCTTTAATTTTTGAAATGAGAATGGAAATTTTTTTCATTCAATGATGTATTTTGATGAATGGTAACATGGTCATTTGTTTGTGTAATAAGAATGGAAACAATGTCTTTAATTTGTGTGATTTAATGAATTAAACATGATCATTCATTTGTGAAATAAAAATTGTGAGATGGACAGTTATAAATGTGGTATCCCTCATATATAGATCAGATACTGGCATGGGATGTAACACCCTAGGATTTGAGAATACTTTATCTCTTAAATGTAATTCAATAGCTTGCGCTACACGCAACATCGAGTTCAAGTGCATCACGACCTATCAAAATAGACATTTAAAAAGAGGTTATCAATAATATTAACTACATTTTTAATTTTATATATATATCCCCTATAATTTTAACATCCAACTTTTGTGTTTCTTAGACATAATATACAGAAAAATTCAAATTTTCAGATCAAAGATGTGTCGTTCAAAAAATAAAATTTTACTTCCTTTTAATGGAGAACCATTTTTAAATCGAATATTGGGAAAATTTATATATTAAATTTGACAAAATAAGATTATTATTTAGAAAAGAGATAGAAAAATTTAATTTGGCTACATTTTTGGTACTTTTTTGATAACATTCATATTTTGATTAATAGGGAAAATACTAAAATTAAATTAAAAAACATTTTTAATTAAAATAATTTATAGTGTCAAATTATAAATTTGAGTTTTTTTAAAGTATCATTAAATTATATTTTTATAATTTATTATAATTTATGTCATTGGAAGTAATTTTAAATCCAAATTGGATATAAACACATATCAATCTTTTGATAGTTTTTACTTATCAAAAACCCACTTTTTGGTTTTGACAGTGGGAATTAATTTTTGATTAATTATTAAATCTTCTATGTTTTGAATTTGGTAAAATATATAGAATTTTTTATTATAGAATATCAAAATTAACTTTTGGTGAATATTTGGTATTTTTCTGAAAACATCCAATTTTTTTATTAATAATGAAAAACATTACGTTATTATTTAAAACCAAAATTTTTATTTAAATAATTATTTTTAAATTTAAATTTATTTTAAAGTAAAAATATACACATAATACCTATATTAATCCAATTTACTTCATTGGAGTCATTTTATAATAAAATTAGATATAAAAAATTTTATTAAATTTTTTAACGTATTTTACCCACATTCAAGGTACATTAGAAAATTTTCATTAAACATAGTTTTAATATTTATGTGAATTGAATTTCAAAAAATTTAGAGACATGGTTGAAATCATTAAGTAAAATGTGGTTCAATAGGATGAAAATAATTATTTCTGAATAGTAACTTTTGAATTTTATTTACCGCGATTAAAAGTAAATAGGGTAATTAAAAGTAAAAATGATATTACAATTACTCTAATACATGTCTTAATTATATTGGATAAGTGGTTTCTGATCAAAATCAACCTTATGAATAAAATATGATCCACTTTGTTCCACTTGGGTTAGATTATGACATTTATTACTATTTTATTTAAATAAGAGTTAAAAGGGTTAAATTCAAATTTTTTAAACTAAACCATTCTTAATATATAGTGATATATAAGATAAATATGACTATAAATATTTATTAGAAATATAAAAAGATTTCCTAAATTATGGTATATTATTTATAATTTTTAGACATTAAATAATTAAAATTATTAATGACACAATGATGATGTAATAATTACATTATTAATGAATGATTAAAATAAATGATATTATAAAAATCCAAATAAATGTAAATTGAGACCTTTGATTCCATAAACGAATTTTATAGGGGAATATTACATATTAGGGTTGATTAAATGTATTTTTTTCTAAGTATTCATGTTTTTATGACTTTCATGAAAACCAAATACTAAATTGTTTGAAAACTGACATAAATGAGTTTTTAAAACAAATACTATGATATTAAATGATATAAAATTCCTAAAAATATAATATTCAGCCCAAGGAATTATATAATGTTACATAGGTCATTAATGAACCTCTTTAGTTTCTCTTAGATTTTTATTGTAAATTTATAATCCATTTATTATAATAATACAAGAATGAATGGTAAATGTTAAACTATTTAACCAAGAGTTAAATTTAAAATATAAGGCTAATATGGTAACCTAATCCTGTATAAAACCTATTGGTTGAGATTTTTGTGATCCATACCCACCTTATACTCTAAATAAAACCTTTTGGATCAATTATATAGCAAATATTATTGTATAATAAATTAATCTTTTCATGGTTTTCCTAATGTGACCCTCACCTCTTTTATAAAAATGCACTTACCCTTCTCTCAATATGACCCCTCAAAGCCATTTGGCTCAGCCAAAACCTACTCAAATATCTTCCCATCTACGTTCAATTAAACGCAGAGGGCTTAATTTGATCAGAAAGCCAACCTAATGAGACCTTTTGATCAAATGAGAAGGAATCCACATAAAAAGAGGTAATAGTTTCATCACCTATTTCAAAGTTCTTTTCATCTTCCACATCCAATTGATTATTAGTTTCCATACCAAAATAATAACTCCAGTACCTTATAAAGACATTGAGGTTATTATAAATATGGTACCACCATATTCATTATTAAATCAATCATATGAATGACAAATTCACCATATGTGCATACTTACCGCTTACCATCTCCACGTCATGGTGTAGTTTGTTATTCAACACTTCATTATTTGGATGCATATAATAATGAGTATAATTGAAGTTAATAATAAATATAACATTTTAATGATTCTGTATATATGATATAACATTCAATTATATATGATTTTTATAATGATGTTGTCACTCGTGCATACGTACGGATTACCGTCTCCATGAACACGATAAGATTTATTTCCCTATCGTAACCATTCAAGAATAATTTTCATTTTATGATAATAATTTTTTTAAACATAATATAATTATAGATATGAATAAAATACATCCTATCCTTACAAAACCTGACTTTCTAAATGAAACATATAAAGGAAAACAAATCAGTTAACACCTGAAACAATGATAATACTGAAATATTATTTACAAAACAACATTAGAAGATCATATAGGATATAATATTAACTAATGTGGTTATTTTATAATTTAATAACAATTATTTAACTATTATACAAGTGTTTAAAATAAATTCTACCATGGAAAAGTAAAAGGAAAGGGTTAATGTTACAATCTGTTTATCATCTGAAGTTTTTTATACGTATGTATCAACTGGGACCTCTTTATCATTCACATCTATGATTATTAAAAATGTATTTCGAAACAATTTTATTATTTACAAGACTATCAGTTAATTTCATTTATACCCTTTCTTGATTTTTTATAAAATGGTTTTAAAGGAATCATTCTGTCACTTTCCAAACATGGTACATTATTACCTTTTCGACCAATTGAGGAAAGAATGTTTTTTCAAACTTATACAGTAGGTGCATCTATTTTTTCATTATAACACCTTCTATTCATCCCTTAAAATCATATAAGAATATTTCCAAAATAAATGTTTTCTTAACTTTTTAATGATTTCAATGTTGAATAAAATATTTCACTCAAATAATTTTTGCACATATTTAATCAATGTCAACATCCTTCATAAGATTTTACGTTTTCTTGAAGTTGATTTATTATAATACAACCGTCTATATTTTATTTAATGTTTTGTGATATGTTTTACTATGAATGTTCTATTTTTATACGATTCGTGGTTTATATTAAAATTATTGACTTTTCGTATGCTAGTTTTAAATATGAATGTTTATATTATGTTTTTAACTTTTTCATATGAGGAAATGCATTGGACTTAGTAAGTTATAGGTGGAGCTCACTATAGATCCTCGTGGAATCAGTAGGTATCCTAAGACAAACTAGTCTCTTGGAATAAGGCCTTGACAAAATTTTATTTTTATTTTTGGCATGAGGCCTTGACTATGTGGTTATGATGTTTGACATTATAAATTCCATCATTATGAAATTAGATATAGATATTAGATGTGATTATTCAACTAGTAGAATATCCATGTGAATAAGTAAATAGAATTATTTGATTTATCATTGCTATATTATGCTGATGTTTAATTTTAAAAGGCTTTTATTTTAGTCTTATACATTGCCTTCAATGAATATTCTTATTTATGAAAGTTTCTTCTATGTTTTTATCCTTACTAAGAATCTATGCTCACCCCTTTTTTATGTTTTATTTTTCCTAGGATGTGAAGAAGTATATTATGATTGACCTCTATGGATAGGATATGGGTTATGCGTGTTTTCAAAAGAGACACAATGTTTTTTTTAGTTCATAATGTAATGTGAAACTTATATATGTATCCAGAACTTCCACGGCTATTAAACTAATCAGTAACTTGAGAAATTATTTCTTGTGATCATGCTAAAGTTATGTAATAATGCCCAGAATCTAGGGAACTAGGGTTAGGGCGTTACACTTGGTATTAGGGGATGTTTAGTACAATCATTAGAAACTAGATTTAGAAAAAAATTGCTTAGAGAACATTACCCCAAGATAGAAATTTAGGATTAGTATAGGAGGACATGTAAAAATTTTGGTAGTGTAAATATTATGTTGGTTTCCCAAGAAAATACATCCCTATCTAGATATGAGCAGGTATAGGAGGATCTGGAAAAAATGTACCTAGGAATGAAAACATCAACAATGAGTTTCAGGCATGTCCTAGGGTATCCTGGTACACGACAATGGGCCTTGCTGCACTCTTGGTTACGAAACTCCCTGGAGATATGCTTAGGACAATTCACATTATATTTACAAACCATGATGAATGATTTATGAGTAAAAATGCTATCAAATAAATCATTTTTATGATTATAGTACTAGATGTCTGAATATATTCAATTAATGTTGATAATTTTCCTAGTTTTTGGATTATATAGCATGATATGATCTTACCTAGTGTTTGTCGTCATTTAAAAATGGTGCCTTGTAGATGGAATGAGAACTCTAGAAATATGCATGATACAATGAGTAAGAAGGATCATATCTTTCATGGTGTTAAGCCAGAATTTAGAAGGGAAATAGTCTCCCATGCATTCTTATCATATAAATAAATAGTATCATGTGTTAATAAGATAAGCAACGAATTCATTGAGTCCTATGGATTTGAAGGGAAGGTATAAAAGAAAAGGGTGGAAAAGAGAAATATGGATAAAGGGAAGAAGGGAAAGAAGGATTTTCCCAAATGTGATAACTATGGAATGAATCACCTTGGTAAATTCTTGAAGGGAAAGAGTGTTTTTTATAAGTGTAGAGAAAAAGGAAACCAAGTTTGTGATTGTAAGGGTAAGAAAAAAGTTTCAAATGTGTAATGCTTCATCTGCAAGGATTTGGATCACTATGATAATCAATGTCCTCATCATCAGAGTATACCCCACATGATGCTTTTGGATAATAATCAAGTTATGATACTATCGTAGATGAAGAGGAATGATTAGTTTTCTTATGTTGTTTTTAAATAATTATGTCATTTGTGTGTTGTATCAATTATGTACTAGTTTTATGAATTATAGAAATATATAAGGACTGTAATACAGTACAATTTCATTAAGGATTTGAGAATATATGGTAGTAATAAAAGAGACTCAACAGAGAGTTAAATTTTTTGGAAGTTACATGGTTAAAGGAATGATAATCCTTAGTATGGTTCTGATACTGAGGTAGTGATTTTTGAATAAGAGATTGGTGATTTGGATATATTATATTTTATATTCTTGACTACAATGGAACTAATTAATGGTATGTTTATTCCATCATTGTTATAGTATTCAAAATTTTTGGATATAAGGAATATATCTAGTATTTTATAATGAATAAGGGAGTATGAATTTAATAAATATGGTTTTATGGTAATTCATAGTGTCACCATGTTTTAAGAGAATACATGATGAAGGTACTCACATGTTATTATGTAGAAAAAAGAGATATTCACTTTGTTATGTCGACCTTCCTTATAAATTTTTGGACTATGAGTTATGACACAAGTAATTTGGATAAGTATAAAGATTTAAATTCATTCAGATGGACATTGGATACTATGGTTTAATGTTAGAACATTTCTTAATATTATCCTTGGATTTTTTATAAAAAGGAAAACCCGAAGCTCAGACGACAACATGTCACGTCTGGCAAGGCCACAAGACCTAAACCCACAACCGAAGGGAAACATGGGTTCATCACCTACCATTGTCCTATTTGATGTACCATTTTGTATAATGTCGTTTTTTTAAAGTGTTATGACAGATGAATTATAAATTCATTTTTTGAAAACCTATACGATTAGGGTTAACAGAATATTTTTTTAATTCTTTTTTCTTTTGGAGAGAAATATGAGTTTGTGATATAAATTAGTTTATTGATGGAGATATACATGTCATTTATTATTTTTTTTCTTATTATATTAAGAAATTAATTGTTAAAAATTATGGAAATGATCTCGAAACCAAAAATGTGTTATCCTAATACCTCAGGTTTTGTTAAACTGGTGATTTTTTTATGGCTTTAAGGTCCATTTATTGTTCACATGTTTGTGATTGATGGCCTCAACCACTCCCTTTAAATATTTATGATTTTCCTATAACTCTGTTTCTATAATTTCCACAAATATTCTCATATTCAAAACCATAATTTGGTGGAGAATTTTTCATTTCCAAATCCCTCTTATTAAGACTAAATTTTAGTAACCCTATTTCCTATGTGGGTTATCCAACAAAGTATTTTTTATTTTCAACCTTTTTATTTTTAGGGAACATTTTAAAATTGATAGGAAATAAATTATTGAAGGAGAGGAGAATATAACACCCTAGGATTTCATAGTATGTTATCTCTTTAATGTAATTCAATAGCTTTCGGTACACGCAACACAATGTTCAAGCGCATCACGACTTATCTAACTAGTCATTTAAAATTAAGTTATGAATATTATTAACCACATTTTGAATTATATTTATATCTTATATAATTTTAGGTTTCGTATTTTGTTTTTCTTAGTCATAATATACAGACAAATTCAATTTTTCATATAAAATAAGTGTCTTTCAAAAAATGAAATTTTACTACCTTTAAATGGTGAATCCTTTTTTAATAAAATATTTGAAACTTATATATATATTCAATTTGACAATATAAGATTTTAATTTAGAAAAAAGACATAAAAATTTAGTTTTGATAATTTTTTGGAACTTTTATGATAACTTTCATATTTTGATGAATACTGAAAATTCTAAATTTTAATTCAAAACAAATTTTTTAATTGAAATAATTTAGTGTCAAATTATACATTTAAGTGGTTTTAATGTATCATAAGATTATAATTTTTTCCATTAATATAATATAGGATATTGAAAGTAATTTTAAATTTAAATTAGACATAAACACATATCAATTTTTGGATAGTTTTTACTTATCAAAAACCCGCTTTCTAGTTTTGACAATTGGAATTTATTTTAGAATAATTAATTTAATGTATATGTTTTGAATTTGGTAAACAAAGACATAATATTTTAATTTGGAATATAAAAATTATCTTCGAATGAATTTTTGTTATTTTTCTAAGAAAATTAAATTTTTGATTAATAGTAAAAAAACACTACATTATTGTTTAAAATCGATTTTTTTATTTAAATAATTTTTATTTAAAATTTCAATTTTTTTAAAGCCAAAATAGATACATAATACTTATATTAATCCAATGTTATTAATTTGAGTCGTTTTATAATAATATTATATATAAATTTATATAATTTTATTCAATTTTTTAACGTCTTTTACCCACCTTATAGGCACATTTGAAAATTCACATAAAACATAATTTTTCTCTTCTGTGAATTGAATGAAAAAAACACTAGAGAAAAGGTTGAAATAATTATTTAAAATGTGGTTCAATATGATTAAAATAATTTTTGGTGAATAGTAACTTTTGAATTTTGTTTACCACAATTAAAATTAAATAGGGTAATTAAAGGTAAATATGATATTATAATTACCCTAACATATGTCCTAATTCTATTGGATAAGTTTGTTTCGACAAAAATCAAACATAGTAATAATATATGATCCTCTTTGATCCAAACAGATTATATTAGGACATTAATTATTATTTTATTTAATGAAGAGTTAAAAGAGTCAAATTCAAATTTTTAAAACTAAAATATTTTTAATATAGGGTTATATAAAAGATAAATCCTACTATAAATAATTTTTATAAAGATAAAAAGATTTAATACATAATGGTATTTTATATATTATTTTTAGACATTAAATAATTAAATTTATTTTTTACATAATGTTGATGCAGTAATTACCTTATTAATGAATGATTAAAATAATTGATATTATAAATATCCAAATAAATGTAAATTGAGAATTTTCATGCCATCTATAAAATTTTTAGGTGAATATGACATTTTAGGGTTGATTCATTGTATTCTATTTTGAAGTAATCATGTTTTTATGAATTTAACAAAAACAAAATACTAAATAGTGTTAAAATTGACATAATTGAGTTTTTAAAACAAATACTATATTATTAAATGATATAATATTACTAAAAATATAATCTTCATAAAAAACACATATAATGTTATATATTTCATTAATGAACCACTTGAGTTTCTCTCAAATTTTTATAATATGTTTATTAATGATTTATTATTATATTACAAGAATACATGGTAAAAGTTAAACCATTTAACTAAGAGTTAAATATAAAATAAAATGTTAATATAGTGACCTAAACATGTCTAAAAACTATTGGTTGAGATTTGTTTGACCCAGAAAAACCTTATCCTCGAAATAAATCCTTTTTAATCCATTATAAACTGAATATTATTGTATAATAAATTAATATTTCTAGATTTTCCTAAAGGGACACTCACCTCTCTTATAAAAGGGTATTTCCCATTCTCTAATAACCACACCTCCAAAGCCATTTGGATCGGCCCAAACCTGCTCAAATATCCTCCCAACTACCATCACTTCAAACTAGAGGCCTTAATTTCATCAGAAAGACAACCTATGGAGTCCTTCTGATCAAATAAAAAGAAAGCTCTCGAAGAAGAGGTAATAGTTTCATCACCTCTGTCAAAGTTCTTTTTTTCTTCCACATACACATTCATTGTTATTTCAATACCAAAATAATAACACCAGTACCCTATAAAAACTATGATGTTACTATAAATATGGTACAACCATATTCATTATTCTATCCATCATATGAATGACAATGTCACCATACGTGCGTACGTAAGACATACCGTCTCCATGTCATGGTGTAGTTTGTTATTCAATACTTAATTATTCGGATGGGTATAATATTGAGTATATATTTGATGTTAATAATAAACATAACATGTTAATTATTCTTTATTTTTGATACAACATCCAATTATATATTATTTTTCGAATGATATTGTTCCTCGTGCATACATTCAGATTACCATCTCTACAAATGTGATAAGATTCATTTCTCCATCATAAACATTCAAGAATAATTTTCATTTAATGATTAATAATACTATTTAATAACATAAGATCATTCTGGATATGAATCAAATATATCTTATCAAAAACAAACATGACTTACAAAACAAAACATATATAGGAAAATGAATAAGTTTGCTCCTGAAACAATGATAATACTTAAATATTATTAAAAAACAATATTATAAGATTATATATGATATCATATTTATGTATGTGGTTATTGTATAATTTAGTAACAATGATTTAACTATTATACATGAGTTTAAAATACCCTCAACCAAAGAAAAGTACAAGGTAAGGTTTAATTTTACAATCTCATTATTATTCGAGGTTGTGTATACGTAAATATATTCTTGGACCTCATTATCATCCACATCCATGTTTTATAAAAATGTTTTCCAAAACATTTTTAATATTTACTATACTATGGTTTAAAGTCATTTATACCCTTTATTTATGTTTTAAAAAATGTTTTGAATGGAATATTTTTGTCGCTTTCCAAACAAGGTACTTTTGGACCATTTTGACAAATTACAGAGAGAATGTTTTTTTAACATATAAGGCAGGTGCTGCTATTTTCTGCCATTATATCACCTTTGAATCTTCCCTTACATGGTTATAATAATATTTTTCAAAATAAATTTTTACTTTACTTATGAATTAATTCAATGTAGAATGAAATATTTCTCAAAAATAGTTTTTACATTGATTTCATCCATGTCAACATCCTTCATTGGATTTTACGTTTGTTTGAAGTTGATTTATTATGATACAATATTCCAAATTAAATTAAACATTTTTTGATATGTTTGAATATGGATGTAATATTTTTATATGATTCATGGTTTATGGTTAAAGTATAGACATTTCGTATGCTTGTTTTAAATATGAATGTTTACAATATTTTTGTTCATCCTTTTCATACAAGGAAATGCATTGGACTTAGTAAGTGATGGGTGGAGCTCGCTATAGCTCCTCGATGTATCAGTTTGTCTCATGAGACAAACTAGTGTCTTGGAAAAAGGCCTTGACAAAATATTATTTGTAGTCTTGTCATGATACCTTGACTACGTGGTTATGATATCCGGCATTATGCATTCCATCATTACAAAATTATATATTGATATTACATGTGATTATTTGACTAGTAGAATATTCATGTGAAGAAGTAAATGGAATTTTTTGATTTATCGTTACATATTATGCTGATGATTAATTTTAAAAGGCTTGTGTTTTAGTCTTATACATTTTCTTCAATGTTTAGGCTTTTTTATGAATGTTTTTTCTATATTGTTATCCTTACTGAGCATCTGAGCTCACCCCTTTCTTATGTTTTATTTTTTCCAGGATGTGAAGATTTATATTATTATTTACATATAGGGATAGGATATGGTATTTTAGTGTGTTCAAAAGAGACACAATGTTTTTTATTTCATAATGTAATGTAAAACTAATGTATGTATCTAGTACTTCAATTGATACTAAAATAATCTGTCTTTCGTGACATTATCCTTTGTGATCATGCCAATGTTGAGTAATAATTCACTGACTCCGTGTAACTAGGGTCTAGGAGTTACATGGGATGAAGCTAGTATTGTGGTATGGGTTTCTATGGTAACTCAATTTTTCGTTTGGTTAAATAAAGAACACATAATAATGCAATAAACTATTTATTTGTGAATTATACATATTATTAATACAACAGAATGCACTATTGTTGATTAGATTCTCTTTATACACTGTTGGTGGTGTCCTACAATGTTGTACTGACACCCAATTTGGGTAGACTTATTAGTACGTGAAAATAATTTATTATTTCATGATTGGTGAAAGGAAAAGGCCATGGGTTAGATTGCTGATTGGATAAGGAGAGGGAACCAGATGGGGTTCAGAACATACTTGGAATTCATTCATTTCTTTCTTTTCTTTTTCATATTAGACACTTAATAGATATTTTTTATGAAATTTTTCCTTCTTAGTTGAATATTTTATTTTCATATAATATTAAAATGATTTATAGGCACTATTTCTAGTTATATATTCTTCCAATGTTTATTATTTATTTCTGCTGGTGTTTTAATATGATAATAGAGGTTATAATCCCCCCATGATTGATTTACGTGACCCTCAATTTTAGTTTGTAGCCTCTAGAATATGGGCAGGCACGCTTGAGGTCAAGTGTTCCTCCTAATTAAGGCACTGGTGTGTGGAACTCGGCTGGGACGTTAAAATGTGGTATAAAATACATATTTATTTTCTTTTTCTTTAGTATTATTTTTTGGGGAAAGGTATATCGGAGACTAGTAGGAGTCAGATATTAGTAATGATCTCATGAAAAGGAGTTTCAAACCCATGTATGGGGGGAACACAATTACCTAAGGTGGGGTTGTTGTAATTGTTGTTTTCTATAACAGTTGAATGATAGTTCAACTTAGGTGACACACTTGTTTGGTGGTGTGATTACTGTTTATGAAAATTGTTGAGAATTGGCTCATGGACAAGTATAGAAAGAGAGTTTCGTTATCCTGAATCATTCTAGGCACTCATTATTATTATGGCCTGCATTATTTTAGAAATGGATGGTTAAATGATTTTTTGGTAAGTTGTTGAACATAAATTGTTTTTTACTTACCTATGAACATGAATTAAAAATTGTTCCTAATATTAAATTATAAGTGCTAAAATGATGAAATAATGTGAATAAATGGGTTTTTAAATCAGATATTTAATTTGATAATGTGTTTACCCCTGTGAAACATAACCTAGTCGTAAGATGGTTAAAGGTAGTGATAGCGCCATTTTTTTTACCGTGTGGAGAGACTTGGGGGAAAAGACTTTTTTTACTTGCAATGGTTATTTATCTCTTGTTAATATTATAATGGTGTGTCATGAGTCCTAATATGTGGGTTTGGAATTTTAGAATTATTCCTCCAATATGACTTTTTTTAGAGGAATACTCAAGGATATTTATGGGAATTATCTTATAGTAATTGATCATATGGAACTGATTTTTCTAGTTGAGGAAGTATGGGAGAATTTACGAGAGAAGATGATTCACATCATGCAGTTCTAGGAAAGAGACCCAAGGAGGGTTGTGAAGTGAATGCATAACATGATAAGGTAATTACAGTTAAAATAAACTCAATCTTTTAATAGAGAGGGTTGAACTGAGAGAGATGAGTATTGGGTTAAGTCCTCCAGAAAATACATGACCATTTGGAGAACCCTGATGAGAATATGGTAACATTTGTCACCTACATACTACGAGGATTAGTAAAGAATTAATGAGAAGTTCATTTTTGAACTGAACAGGCTGATGGAATGCTATAAAAGAAAATTTCGGAGAAGTTCTTGGAGAAATTCCATACATAGATACTCAATTAGAAGAAGGAAACATAGTTCATCTAGCTAACTTAGGGAAGAATTTTCATGATGAATTATACTAAATGCTACACAGATCTGTAGTGCTTTTCTCCAGTATTTGCCGGAGATAAGACATATATAATGAAATGATTTTAGGATAAAAACAATTGAGAGATTAATTCACATGTAAACCTCATTTTATTAAATATGTTTACTCAGGATGTGGATAAATATATCACAGATGAAGAGAACTTGAAGAAGGATTCCAGTACTTGATAGTCTGTTACTTGGATATGATCCTAAGGTGAAACTTCCAATAGGATAAATCCCTATTATGAGAACTTTATCCTTGAAAGTGGGGTACAGAGTACATAGATAGGAGGGTCAGTTTCACATGACCAAATAAGAGCGATCTTTCATTAGTGTTGTGGGATGGGACATTATCATCATAACTTTTCCCGACCAACAGTATAGTAATGATCTTGCGGCATGATTGGACATCTACTGAGGCTCTACAAGAACCCACGACAAATGATTAGTGATATAGTAGAAATATATAACCATGGTGTGGTAAGGGGATCTTATGCACCATATCCACTTGAAATTTAGAGTTTTATTGGACAAAGTTGTAGAGGTGGAAGTTGTCTACTTCTAGGAATGATCTCCTATATCAGCAGAGTGGTGCTACTCAGGGGAGTCAGACTACATCACAGGGAAGAGGGGAAGGAAAAATACATGTGTTGAAGCCTACATTAGTGGATAATCAGGCTTGAACATCATAAATTAGAGGTATTCTTCATGTATATTATATATTGTCTCGTCCCTTATTTGATTGTGGTTTCACTCATTACTTTATAACTAAAAATATTATTAATGGGTTGGGCCTGACGATGGAGTTTGTGAGAGGGGTAATGACTATTGATACATGGTTCAGTGTAAGGTCTAGAGGATTTTGTTTGTGTAAGTTATGTTCTCTGGAAGTCAGTGAGTATCATTTTCGGGGGGATTCTTGTATTCTAGATATGTCAAGATTTGACCAAATAATTGGTATGGACTGGACCATCGCATATGAATCCCACTTCAATTTTTACCATAGGAGAGTGAATTTTACATCTCTTAAGGATGAAAACTATATTATTTGAGTAGAATGGGATATCCATTAAGTCCATTGAGGAGAAATTACTCAAAAATGGGGATAGAAACCAGTCTGGGTTTCTAGTTTATTATTTGATTATGGCTTCATAAAACCTGATATCTTTCCACCAGTGGTGAAACATTTTCAGGATGTTATTTCCAAACACTTCTTCAGGTTTCCACCTAACAGAGATGTGGAATTAGATATTGAGATCATGCAAGGGACTAATATTATATCCAATCCACCATTGAAAATGGCAGCATCAGAGCTTCGAGATCTCAAGATTTAGATAGAGAGTTATACAATAAGGGTTTTATCTATCTTAGTACATCACCATGGAGACCACCCTTGTTTTTTCAAATACAGCTGATGAGATTTTATGATTTAGTTTCAATTACAGGATGTTGAACAATTTGAATATTAATAATTTATATCCATTACCATGTATATATGATCTATTTGAACAGTTGAGAGGAGCTTGTGTGTTCTTGGATATTGACATGAGATCAGTGTATCATCAACTGAGAGTTCTTACTTCTAATACAGAAAAGTCTTCTTTCAGGTGAATGAATAGATTATATAAATTTTTTGAATTTCTGTTTGTATTGAAGAACACGCTAGTAGTGTTTATGGATTTGAGGAAAACAATATTTCATATATACATGGATTAGTTTGTTGTGGGGTTTGTGGAAGAAATATTTCTATACTCTAACACTCATGAAGCTCATTCCCAAAATAATGGCATCATACTAAGTACAATGGGAGATCATCAATTATATGCCAATGTATCTATGTGTTAGTTTTTGATTGATTTTTTATGCTAATTGTGTTACATCATATCGGGAGAAGGTGTGTTAGTGCACAATGATAAGGTTCATGAAGTAGTTTATTATGATTATCCCAAGAAATTATTCGATATTTATATCATTATAGGGTTATATAGGTATTATAGGAGATTAAACTTGGAAATTTCACTTTAGGCAGCACCGATTTTGAGATTGACTAAAAAGGGGATAAATTTTGACTGTTTACAAGCATGTGAGATGGTCTTCTAAGAGATAAAAAAGAGCTTAAAATCAGCACAAATATTGTTCGATCCTATGCCAGGAAAAGAATTCATTGTGTATTGTGATGCTTCTTGGATTTTTCATAGAGCTTTTTTGAGGAAGGGAGATCGAGTTGTGGAATATGGGTCTCATCAACTGAGGTCACACAAACAGAACTAACCTATGCAAGGATTTTAGATAGAATAATTTTATTAATGATCTGAAGTTTTTAAGCACTATCTATTGTGTGGGAATTCTATGGTGTTTAATGTTTAAAATATCCTAATTTTTATCATCTCAAAATAGGGTTTGAATTTTTGACATCAGATATGGGTTGAGTATATGATGTCATTTGATTTTGAGCTAGCACATATAACTAAGAAATGAATCTTTGTGGCTGCTACATTGAGAAAGAAAACTCAAAATCGGGACATTATGAAGTTTATTGTTGAGTGGAATATGATGAATTTGCTAGCTGAAATGCATGTGGTGGTTCATGGGATTCTGTTGTAAATGAAACATGTATCATTATATCTAAGGTCATCAGTTTTGAGCATCATTAGAGATATGAAGTGTGATGATCTAGAGTGTTTTACCTTGAGATAATTAGTTGAAATAAGTGATTTACAATCATTTTGGATAAGACATGAGTATAAGATCATCTATGTCAATAATTGGGTTGTCATTCTTATAAGCATGCAGGGAGATCTCATGAGGAAAATTCATGCCTCAAAGTGGGAAATACATCCACGTGTGACCAAAATTTACCGTTACCTATAATGATAGTTTTAATGGAGAGGTGTGGAAAAGGATATTTCAGGGATCATGAAACGATGCTTCACCCATCAGCAGGTGAAGCTAGATAATCAACAACCCGATGGATTTCATGAATGGTTTCCCATTATGGAATGGAAGTGGGATGACCTGACCATTGATTTTACGGTTGGTTTTTCAAATACACCAAGGAAGAATGACACAATCTGGGATATCGTGGATTGAATTATGAAAGAAACATATTTCATGCCTATACAGAAAACATTCTAAATATATCAACTGGGAGATTTGTATGTTCAGGAGATAGATCATCTGTAAGGGGTGCCACATACTATAGTTTCAGATCATGAATATTGCATCACCTTAAGCTTCTAGAAGTGTTTGTTGACGATTCACAGTACACATGTGTTGTTGATTATGGATTTCCCAACATAGAAATATTAGATGTCGGAGTGTAATATATAGGTGCTTGATGATATGATGTGGGAATTTGATCATGTCTCTAGTTGATATGAAGAGAAGGAAATGGATTAATTGATGTTTTACTTTAAAAATATTTCGCCAAAAAATGTATTAATCAAAACATAAAAGGAAATTTATGGTAGTCCATGCAGATCACTACTAGGCTAGATGGAGGTAGGCCGGTCGGAGGTGTTGGGACTGAGACTCATGTAGGAGACATCAGAGTAGGTATAGATGATTTGAAAACATATGGATATGGATTGGAGTAGGCATAAGTCGTATAATAAATAAAATACAACCCCAAGAGTTTATAAAGGGAGATTTTATATTCCTTTGAGTGTCTAATAGGTTGGATCAGTAGATCATACAGAGATAAGGAATGATGGTGTCTATGACTTTTGGACCTTTTGAGGTTGTGGATAGAATGAGGCCGATGGCATACAGATTGTCTCTTCCATTGAAATTCAATGCTATCTAATATTTTTTCCATGTATTAAAAATATGGATGTTTCATGTCTGGTATTCTCATGTGATAGAGGTATATGACATTAATCCTGGGGTAGATACATCTATTAATGAGCATTCCATACATGTTCTAGATTATTATGAGAAAGTGTTGTGGGGAAATTCCCTATTGATAGTTCATGCATTGTGGAAACATTGTAATGTAAAAGGTGAAACATGGTAAATGGAAGTAGATATGTAGACTTACTAGCTTGATAATTTTGGATCAGAATCTTGAGTATGCACGAGAGCACTACTCGAGGATGAGTTTTAATATTGTGGGGAGATTGTAAGTTCACAACACATTTTTGTAGTTAACCAGGACTCGATTTCAGGAACTATTTTAGCTTTCATTTTTCAATTCCTTTTAACCTGGGGTTTGTTTGGGTGTAATTTTGAGAAAAGTGGGAATAATTAGAATGGGCACGGTTGGATCATAGTTTTCCCAAACAATGTGCCTCAACCCAGCTAACTGTACAAACCTAGGCTGAGATGATTCACATGGATGGTGCCTAATTTTTCACACCATGTTCCCTCTAAAGAGTAACTATGATCTCTTAAAATAATTGGTGAATATTTTAGGTGAGATATTCAGAGAAACTTCATGCTAAAACCAAGGAAACCATTCTAGTGAAATAAATTAGACTAAATATTAAGATTAAAATTCCCAAAACCCCTGAAAGTCACTTATTACGACCCTCATTCATCCTAAAAATGTATTTCATATTTTTTAACATTTTCAAATGGATTCTATAGAAGTAAAACCATCATTATTCATGATTTAATTCCTAAATAGAATATCCTCTCATCTCTTGGAAAGTGGATTTTATCTGGAATACCTCTCAATCATCCTCATCTCTTCTCTAATTATTTTTATTGATGTTATCCCCTATTTTGGAAGATATAAACCAATTTGGCGAGATATGGATCTATGATTTTAGATCTATATATGGGTTCAAAATATAGTGATATTGTTAATCTTGATTTAGGGTTTTACATTCATATCTAGATCTATAGCGTTGTGTTTCTTGTTTTTGGAAATGTCTATTGGGTGATCATTCATCAATGAATCGATATAGGTGGTCTAGTCTTCAATTCCAACAGTTATGATTTTTAACTTTATATGAAAGTGTTATAACTTATAGTATTATTTAGATATTTAAATTTCTTATAAACGGGGTAAATTAATGTTTTGAATTGATTGATTGAGATATTGTTGAATAATATAATTAATTAGAAAATAATTATGACAATTAGGGATTTTGATGTAAATAATTAACTAGAAAATTAATAATTAGATATTGAATCTATATAATTGATATTGTGAATGAGATAGTGATTCTTGAAGATTTATTATAGGACATTGTGTTTTGATTATTGGTTAATTAATAGTTGAATTAAATAATATGATTGAAAAACATAATTAATTGGGGAATTAATTAAGAGAAATTATGTAGTAAACTAATTTTAGAATTTTTAATAAAATATGAGAAATTAATTAATTGTTGAATTATTTAATATTCAATAATTTATTAGTTAATTTTTATATTAACTAATAGAGTTATTGAGACTTACTAAATGTGGAATTAAAAGTAGATTTATGTTGATAATTAATTGATGAATTAATTATGTCTTTGAGAATAGTAACATGGTCATTCAATTGTGTGATTTAATGAATAATGACATGGTCATTCATTTTGGAGATAAGAGTTGTAAAATAGTCATTCATATTGTGTGATATAATGAATGGTAACATGGGCATTAATTTGTGAAATAAGAATGGTAACATGGACATTCGATTTTTTTTTTAATTTAATGAATAATAACATGGTCCTTCATTTGTGAAATAAAATTGGTAACATGGTCATTAAATCGATTTATTTAATGAATGGTAGCATAGTTATTTATTTTTGAAATAATAATGGTAACATGTTCATTAAATAGTGTGATTTAATGAATTATTTCCTTCATTTGTGAAATAATAAGGGAGACATGGACATTTGGACAGGTTGTATCCCTCGGGGATAGATCATATTCAAGCGCATGCCAAAGTAGGTATTGAGTTATGGAATTCTTCAAGAAACTAAGGTTTTATATAGTTAAATATGGAATATTTAACAGGGTTATAAAAAATTAATTTGTATATTATTATTATTATTAGTAAAATTTTATACACTATTATTGACTGTATTTTTTAAAGACACTGTTGGTGGTGGCCTACTAAGATGTAATCACACCCTATTCGGGTTGCCTAATTTGCACTCAAATAGAATTTATTATTCTAAGACTAGTTAATGGAAAGTCTCTAGGTTATGTTACTGATTTGGGATGGATCTTGGATGAGGGAACCAGATAGGGTTGAAGACCTAATTGGGATTCACTAGTGTCTTTCTATTTAGTTGCATCATAGACACTTGACTATTACTTTAGCATGAAATTTTTCATTTTTTGTATAATATTACATTTAATACCATGATTATTACAAGTTATTTGAAGTTTTTATTATTATATATGCTTCCTATATTGAATATTTATTTCTTATGGTGTTTTAATTTGATAAAAGAGTCTATAGTATTCTTATGATTGACTTACCAGACCCCCACTCCCAGTCGGAATCCTATAGCATATGAGGTGGTGTGATCGTGGTCATGTATTTCATCAGATTTGGGAACTGGTTCATGGAACCCAAGCTAGTATGTTACAATTAGGAACCACATTATTCTATATATATTTTATTATGAGCCATTTTTATAATATTCTATTTATTTTTTGTATAGTGTTTTCATATTTTTGAAGGAAAATTGAATTAGTGTCATTTTTTTATAATTTTAGTGATCAAATATTCCATATCAATAATAAGATAAATAATTAATATAATAATTAAAAAATGAAAAAATCATTTATTTCATATTAATATATAATTACAATTTTATTTATGTTCCAATAGCCATACGTGATTAATTTGTATTTAACTATTCATGTAGGTGGTTAAAGAAACAAGAACCTAAAATTGTTATACATCAATGAGCGAGTGTGGTTTTGAATTTCTTAATATCATTAAAATAAAAAATCAATATATTATATATTTATTTTTTATTTTTATATGTTTTTTTTGTATAAAGAAGGCGAATCATGATGAAAAATCAATATATTTTCTTCATGGAGGTGGTAATACATATAATTCATGCTTAACAACCATTTGTAAATTTAGGGAAATGAATAAATAATAGTTATTAAAATAATATAATATCACACTAGTATAATAATGATACTGTTTTTATCATATTACTATGGATATAAAATTTCTATAAGGGAAACATTATGTTCAAAATGTTAACGATCAGGTAATACTAACTTTTGTTCATTGATCATTACATTTAATGTCACCTTCAAAATAAATGGATTCAGATTACTAACTGACATCAAAAGATTATGAACAAGATAAAACTATATAGGTGGAGAATATGATATTTATTTACAATGTAATTTGAAGGAATGTTTATGAAATAAAGGTGTGTATGTGTCTCCTTGTATTATTGAAGAAAATGAATTGTTTGAGGACACTATTTATTTTTCAAGGATATCGTCACTCTGTACAAGGGTAAATGGAAAAAATTGTTACATATAATGGAGATTTTAAGTCACCATGGTTATATAAATCCTCAACCTAGTATTTCAGCATAATTTTCAAACATGTTTGAAGTCATTTTTTCTTAGGTTTTTAATTTTACATGTTGTTTGTTTTTACCTTGGTAAATAGTTTTCATCATAGTAAATTATGTTTTACTAAAAATTTATTAAAACCCTATTAAAAAATATGGCTACAATGAACCTAAATTTTTTTCACCACCTAATATTACTCTGTTTATTATTTATTGAAAATTATACTTTATATTAAAATTTTATATATATAGTAAACCACTTCTTTATAGAGAAAATATATTTTTAACCATTCTATTTTCTTAATCTTATTTTTCATTGGTTACCAAATAAATAATTATTAATATATTTTTATTTTTTAAAATATTATAAGAGTATCATAATAAAAAATATGTTAATTTTATTTATTGAATAATAACAACACAATACTAAAAATATAATTCCTTAAATAGAACAGTTTTTCCAATATCATCGTCATAAATTTCAATCATTGTAATTAAACACTTATCCTCAAAATTAGTGTTGTACTTATTACATTATATGATCATTTTGATCAAAAATATGAAATAAATTTTGAAATACTTGTTTTCTATAATTGATGAATCATAATTTTTATATAATATAATAAAAAATGGTTTTTATGATAAAATAATTATAATGTTTCGAAAATGATGTACATGGGTTTTATAAAAACAATATTGTTTTTTGAATTTTTTTTAAATAGATATTATTTATGAAAAAAGATTCTAAATAAAATATCCCTTTTTATATTATGATAATTCCTTAAAAGGGAAAATTTTTAGTGCCATTTTAGTATTTTTACTATTCACTTTGAAATTAATTATTTCTAAAAAATCACTAAAATAGATAATAGGATAATATTTTTAATATGAATCAAAAAATGATTGTAAATTTTCTAAATAAAAAATAAAAAAATTTAATTATTTTTTTTTTAAAATTTACTAAAGAATTAATGTTTTTAATTAGAAAATGAAAATTTAAAATAATAACTATTATTATTATTTATATATAATTTAATAACTAAATAATATTTAACTAATCATAATTATTCATACATTTCATTAAAACAATTCAAATCACATAAAATGTAAATCCAAAGAAAAATACATTTTAAAATCATAAATGATTTTTTAGACATTTTAAGTAAAAAAAAGTGAATATCAAAAAATTTACAAGTATCCATTATTTTAACTCTCTATATAATCAATAAATTATTTACTCGTATTTATTATAAATAATTTAATGACTATATATTTCCAATAATATATAAATATTTTATAATTATCAAATGTTATCATGGTCTAACTTATGTATGATTTTTAATATGGAGATATCTATTGAACACATTGACTTATTCGAAGGATGTCCTATATTTAAATCACGATGTGTTATACACATAATCTTTTGAGCATTACTAGATGAAATCAAAATATTATGTTAAAATTTGAACATATCTAGTCACTTTAATGTACGCTATTATCATCATAATCATGTAATGAGATATCATTATCATATTACCAGATTTATTGGAGGGATATAACAAAACCATTAACCATATAATCATAATTCATTCATATGTATGACGAAATATCATTAAATCATGTATCATTTCAATATATCATATACTAGTATAATGAAAATGGGTATCATCATGGTTTAACCATCATAATAATTACAATCTTATGGAAGAATATAAATGGTATAGCTATCTCATATCCCTAGGGAGGCATAAATATACTTTATGGTTGTTGTCATAGATAAATATTTCATTAAAAGATGACTCGAACATTCATTGTGAATAAATCCTTTACATTTTTAAATATCTTATTTGAAATAAAAATAGAATTTTTTTTATTTTAAATCAACCCTAGATTATTATAAATAATTATTATTTGTAAATAATTTTCATGATGGTAAGAATATCCTTTCACTTCATATACAGAAAATGATCGCATGATTCTCAAATAATTATAAAAATGTTAAAATAAACCTTTTTTAGAAATCTATTCCTTAAAAATATTATAGTTAAAAATTTGTAACTAAAGTAAAAGGTAACTAAAATTACATTTCTGCAACATTAAAATTATAGGTAGTAAAATCTATAAAACTATTTTTAATAACATATACATGGAAAAAATGTTTATCGACCAAAGTGTAAACAATGTTAGTTTTTCTTTCAAAACAATTTAGATTATTTTTCAAACTAATGATAGAAAAATGAAATAAAAAAATTAAAATTAAAATTATAACCAAAGGATACATATATATATATATATATATTAAATGATAAGGTTTATATAATTTTATTCATTGTAAATTTAACATAAAAATCTCTAAAAGAAATATGGTTGTATCATAAATCCCTTACATTTAGTCTCATATTACCTCATTGGTGTTTAAACCACATATATAATAAATATATATTTATTAAAATTAAATTATCTAACAATATTCTTGAATAAAATAATAAGAAACATTCCTTTACAATTTATAATTATCATTTTATTAAAAATTCATCAATAAAATTGTAATTTATGTGAAAATAGTTATATTCATCATTTTTTATCTATTTGATAATTCTGTTACATTTTCACTGATAGTGGTTTCATATAATCTAGAATAGTAATAATTAAATAAGTATCATATTTTTTAATTATATAAACCTTTATTGTCATTCACATAAGGCATTGATGAAAAATTAATTAGATAACTTCCTAGATAGAGTAGTCCATATGTATGCCTGGGTGTTGTTTCTACATTATGATGGATATAAAAAAATGGGAAAATTTTAATTTACCATTCTAGAATCATAATTATAATATAAATATAATATATGTCCAATAAGTATATACTTATTATCATCCATATAAATTTAAAATGAAATAGGAATCAAATGATATCATGGAGTATGTATTCCTCAAATATGCATGACTGATGTTATCATTTCCCCAATAAGGGATGATAAGAGGGAGTATAAGATGTTAGGTTTGTTAGTTTAATTCATATATATAACATTTATATATTAAATACTTGATAATTAAAAATCATGAATGACTCTGATGGAAAATAAATCACATCACTATGTTGAGGCAATAATCCACACTTACACAGGAGTGATAATTTTATTTCACATTTTATTGATAGAATCTAGAAATGGTTTAACCATAATATTAATGAAATAAAATCATATTAATGATACATTTTATATTATAACTTAGGCATTCATAGGCTTGTATTACGATCAAACCAGGACCTCGATGTTTTGTTTTGGGTATTTAGGACTATAATATTATATATAATTAATAATATAATGTTATATTTCAATATAGAGAAAATGGGATAGGTTGCGTCCATTTATAAGTGGGGATAATACACATGTGGAAATTTTCTAAATATTAAAATACATTATTTTTTTCTCAATACAAATTCCTCATAAATTTGTAATATTATAATTGGATATGTGATAGGGTCTAAATATGATCATTTAATTGAATTTAGTAATGTTTATGGTCATTTCATCCCTTATCTATTTTGTTTAACCCCTCCTTCACCCATTTTAACCTTTATCATAGTAATTATTTTTTACCTCGATTATGAAACATAATTAAAAAAAATTGGAAAACCATATTAAATATAAGAATTATTATGAATAAAAATATGTATTATTTTATAAAATATTAAATTCCAATATTTTTTCATGATTCATTTAAAAATAACTATACAAAAAATTTAAATTGTAATTAGAAAAATGAATTTTATGTATTAAACTATGTTTATCCTTACAATGTAAATCCTATTAAACTCTAATTAAAATACATTACTAGATATTTTATAAAACCATTTAATTAAAAATAGTAATTAGTAATAATTTATTTAATGAATTACTATAATGAAATTATGTGCATATAAATAGTTTATTCATAAAATCGTCACTTTTTACATTGAAATAATTTTTTTATTATCTAACCAATTGAAAACTCATGAATTAATTTAATAAATATATAAATAATAATTCATAATAATTTATATAGTATTATTCATACCATCAAATCCAATATATTGTGATAATTATGACATTGAACAATAATAATTCAAAAATATTTCACATTTTTTGAACTATGTGTTGCATTTTCAAAAATCTATCAGATAAATAAATTTTATAAAAAAATATATTAAAAAATAATGGGGTGATACATAGGAAAAATGATTGATTGCAGTTTTTGAATATAAAATATCTCATAAATATTATACTTATGTAGTAAATTATATTTTATTATTATCCCTATAATGTGGTGAATGAAAATGAATCAGGTTTCCTTCTAAATGAGGTAGTATGTAGAATAAAAGAATGATTGTTTGTATTTTATTAACAGAAAATGGAAAATTGGATAATTCTTGAAATTTCATTATGATAAAATTGAACTAAAATAATAATAAATATTTTGTCATCGTAAAATGGTTTTATGGAATTTTTGGTAGAAGAAATGAAAAAAATTGAAAATAGTAGGGAGTAGTTAAACATTTATACTTCACATAATAGATTATCTTCATTGAAATGGAGTTTAAGCCTTTATGATATGGTCCTTTTGAGAATAAATAAACCTAGTGAAGGGTTAAAATAATTATTAGGAGATTTTTTTTAGATTTTTAACTAATCAAATTGGGGTTTTTTGTGAGGTAATGTGAGGAGAAGGGTGACCATTTTATAAGTTAGAAGGTATAACATTTTTGTAAATACCAAAAACAATTTAATATTGGGTAGTTAATCTCAAGGAAATTATATCTAAAATTGATAAATAATTGAAAAAAATGGATAAGTATAATTAAGGTGTCATTCATACCTTTTCAAACATGTTCTAAACATTTGTGTGGTCCATCCCACTTAGTTAAACCCTTTTTATGGATTTGGATACTTTCTAATTTAAGTAGTTTTTACCAAATCAACATAAACATTACACATGAAAATAAATTTTCCCATATAAAATAATTTTGACCTAGCTATTCCAATTTTTAATTTTTTTATAAAATTAATAATGATGAATAAAAATAAATTTAAAATTTTAAATGTATAATGTTTTATAAACAATTATTGGAAAATATAACCTATGTTGTAAAATGTAAAATATGGTTTTGTAATTAAAAAAATATAATTCAACTTATAAAACAAATATATAGCCTTATAAAAATGTTTTATAAATCTATAATTTACAATTATATATAAATAATGTACTAAAATTCATGTTAAGAGTGAAAAAGTATTTTTCACTGTTGACATACAAAATATTTTTATAAAAAATTATAAAACATTAATAGTGACATGTATATTAGAATAATATTTTTTTTTGAAATTGAAATTTAAAAATTAGAGAAAATGTTTTTTAATGGAAAATATATTATATATATATATAATAATTTTGTTTAAAAAATCCCTTATTAAACAACATGTGATTTTAATATTATTTCATATAATTTTATAAATAATTGAATATAGATATATTATTTTATAAATATAAATATTAAATATTATAAAAATATTTTATCTAAGATAATTATTATTTATTCAAGTAATTCAAAATAACCTTTTTAAAATGGATCTTCATAAGGTATACTGTTTAATCAAAGAATATAATTCACAGATATATATATATATATATATATATATTACTTGATTTTTTTGTTTTAGTCTACTAATAATTATATTATTGATGGACTTTTAATATATCTAAGTTCATTTAAGTTGGATGATGTCGTAGTTTAGTGTTGTGTATGACACAATATATTGATGATAATATTAATTTAATGGGTCCATAAAATCATTTTCTTATATGGTTTTCCATAATAACAGCCTCAAACACCTTATTTATAGGCATGCAACACCCAAAAGTTCAAAAATATTCATTTCAAAATATCCTCTCTAATTAAATCATGGATATTTTAGTTAATAGATTTAAATTTATTTAAAAGTATAAAAAAATATGTACCAGTACATAATTTCATGAAATGAAATTTACAACTAAAAAATATAAGAAAAAACACTATATTATAGACATTTCAGACATTGGTCTATACAATTAGATAAATACAAATTATTACGTAAATTAAAAAACATCAATGATCCTTTATCTTTTAATAATTACCTGAATCATGAAATTACTGAACATACCACCCCTAATTGAGAAATATAACACTCCTGTATAAAAAATTAATTCTTATGTTAGTAATTATATAATGAATCAAATTAACATAAAGTGTTAATTTTACTAAAATTGATGTCAATTTTCAATAAAAATACACACTTATAGTTATTTGGGTCACACCATGCATCATACTAAGATTTTTATTATTCCAATAGGTCTCAAATGACTTGTGGATCATTGTACCAAAGTATCAAAACAATATGAATGTCTGCTCAGTTTTGAGTAGGTCGGTTGTATTTTTTTTCTAAATTGCCATTTTAAACTAGATATACACACTTTTGACTCATTATGATCACATGATGTGCCAGTTTGATGTGAAACAGATTCCAACAAGTCAAAAGTTACTTTTGAATAATTTTCATGAATTATAATGAAAATTCAAGAGCGTTTGATCAGTTTTAGTGAGTGACACTTTTTTAACTTAAATGTCAATTTTAAACGGATAGCGGACACTTTGAGTCATATCGGGCACATAATTTATCAAAATAAGGTGAGTCTGATTCTTACATTTCAAAAATGACTTATGGATAGTTATCATACATTATAAAAATAATCCAAATCTGTTTTCTTGGTTTTGAGTATGGTAATTTTCCATTATACTAAATTTGATAAGAATTTTAAATAAAAATACGTACTTTGATTCATACCTATCACTTTGTATGTCAGATTTAGGTGTAGTTGATACCAACACATCCCAAATAGCAAAAGGGTCATTTTTATAACGTTTTATTACCATATGAATGTTTTTTCTAGGTTTTGAGTTTGTCACATGCCTTTTTCACAAAAATGTCTTTTTAAATATGAAACATGCACTTTGAATCTTACCAATAAAATTTGTGCATTAGATTTAGGTGTGGATGATTAATACACATCAAAAATGACTTATAGATCTTATTCATAATGGATTTTAACAATTTAGTTAATTTACTAGGTTTTGATTAGTTTTGTTGGCCATTTTACTAAAATTGATGACAATGTTAAATAAAATGATGCACTTTGAGTCGTAACTATCACACCATGCGTTAGATTTAGTAGAGATTGATTCCTACATGTCACAATTTATGTATGGATATTTTTTCTAATGTTTCAAAATAATATTACTGTTTTTGCTCAGTTTTGAGTATGCCATGTGAATTTTTTACTAAACAGTCATTTAAAAATTAAAACACGTTCTTTGACTCAAAAAGATCACATTGTGTATTGGATTGAGGATAAGATGATTCCTACAAATCAAAAATGTCTTATGGATTATTTTTCTAATGTATACAAACAATGTGGACGCTTGTTCTCATTTTTTAGAAGGTCGGTTGGACTTTTTACTAAAATTGATGTTAATTTTAAATAAAAACACACATTTTGAGTCATTCTAATCACACCATGCATCATATTGATGTGTGACTAATTCCTACACATCCCAAATGATATATGAATCATTTTAATATAGCTTCATAACAATATGAATATTTTTATCACTATTTTGAGTATATCACATGTCTTTTTTACTAAAGTTTAATATTAAAATTGAAACATGTAATTGGACTCATATCGGTCACATTGTGTATCATATTGAGGTGAAAATGATTAATAAACATCACAAATGACTTATGGATAATTTTCATAATGTATTTAAATAATATAAATGTGTTTTTTAAATTTTTAGTTGGTTAGATGGCCTTTTTACTAAAATTAATGTTTGTTTTAAACAAGAAGATGAAATTGAAGTCATACCTGTCCCACCGTGCACCAAATTGAGATTTAGCTGATTCATGAAAATATAAAATCACATATGGATTGATTTAATAAATTATCAAATTAGAATCAACGTTTTTATTATTTTTGAGTATGTTAATTTTCTTTTGGATAAAATGTCATTTTTAACGTAAAACACACACTTTGACTCATACGGATCAAATCGTGTATTTGTATGATGTGATACCAATTAATAAACATCACAAATGATTTATGATTTGATTCTCTAAATTATAAAAAAAATCCACGAATTTTTTCTTTTTTTTAGTGGGTGATTCTTTTTATTAAAAATGTGAATTGTAAACTGCTAATTGACAGATTGATTCATATTGGGCACATCAGGTAACTAATTTAGGTGAGGATGGTTCATACATGTTACAAATGACTTATGGATTGTTGTATTAAAGTATCAAAACAATTATTAAGAGTAATAATAATAAATAAATAAATTAAAATCCAATATAAATTAATACATTAATTTTATTGAAAATTATTTTATTGTGAAAATATCAAAATTACCTCTATGATTGAATAGTATAGGGACCATGAAGGAAAGTGATTAATCTCAACACTATAGGGATAGATGGTTTTTATGGAGAAAATTTCTATTTATGTTTTGGTGAAGAAAGTCATTAAAGAGGTATAGAGCACCCCAATGGAACAAAAGAGTCCAACTGTATAAGAAAACAATTATTATGTGAGTAATAATAAAAAGAAACAAATTAAACATAAATATGAAACAATAAATTAATTAGATGGTTAGTGATTTTATTTTGAAAAAATCATGATTAAATCTATAATTGACCATAGATATCTATATTTCACTTCCTACAATGATAGTGGATGTAACATGAATGAAATTATTAAATAAACCACTTTAGGGGTGAAAAGGATTTAAGGGAGAAGAATCTTGTGGATGTTTTTTTAAAGAAAGGCATGAAAGATTGATAGAGCACCCCAAATCAAACAAAATAATCCACATGTATAATGGAAAAATTTATACGAGTAATACTAAAAAAAATAAATTAAACATAAAGATGAATTGATACATTATTTTTATAGTAAATGATTTTACTAGGAAAATATCAATATTACCTCTATAATTCTATAGTGGAAGAATCGTTTCCCTTCCTATAATGGCAGTGAAGTTAACTTGATAGAATGTGATAAATGAATGTTGGGGTAAAATTGTTTTTAGGGAGAAGTAGTATGTGGATGTTTTGGTATACAAAGACATTAATGATGGATAGAGCACCCCAACATGAACAAAATAATCCACCTATATATGAAAAAAATTATTACATTAGTAATACTTAAAAGAAATAAATTATACATAAATATGAAAGAATTCATTAATTCTATACGCAATGATTTAATTGTGAAAACAACAACTTTCTATGATTGAGTAGAGATATCATCATTTCCCTTACTTAAATGGAATGACACATGGACATAAAAATTCTTAAAGAAAAAAGACTCTTCAAAGAATAATGAAAATTAAATTAACATCAATTATATAATTTTTCATTATATTTGAGAAATTATATCGTAAAATTACTTTTACAATTTTTTCAGAGTCTTTCCTTTATTATAGTTTGTTCTACCAATGGATTGGTAATATCATCATGTTTATAAGATATCGTCTACATGAGTAGTGAAAAAATTATTTTAGATTATGTTAATACAATTGAGAATATATAATATAATTAGAAAAAAAGTTATTATATTATGAAACAATTTTACCTTATCATTGAATACTCTTTATTTTTTAAATGGTATCAAGGATTTGGTTCCTCTATCGAGAACCCAAATTCAGGCTTAATGGTCCCCTCTAACATACAAGACATTGTCTACATTGGGACCGACATGAACGGAATGTGACGTCTCCTTGAAAGGGTCATCCTCAATTGAATTATCATATAAATCAACAGTTGTTTTAATATCTAGTAGAATAATTGACCAATTCTTGTTTTTTGGATCAAAGATGTAAAATATTTTTACTCCTTATGACTAAATTATGAACGACTCATCTTTTTCCACATCCACACAAAAATTCACCTTTACAAATCCCATTTCATCAACTTGTTGTAACACCCAAATGTTTTTATTAAATAATTGAGTTAAATAATTTTTATTCTTCATTATCTTTATTTACAGGCAATCATTATTTTAAATGAACCGCAAGATGCCCTTATTATAAAATTACTGTTAAATCATAGCTATTAGGTTAGCAGGAATAATTAAAACTAACTTATGAAAATGTATTATGAATTCTTTGGCTGTCAATTATTTATTAAAAATATAAATCAATTAGATATTTGTATTTTTGAGTTAATTGATTTTTTTAATGGAATAAAATATTTTTGATCTTCATCCAATGGATATTTTAGTCATAGGGTATGAATAAAACCCAATTTGATGTATAAAAACCTATTTTTATTTATTTTTTATTTTTAAAACATTGAATGGAGAACCCATTTTAAATTAATATTTTCACACATTAATATTTTTTATATGAAAATATAAACATTTTATTTTTAATTGGGATATAAAAATTTACTTTGGATAAATTTCTAATAACTTTCATATTTTGATTCATAGTAAAAATAATATAAATTTTAATTAAAAATCACAATTTTCAATGAGATAATTTCTATGGTAAAAATATAATATTTAATGGTTGTAAAGTATATGTATAATATATTTTTATCATTAAATATAATTAATTTTATTAGAATTATTTTTACATTGAATTCATAGGTAAAAAATTTCAATCTTTTGCAATGTTTTAACTTTTAAAGCCCGTTTCTCAACAAAAAAAATTATCATTAAACTAATTTACACAAATTTTGAGTTTTTAATTTTGAAAAAATAGACTACATATTTGGAATCCATAGGTCCAAATAATTTTAATAGTCTAATTTTATAATTGGGGATTATGAATAGTACCATTGGTAATAATTTTTTTACCGTGGTTAATGGTAAATCATGTTTTAAGGGTAAAAATAACATTATAAAAATATGTTAACACCTATAAAAAATCCTATTGGATGACTAAATTCAACCCTTATAATTTATTTTTTGAAATGGAATCACTTTATGGCCACTTACCTATTAATATGACATGAATGTAATAAAAACTAATGAATGTGACAAAATGTCACATTCTCGTTTTATATAGGTATATTATTATTAATATATGGATAGCTAGGATATAATATCAACTATATATAATCTATAGAAATATATTATAATTACCTACATTATAGGAATTTATTTATTATTTTTAGAGATTATATATTTAACAATAATGATGACACAATAGTGATGTAGGAATTATTTAATTAACAAGAATATCTAATAAAGGGTTTTAGAAATATTAAAATCAATATCATATAAACTAATTAAATTTGATAATGAATTTTATATTTGACTATGACATGTAATGAGTGCATCAAATATTTATTTGAATTTATCTTCTGTGTGAATTTTATATAATGTCAAATTAATTAATAGTGTCAATATTGACAGTACTCAAATTTTATAAAAATAACATTTTATTAAATTATTTAAAAATACTAAAAAAATTAAAATATTAAAAATTTATAATTATAAGGTCTAAAATTTCATTATATATCCATTTATGTTCAATTAATACCATATAAGTTTATATTTATAACAATTAAACATTTAGAATGTTATTACCCCAATAAAAATTAAATAGAATAACTAAATGTTATTTAAAATGATAATGCTTAAATTGATATAAAAACTTGTCTGAAATTTATTGGTTTATTTTATGGAAACTCTATCTCATATAATCATTAAAATTTTGAATTTTTGGTGGATTTTAGGTGGGTTTTATTTTATAATAATATAATAGTTTTGAGGCTTCCAAAAGTGCCCCTCACCTCCATTATAAAAGAGAACCTCCTCCATCACCTATTCACTTTATATGGAGCCTTCATGATTGTCCACCCCATTCCATTTTTCATTATAAACTTCCCATATTTAGTAATAGAGGTTCTGGTCATCTTCATAGAACATATCTACTTCCTCAAGAGATAATTTAAAGGATGCACCGAGGAAGAGGTAATCTATTCTACTGATTGGTTCAAATTTATTTTTTCTTCTACTTCCTATTCATTAGTTTTTTCATTATAAAGTAACAACAGAAGTATCAATAATATAATTATATGTTATTATTAATATTAAACAACCCTATTTCACATTTAATCCATCTTATGAAAAACATAATCATCACACGTGTGAACGTACGGTCTACCGTCTCTACACCGTGGTGCAATTTGTCTTTCACAATCACCTTACATGGATGAGTATAATGGTGGAAATAATAAATATATATTATTATTATAAAATGATACTAATTTTAAGATATTATACACCATCCAATTCAATACCATTAAAAAATTAAGGGAACAACATCATCACTCGTGTGTATGTACGACTTACCATCTCCACAGTGTAATGTGATTCGTTCTAAATAATATTCATTAAAGAATGATTTTATAAATGATTTCAATGAATAAATATTATATATATTATACTAATAGAATTTTTTAAATGATATAACTATATCATAAAAATAGTAATACTAACTTTTCCAGAAAAACATGCATAAGATCATAAAGCAGTTAAAACCAAAATAACGAGTAAAAAGAAATATGCCTAACAAACAGAATAAAATATGATCATAAATGTTATCCTAAAAATTATTATTATTCTGGAATAAATTATAACCGTTATTTAAATAATTATACAGGATTTTTGGATACATACAAAGCATATCAGACCTGTAGTAAGGGATAACTTTAAAAATCTCATTTTTATCGGAGATTATTTATTAGTAAGTAGTTACTGGGGTTTAATTATCATCCACATCCATGTTTCCTAAATATGTATTTAAAAATATTATTTATATTTATTTATTATTTTTAAAAGTTAACTTTACCTATTTTAAAATTTTTATTAAATGGTATGAATGATATCTTTTTTTGTTTTTGGTACGAGTTAATTTTTTACTTTTTCGCAAAAATATGAGAAGAATGTTTTTTAACATGTACGACATGAATGAATTTTTACACTGTCAATATTCCTTATTTACATGAATAATTCCATACAATATGACAAGGTTATTTTCATTGAAGATGATTTCTTCTATAATTTTATGTCATTTTGAGGAAGGAAAACGTTTTTGAAGTATAGAAGATATTTTCCTCAGGAATTTATTTCTAGTGTTTTCTCAAACAGGGTTATATTTCTAACCATATTAAAACTATTATTTCATTGTGTTTATGATTGTATTTTATATAATAAATCCTTTTGTTTTATATAAATTGCGATTGAATGATTTTTAAGAAACCGATTTGATTTAATGGATTCTGACCTGGTGAATGTTTTTATGTTTTTGTGGAACACATAAGAGTGTTTTCATTATGAGATGGGTTATACCTGTATATCCATAAAATTAATTGGGTAAATATATATCTATCATGATATTTACATGACTGGAAATGTAATAAATCTGGTTCAGGAATATAAGGTTGGAATGAGGAGTGAACTCGGTTCTGTAATGGACTCTGTCCATTATGATGGTCTTGGAAAAGAACCTTGACTAATATGAAATGATTTTATATTCTTATTTGTTTATAATAAAAAATTTCAGGTCTAATGTTATGACTATTGGGATTACATTTCTCTTTTATAAATTTTCCCATGACATAATATTATGGTATTTTATATACTGGATAACATTTTCAAATGATATGTTCTTATGAATATGATATGATTGATATTTCCTCTATTTACCCTTGTTGATCATTTGAGATCACCCATTCATAAGATTCATTTCCAGAGGTCATTAAGAAATTTATTAAGTATGATATGCCAAAAAGTATTATTGTTACGATGAAATAAATTAGAGACAATGTAGATGTTTTATGAACCCTTTTTTTATGATTCATAGTTTCTATAGACACTATACATATATAGTCCTATTATGGTTTTGATATATTATGTAATGATTATAATTCAATTTTTATGTAATATCCATTTATGAAAACTATGGGCCTTTATAGTTGGTATAAGATAAAATTTATAGCTAACCTTTGGAACTAGTATGAGAGAACATTAGTAATAACCCCAAGGATGTATCTATGTATATGTTATAATCATAAACTAGTGTTTTAGAGATGTTCGTGAATAATGCAGGATAAAATCTAAGGTATCCTAAAATGAAATTTTATTCTTGATTATAAAATTTTCTTATTATGATTTTTGTTGTTCAAACTATTCTTCTTGGTTTTAGTCAATGGATGGAACCTGAAGAAACCTTGTTAATTATGAATGTGATGGGAAATGTAATGATTACCCTCTATGAAACCAAATGTTTTGTGAGATGGAATCAAAAATATTTTAACTGTCATCACACAACTTTATAAATCTATGAATCATGCTGGACTTCCAAATAATAAATGAAAGGAGCAACATTCTGTTGCCTCCTTAATGAGGAAGCGTCCAGCTTCATTGAGTGGGTTTTCTGATCTATTAGTGGATGAATAATGGATCAATACCACTGAAAATATATTTTCCGTTCTAAAATATACTAAACATGATATATTCATATGATTAGTATATCGTTTGGAAGGTGAAGCTGGTCAATGGTGGAATCTTATCAAGAGTATGAGGGAAATAGATAAAATTATGTCAATAAAATTGGATGAGTTTAAGAACTTATTTTTCTATAAGTATATTCTTCATATTCTTCAATAAAATATGGATAAGGAGTTCCTTGATCTTAAGAAAATGTATGATATATCGGTTGGTACCTATGTAGAAAATTTTACAAGACATTGAAGGCACTCTTCTTGAATTATTATCCAACCTGAGAGTAAAATTTATTGATTCTTTAGTGTCATAAAACCAAGTATCCAATGGGAATTTTCCATAAGGGACATCAATAGTTATGAGGAGATTGTTTGATGTGCTCTAAAGGTTGAGATGGATATTGGAGTGACCCACTAGTCATGTGGGTATGATAAGAAGTGAAAAATTGAATTCAATGAAAAATATTTAGACCAAACTGAAAGGAAGATGTGTTTTCCCTTATGCTCAAATTTTGGAATGAAACATAGAGGTAATTTTCTTATAGGGACAAGTAAATTTTTTTAGTGTGGAAAAGAAATTCATCGGGAAACTGAATGCCAAAGTTATGGGAAAATTATGTCCAATTATGTTAAAAAAGAAAAGGCTACACAAAATTAACCTCCTACAAATAAATGATACAAGTGAAAGGAAATGGGGAATTATGCTAATCAATTCCCTAATCCAAGGGTTATTTATGATTATTGATGCCAAAAAAACTCTTAAGTAAAATGGAAAAGGAATGCCACATGGAATCTCTATCGATGATGTGGAGTGCGATAATGAAGTTTTGGAAGGTACACTTACCATCCACTCTAAAGTAGAAAATGTTTTCTTTAAATATGGATCCACCAACTCTTTTATTTCTAAAGAATTATCTAAGGGTTTCTCTGTGTTACCTCAACAATTAGATGTTATGTTAGCTGTGACAAATCTAAATGTCACAACAGTCATATCAGAATTTTATAATTCCTCTCTAGTTGAAGTTTGTGAGAAAGGGATTCCTAAAAATAGTGTTATCCTTCCTATAATAGAATTTTATGTGATTCTTTTCATGGATTGGACTTCTCTATATGGAGCTCATATCAATGTCCATGGAATGGATGTAACATTTCATATTCTAGATCAATCTATGTTCATCTATCGATGCAAGGATGAATATGACCTTATAGTAGAAATTTATTCCATATTATTGGTATTGATACCAATAAATGAATGTTATTTATCAAAAATGTATGAGGAGAATCTCATGATTAAAAATACACCCAATGTACGGGAGTTTGATGATGTCTTTCTGGAGTAATTACCATGACTTCCACCAAATCGTGATGTTGAGTTTTCAATAGAACTCATACTGGGTGATATGCCTATATCAAAGAAACCTTATAGAATGACCCCAATTGATTTTTTGGAATTGAAGAATCAACTCAAAGTGAATCTTGATAAAGGATTCATAATCCCTAATGTGTCAACTTTGGAAGCACTTGTTTTTTTTTTGTGTGAAGAAGAATGATAGATTAATGAGACTTTTCATTGATTATCAAGAATTTAACAAGATCACCATCAAGAACAAATATCCCATTCCATTCATGGATTTATTATTTGACCAACTGCACAGAGCTCAAAACATTTAAAAGATTAATATTCATTCAAGATATCATTAATTAAGGGTCAAAAAAGAGGATATACCAAAGACAAAATATTGTACCAGGTTTAGAAAATATGAATTCATAGTGATTCCATTTGGTCTTAATAATGACCTCTCTATCTTTATGGATCTAATGAATAGATTCTTTATAGAAAATCTTGATAAATTTGTGGTAGTCTTTATAGATGATATTATTTTATATTCAAAGAGAAAGGAAGAACATGAAGATCACTTCAAGATTGTACTGAAGACCCTATGAAAGGTGAATCTTTATGCCAAAATTACCATGTGTGAATTTTTGTTTAAAAAAGAATTAATTTTTGTGTCACATAATCTCATGAGAGAGGATATCTTTGGATCCATTAAAAATAGTGGGTTTTGAAAGATTTTCAGGACCAACAACAGTAACTGTGATCCGATTTTTTCTTGGTTTGGTTGGATATTATATATGTTTTGTGAAATATTTTCACAATTATCTAATCCACTCACCATGTTGAATTACAATAGAGTTAATTTTATTTGGATAGAGGAATGTGAAGAGAATTTAAAAAAGTTAAAATATGGATTTCTAGTGCACTTGTTCTCAGAGTTCCTTATAGTGGATAAAGGATTATGATATATAGTGACGCATTCAAGAAGGGTATGGGGTGTGTTCTTGGAAAAAATGATATGGTGATAGGTTATGCCACATGACAGTTGAAAACCCATGGGTAAAATTATCCAACTCATGATTTTTAGTTAGTGGTGGTAATCATTGCATCAATGATATGGAGGTATTGTCATTTTGGTTAAAGGTGTGATATCTATAATGCTCATAAAAGATTAAAGTATATTTTCACATAGAAGGGGCTGAATATTATCCAAAGAAGACGGTTAGAGTTGATTAAAGATTATGACTACTCAATAAATTACCACCCAAGGAAAGAAAACAATGTGGAGGAGGTATTAAGTTGACAAGACCATGATAGCTTATCAATGATGAAGATCATAAAAGATCAAATATTTATGGATTTTCAAATGATGGATCTTGAAAGTTTAATGGAAGGGTAGAAATATTATCTCTCCCAAATGAATGTTAAACCACTTATACAAGTTAAGATTAAAGAGGCATATAAGGATGATGTAGTGTTACAAAATAATATGAGAAATGTTCCTGAATTCAACAATGATTGTGATTAAATAATAAGGTTTAGGAACATGGTTTGTATTCCTCTGAAACCAAAATTAAAGATAGAGCTATTGTATGAGGTTCAATGTTATTAATTCTCTATTTACCCAGGGATATGAAATAGTACTTCTGGTGGGATGGCATGAAAATAGATGTCGCCAAATATGTCTCTCGTTGATTGATTTGTCAACAAGTTATAGCTGACAGACAGAAGTCAAATGAAATGTTACAACCATTAACTATACCAGAATAGAAATGGGAAACCATCACTATGGACTTTTCATCGGTATTCCCAATATATCTAAATGAAATAATGATATATGGGTTATATTTGATCGTCTTACGAAGTCAGCGCTCTTCATTTCTATTATAGAGGTTTTAAATATTGATTATCTTGACAGGATATATTTAATGGGTTTTGTAAGATTACTTGGAGTACCTCTTTCCATTATATATGATTGGGATCTGAGGTTTACTATGATGTTCAAGGAAAGACATTAGCATGCTCTGGATATAGATTAATGTTTCATCGCATCTTACCTTCCCCAGATAGATGGTCAGTTTGAGAGGACAATTCAAACACTAGAAGATATATTGAGAGCTTTCTCTATGGATTTAAAATGTGGTTGGGATCAACACCTACCATTGGTGGTATTTTCTTACAATAATAGCTTTCACACGAGTATTCAGATGGCACCTTATAAATCCCTCTATGGAATGAAGTGTAGAACACTAACTTACTGATATTAATTTTAAGAAAGAAAGCTATTAGGACCTAATCTTGTTGATTAAATGGAAGAAAATTTTATATCTATCAACAACACAAAAGAGCATCTCAAATCCAAATAAAAGGTTATGATAAAACCTAAAGAAAAGACCATGAGTTTGAAGTGGGTGATAAGGTGTTCCTACGAATATCTCTATGGAAGAGAGTAATGAGATTTGGAACGAATGGAATTTCGATCTATATGTATATCAGTTCTATTGAAATTCTATATCATGTTGGAAGGTATCTTACCGACTGCTGCTTCCGCCGAATCTCCCTCAATTTCTTGATTTGTTCCATGTATCTCTACTGGGAAAGCACATACTCAATCTTTCACATGTACTAAGCTTAGAATTCATACAATTGGATTAAAAACATTCTAATGAAGAACAAATAATAGAGATTCTGGATCGAAATGAAAATGTTGTACGAAACAAGTCCACTCACTTGGATAAAGATTCATCGATGAACCTCCAATTTGAAAAAGCAACACGGAAACTTGAGTATATTATGAGGGAGAGGTATCATCATCTATTTGTTTCCAAGTGATGAATTTTAATGGTGAATTTTAGTGTAACGGGGGAAGATTTTAACACTCGAATGTTTCAATGAAAAATTTTCATTAAATAATTTTTATTCTTTAGTAGATTTATTTTCATGAAATTGTTATTTTAAATGAACTATGAGATACCCATATTATAAAATTTCTGTTATAGCCTAACTATTATGTTAGTGGAAATAATTATTACTAACTTATGAAAATGCATTGTGAATTCTTTGGCTTTCAATTATTTTTTAAAAATATAAATCAATTAGATATTTTAATTTTTGAGTTAATTACTTTTTTAATGAAATAAAATATTTTTAATCATTATCCAGTGGATATTTTATTAATAATATATGAATAAAATCTTGTTTGATTTATAGAAACCTATTTTATTACAGCTTTGAATGGAGAACCCATTTTAAATTAATATTTTTACAAAGAAATAATTTCTATATGAAAACACTAGCATGTTATTTTGAAGAGGTATAAAAAAATTACTTTGAATATATTTATGATATTTTTTCATTACTATCATATTTTGATGAATAATAATAATTACCTTAATTTTAATTTAAATCAAATTTTTTAATCGAGGTAATTTATATTGTTATATTAAAATATTTAATCATTTTAATGTAAAAATATAATATATTTTTACCATTAAATGTAATGTGTTTCATTATTATTAATTTTACATTATATTCATTGGTAAAAACATTTCAATCGTTTACAATGTTTTAACTTTTAAAACCTGGTTTTCAATAATTAGATTTATTTTCAAGTAATTACAGAATCTTATGTGAATTGGATTTTGAAAAATGGACTCTATTTTATGAATTATTAGGTCCAATTTATGTTAATTGGATACATTTATTTTTGGGCATTATGAATAGTAACTTTGGTAATTATTTTTATTACCATAGTTGAAGGTAAATCGGGTAATTAAGGGTAAAAATAATACTATAAAATTACATTAACACTTGAAAAAATTATATCGCATGACTAAATTCGACACTTATCATATATTGTTCGAAATTGAGTTACTTTATTGCCACTTACCTATATTATGACATGAATGTAACAAAAAGTAATGAATGTGACAAAATTTCATAGTCTCATTATATATAAGTATATTAATTTTAATATATAGATAATTAAGTGTTAATTGAGAATATAGATTCTATCTAGAAATCTATAAGAATTACCTACAAAATAGTAATATATTTATATTTTATAAATATTAAATAATCACCATTAATGATGACACAATAGCGATGTAAAAATAAGTTTATTAATAGAAATATCAAATAAATTGGTTAATAATTTTATAAAAAATAACATATGAACTAATTAATGTTCCATATGAATTCTTTAGGGGACTATGATATGTTAATAGTGCATTAAATATTTTGTTTTGAATTTATATTATGTGTTAATTTTATTTAAAGTCAAATAAATGAATAGTTTTAAAATTGACACTATTGACATTTTATAAAAACAACTTTTTATTAAATTATTTAAAAATCAAAAACATATTTAAAAAATTACAAGGAGACAATTATAAGGTCTAAATCATCATAAAATATCAATTTATTGTCAATTAACACCATATAAGTAAATATTTATAACCATTAAATATTTAGTATATTATTACCAAAATTACAATTAAATAGAATAACTAAGTGTTAATTTAAATAATAATGATTAAAATGACATAAAAACATGTCATAAATTTATTGGATGATGAGATAACAACCCTATCTCGCCTCATATATAAAATTGGAATGTTTTGGAGGATTTTATGTGGGGTTTTATTTTAATACAAAATAACAGTTTTGAGGTTTCCAAAATTGCCCCTCACCTCAATTATAAAACACTGCTGGAAATTTTATCTTTACCAACAGTATAAAGCCATTGGTAATGGCTGGACAACTGTTGGTATAAACAATACCAATAGTTTAACAAACCATTGGGTCTTGAGCTGTAGGGATAGACATATCTCTATGGTTCTATGAGAACCTCTAGGATATATCTGAAAAATTGAGTATATACCAACAGTTACAATAAACCTTTGGTATAAATGTTTACAAACAGTTTAAAACCATTGGTAATAGAAAAATATCATCTCTATACCAACGGTTTACAAAACCTTTGTTATAGACTTTTACCAATGATTTCCCCCAAACTGTTGGTAAATATCAAGTAAAAATATCGATGCCAATGGTTTACATAATGTAGGTATATACTTATACCAACGGTTTACATAAAACCATTGAGATAGGTTCTACATTTACACATATTCCAATGGTTGTAAACTGTTGGCATATACTTTTTGTATATGCTGCAACAAGACAACTTACTGGCCTACACCTATGCACCTTAATCAATTCCACCAGCAGGCCTGTAGAATTCATACACAACAGAATATATATAGGGGGTTGGGGTCCATTCAGAATACCTAAAAAATTCTCAATACTTGCATAATACATACAGAATTCTTTATGAATACATACAGAATTCTATATGAATACATACAGAATTCTATATGAATTCATACAGAATTCATACAAAACATAATTCATAAAGAATTCTGAATACCTCCGACTCTGTATTTAATTACACTCTACACACATACAGAATTAACACATAATTCATATGGTAATTACAACATATATACACATACACAAAGTACACCCACACAACAAGTATACCCATACACCAGTAACACATAATTCATAAGACAACTAAATACATAAAGAATATGATTCTGATTTCAGGGGGTGGGGTTGTTTTCTGTTTTGGGGAGGTTGTCCAAGGGGGGTAGGGGTGTTCAGGGGGTGGGGGTGTCCGGGGGGATGGAGGTGTCTAAGGTGGTGGGGGTGTTCATGGGATTGTATAGGGGGTGGGGTCGTGTCCAGGGGGTGGGGTGGGGTCTAGGGGGTTGGGGGGCATTATAGGGGGTGGTGGTGTCCAGGGGGTGGGGGTGTCAAGTGGGTGGGGTGGTTTCTAGGGGGGGTCCAGGGGGTTGGGGGATGTCCAAGGGGGGTGGGATGGTGTCTAGGGGTGGGGATGGCTATCCATGGGGGTGGGGTGTCTCGGATTTGGGGGGGTCCAGGTGGTGGGGTGGTGAAAAGGAGGGGTTGGAGCCGTCCAGGGGGTTGGGGTATATAGGGGTGGGGGTGCTATCTAGGGTGGTGGGGAAGTCTATATATGGGGTTTCCAGGGGTTGGGTGGTTTCTAGGGGGTGGGGTGGTGTCCAGGGGGTTGGCGGTCTTTCTATGGGGTGGGTATAACGACCCATACTTTACATACATTGTTAATACTTCGAAATTGAAGCACACTTATTACAACATATGACAAAACCACAAAGGACCGTATAGGTATAGTGTCTTTAGAAACTGGGAAACATAAACAACTGGTTCATAAATCTTCTACAGTGTCTCCCATTTATTTCAACATATATAGGGTCCCTTTTAGCATATTCTACTTAATATCCATCTTCCTGACCTGGGGAAAAGAAAACATAAAAGGGTGAGCTCAAATGCTCAGCAAGGGCAAATAAAGGAAATAAAAATCATATCATATCTTTATGAAGATCAAAACCTGCAAAAAAGATCATAATATCTTAACATGGAATAAATCATAGAAGTGAAAATGAGATCCCCATAATCATAACATAAAACTTGAAACTTTGTGGCATGCACACATAATCATGGAAAATCTTTTCTTGTTAGTCATGACTCATTGCCAAGACTATCTTAGTGGACAAAGTCCCTTTCTGAACCGAGTTCACTCCTCGTTTCAGTCCTGTATCACAGAACCGAAATAACCTTCCGTTCCAGCCATGTCTATCTCATGAGATATAAAATCTTTACCCAATGCATTGGAGGGAGATATAGGTCCCACCCATCTTATAATGAATCCTTTCTTATGTGTGCCACATAATCATAAAACATACATCATCGCATAACACATGTAACAAAAATGGGATTCTTGAAACATCATGACATCATAAATAAATTCATATAATATAAAGGAATTCATAAACATAATTCCATCACAACATAGTCAAATCAATGTAAAAATATGGATAGAAACAGAACCCTTTATTATCTTAGATGGAAAATAATTTTGATAAAACACTTGAATTGAATTCTTGAGGAAAATATCCTTTCTTCTTCAAAATCAATTTCTTTTCAAAAAACATCATGCAATTTTAAAAGAAAGAGATTTTATTGAAAATAGTCATGAAATCGTTTAGAGGAAGCTTCATGAAAATAAGGCTTTATAAAACAGTATAAATCTGTTCGTGCCGTATAAGTTAAAAAAAACATTCTTCGTACTTTTGTCCGAAAAGTCAAAAAGTACCTCGTATGACAAAAGATTCCTTTCATAGATATTACTAAAAACTCACCGAAGGGTAAAAATGGATTTAAACAATTGTAGGTGGATGGAAAAAATATTACATATTGATGAAACATGGATGTGGATGATAAAATACACCCCAGTAAATACTTATGAATAAACAATCTCGGATAAAAATGAGATTGTGATATTTCCCTTACCTTAGGTCCAATTTGCTTTGTACGTGTCCAAACCTCCTGTATAATGGTTTAAATAATGTTATTGACTTATTCCAGAATCATACATATTGATATGATATCATATATGTTCATATTCTTAGCTTCTTGATAGTAATATTTCATGGTTACTTGTTACTCGGGTCTTTATTGCCTTTTGTTCTTATGCGTGTTTTTCCGAATACATTCTTATTCTTCTTTTAAGGTTATAGATTCCTTATATCCATAATGGTATTAGTGTAACATATATCATATTTATTCATTCAATTCATTTATATAATCATTATGAAATGAAGATCATGTAGAACGAGTCGCATCACATCGTGGAGACGGTATTCCGTACGTACACACGAGTGATGATATCGTTCCTATGATCGTGGAATTGTATTGGAGTATATATATATATATATATATTATTTCAGTATCAATATTACTTCATAATAATCATATATAGTTACTCATTACACCATTATACCCATCCTTGTAAGGTGATGGTGGAAAATAGATTACACCACGGCGTGGAGACGGTATTCCGTACGTACGCACGCGCGGTGATTTCATTTTTCCGTAGGATGGATAGAAGGTGAATTAGGGTTGTTTCATAATAACATATCAGTATGTAAGTAATACTGATGTTATTACTTTATCATGAAACAACTAAAGAAGAAGAAGTTGAAGAAGAAAGAAATTGAAAAGATCGGTAATGGATATTACCTCTTCTTTGGAACGCCTCTTTGAATCCTCCACTTAAGGAACTAAGATTGGTCTTTGGAGAAGACCAGGACCTCTAGGATTATTCTAGGGAAGTGGAGAGGAGAAAATGGCAGGGGTTGGCCGAGATTTAGTGCTCAAATTGGTGTGAGGAGGAGGGGGAGGAGGTGCCCTTTTATAAGGGAGGAGAGGGGCACCTTAGGAATATCTCAAAATATTATTTTATATTAAAGTCAAAATCAGTTTATAATGGTTCAAAAGGGTCTTATTTCGAAGCTAAAGTGGGGATGGGTCGAAATCCTATCAACCAATAGGATTTAGACAAGTTTATGGTATTATTTTAACCTTATCAATTAGATTTAACTCTAAGTTAATTAATTTAACTTTTACCGTGTCTTTTTGTTTTCTTTCACTATATGGTTAATACACTTACTATAACATGCCAAAAGAACCCCAAATTGTTTATTATTAATATATATATCCTTATCTAAGTCATTTTGCCGAACCTTAGATTTTTAGGAATAAAATAACAATTAATAATATAATATTTGATTTAAAAACTATTTTGTGTCAATTTTGACACTATTTGATATATGATTTTTGTGAAAGTCATAACAGAATTATATGTTCGAAACAAGTTGATTAAATCAACACTAATATATTATAGTAACCTAGAAAATTATTGGAATTCATAAAAAGTCTCAAATTACATTTATTTTGGTATTTATATTATCAATTTTGTCAATATTTCATTAATAAGATAATTACTACATCATCTTTGTGTCATAAATAAATTAAATTATTTGATGTCTAAAAATTACAAATAAAATACCATCATGTAGGAAATCTTTTTAGCTTTCTAATTAATATTTACAATTGAATTTATCTTATGTATAACCCCATATTAAAAATGATTTACTTATTAAACTTTGATTTTAACTATTTTAACCCTTCTTTAAATAAATTAATAATAAATGTCCTAATCTAATCCAAGTGGGCCTAAATGGTCATATTTTATTCCTAAGTTTGTTTTTGGTCGAATTACACTTGTCCAATAGAATTAGGACATGTGTTAGGGTAATATTAATATCATATTTACCCTTAGTTACCCTATTTACTATTAACCGCGGTAAAAAAAAGTAAAAAGTTACTATTCACCAAAAATTATTTTTATCTCATTGAACCACATTTTACTTACTGATATCAACCGTGTCTGTTGGATTTTCGAAATTCCATTCACAGAAGCGGTAAAATTAAGTTTTATGCAAAATTCAGTTTTTAACCTACCACGTAGTGGTTTCACTATTCATCAAAAATTGAAAGTTTTCAGAAAAATACCAAAATTTCACCCTAGGCTAATTTCGATATTCTGAGTCCAAAAAATGAAGTCCATTTTGAAAAATAAAATTTATAAAATTTCAAAAAGTGGTTATTACTATTCATAACGGCTAGTTTTAATAGCATATTGTTGTTTAGTGAAACTCGGTATTGCGTACGACGCAAGCTATCGAGGAAGGTCGCGATTGCGTGTAAAGCAAGCCAAGCAAGTGTTGTGTAGAAAAAGATCCCTTTGATGATTTATATAACATAAAAGTCTCGGGTGTTACATTCTACCCCCCTTAAAAAGAATTTCGCCCTCGAAATTCGTCACTTTGCAACAAACAGATGAGGATACTTCTCCCTCATCATATCCTCAAGCTCCCATGTAGCTTCTTCAAGTTGGTGGTTTCTCCATAAAACTTTCACCAAGCGAGTGGTCTTGTTTCGTAGGACTTTTTCGCTACGATCCAGAATCTCTATCGGCTGTTCGTCATAAGAAAGATCTTGCTCCAGCGGTACAACTTCTGAGCTGAGTACATGTGAAGGATCTGGTATGTACTTTCTCAGGAGAGATACGTGGAACACATCGTGAACTTGAGAGAGATTCGGTGGAAGCGCCAATCGGTAAGCTACCTTCCCAACACGATCCAGTATTTCAAAAGGACCGATATATCTAGGGCTCAACTTCCCCTTCTTTCCAAATCTCATAACCCTCTTCCAGGGAGATATTCGTAAGAACACTTTATCGCCCACTTCAAACTCTAGGTCTTTTCTTCGGTTGTCGGCATAACTTTTCTGTCGACTCTGAGCTGCTCTTATGTGTTGTTGAATAGATCTGACCTTTTCTGCCATTTCATCAACGAGATCAGGTCCTAATAGCTTTCTTTCCCCAACTTCATCCCAGCAAGTTGGAGTCCTGCATTTCTTTCCATAGAGAGCTTCATAAGGAGCCATCTGAATACTGGAGTGAAAGCTATTATTATAAGAAAATTCCACCAAAGGTAGGTGTTGATCCCAACCTCCTTTGAAATCCATAGAGCAAGCTCTCAACATATCTTCTAGGGTTTGAATTGTTCTCTCAGACTGACCGTCTGTCTGGGGATGATAAGCAGTGCTGAAACTCAACTCTGTATCCAGAGTATGCTGAAGACTTCGCCAGAACTTCGAGGTAAATCTCGGATCCCGATCAGATATAATAGAAAGTGGTACTCCATGTAATCTTACCACTTCCTTTACATATATCCTGGCAAGCTGATCTAGAGAGAAATCCTCTCTAATAGCAATGAAGTGTGCAGACTTTGTAAGACGATCAACTATGACCCAGATAGCATTATTGCCTTTGGATGTTTTAGGGAGTCCTGTGACAAAGTCCATAGTGATGTTTTCCCATTTCCATTCGGGTATGGGTAATGGTTGTAACATCCCCTTAGACTTCTGTCTCTCAGCTTTAACTTGTTGACAAACCAAGCATCGAGAGACATATTCAGCAACATCTCTTTTCATGCCATCCCACCAGAAGTACTCTTTCAGGTCCCTATACATCTTCGTGCTTCCAGGATGAATAGAGAATGAAGAACTATGAGCCTCATCCAGCAGCTCTTTCTTTAATTCGGGGATGGGAGGAACGCAAACCCGATTCCTGAACTTTATTATCCCATCACAATCAAGGTTGAATTCAGGAACATTTCTCACCTTCTTTTGTAACTCGACATCTTCTTTCTGTGCCTCTTTAATCTTAACATGTATAGATGGTTGAACATTCATTTGAGAAAGATAAGATTTTTCCCCTTCCATTATAATTCCAAGATCCATCCTTTGTAAATCCATAAATATTGGATCTTTTGTGATCCTCATCATGGATAAACTAGCATGGTCTTGTCGACTTAATGCATCTGCCACCTTGTTTGCTTTCCCAGGGTGGTAATGGATTGAGCAGTCATAATCCTTAATCAGCTCCAACCATCTTCTTTGGCGCATATTCAGCTCCTTTTGTGTGAAAATATACTTTAAACTTTTATGATCAGTATAAATATCACACCTTTCACCATAAAGGTAATGCCTCCAAATCTTTAATGCAAAGATTACCGCAGCCAACTCCAAATCATGTGTTGGGTAATTTTGCTCATGGATTTTCAACTGTCGTGAGGCATAAGCTATCACCATATCATTTTGCATAAGAACACACCCCAATCCCTTCTTGGATGCATCACTATAGATCACAAACCTTTCTCCACTACAAGGTACTGTGAGCACAGGTGCACTGGATAACCTTCTTTTCAACTCCTTGAAATTCTCTTCACATTCCTCTGTCCAGACAAACTTAACTCCCTTCCGAGTCAACTTGGTGATTGGATTAGATAATCGTGAAAAATCTTTTACAAAACATCGATAATATCCAGCCAAACCAAGAAAACTTCGGATCTCAGTTACTGTTGTTGGTCTTGACCATCTTTCGATAACATCTGTTTTTGCTGGATCCACAGATATCCCCTCTTTTGAGATTATATGACCCAAAAATGCAACTTTTTGAAGCCAAAATTCACACTTGGTAAATTTGGCATAAAGCTTCTCCTTTCTCAGGGTCTTCAATATAATTATCAAGTGATCTTCATGCTCTTCCTTGCTCTTTGAATAGACCAGAATATCGTCTATAAAGACTACCACAAATTGATCAAGATAGTCTCTAAAGACTTTATTCATTAGATCCATGAAGATAGCAGGGGCATTAGTAAGACCAAATGGCATCACTATAAATTCATATTGTCCATACCTTGTACGGAAAGCCGTCTTTGGTATATCCTCCCTTTTGACCCTTAATTGATGATACCCTGAACGAAGATCAATCTTGGAAAAGTATTGAGCTCCGCGTAGTTGGTCAAATAAGTCATCAATGCGTGGGAGAGGATATTTGTTCTTGATAGTGATCTTGTTAAGTTCTCGATAATCAATGCAAAGTCTCATTGATCCATCTTTCTTCTTAACAAATAGAACAGGTGCTCCCCAAGGTGACGCACTAGGGCGTATGAATCCCTTATCAAGATTCTCTTGGAGTTGCTTCTTCAATTCCTGCAACTCAATTGGGGCCATTCTATAAGGTGTCTTTGAAATAGGCAAAGCACCCGGTACGAGTTCTATTGAAAACTCAACTTCACGATTTGGTGGAAGACCCGGCAATTCCTCCGGAAAGACATCATCAAACTCCCGTACAATGGGCATATTCTTAATCGTGAGTTTCTCACCAACCATTTGAGATAAATAACCTTCATTTAGTGGAATCAATACCCATAAGATGGAAGAAATTTCCACTGGAAGGTTATGTTCATCCTTGCATTGATAGACGATCGTAGGTTGATCTGGAATATGAAATGTGACTTCCCTTCTTTGGCAATCGATATGAGCTCTATGTAGAGCAATCCAATCCATGCCAAGAATCACATCAAATTCCCCTAAAGTAAGGATCACAAGATTTGCAGGAAGCACTTTCCCACAAACATCGGTCGGAGAAGAATTATAAACTTTTGATTCGATTGATGTGCCATTAGGTGTTGTCACAGCTAACTCAACATCTAATTGTTGAGGTAATACGGTGATACCCTTAGAAAAGTCTTCAGAAATAAAAGAGTGGGTGGATCCAGAATCAAATAAAACATTTGCTACTTTAGAGTGGATGGTAAGTGTACCTTTCACCACATCGTTATCGTACTCCACATCGCTGATAGAAATTGCATGTGACTTTCCTTTGTCTTTAGCCTTAAGAGTTTGTTGACGTCGACCATCATCATCAACCCTTGGATTTGGGCATTGATTGGCATAATGCCCCATCTCCTTGCACATGAAACATTGAAGTGTAGTAGGTTCATTCTGTGTATCCCTTCCTTTGTTTGCATCATTAGACATCTTCTTCCCATTATCACGGCATTCAAATGCCCGATGACCTTCTTTTCCACATTTAAAACATTTACTTGTCCCTTTAAGACAACTCCCTCCATGTTTCTTTCCACACTTTGAGAATAAGGAAAATCTCATCTTCTTTTCCGTGTGCTCTTTAGATTTTTCTTTGAATTCCATCTTCCTCTTCTTATCAAACCCATGTGGCTGATGGGTTACTCCAATCTCCATCTCGACTTTGAGAGCACATCGAACGATTTCCTCGTATCTATTGAAGTCCCTTATGGCTAACGCCCTTCGAAGACTTGGTTTTAAGCCACTAAAGAATCGATCGATCTTACTCTCAGGTTGGATAATAATACCAGAAGCGTACCTTGCAAGTCTTGTAAAATTTTCTTCATAGGTACCAACAGATTCATCATCTCTTTGCTTCAGTTCAAGAAACTCTTTCTCCATCTTTGTTCGGAGAATATGAGGGAAGTACTTATTCAAAAATAAGTTCCTGAACTCGTCCCATTCCATAGACTCAATTTCATCCCTTTACCTCGTATTCTTAACAAGATTCCACCATTGATCAGCATCTCCTTCCAAACTATACACTGCTACGATGACTTTATCATGTTCAGAACATTGAAGAACTGAAAATATCTTTTCAGTAGTACAAATCCATTGTTCAGCAACTAATGGATCAGTAGACCCGCTGAAAGAAGGTGGACGCTACCTCATGAAGGATTCAACAGAATGTTGCTCCCTCCTTTGCTCGTTTGGAAATCCTGCATGATTCATAGCTTGAGAACGTTGTGTGAGCATGGCTACAAGATTTTGCATTCTAGCTCCCATATCGTTTGGTTGCTCAGGGGGACAATCATTGCATTGCCCATCGCATTCCGCATTAACACGGTTCTTTCGGGTTCCATCCATTGACTAAAACCAAGAAGAATAGTGTGAGAAACACTAATTATAATAGGAAACCACATAATTCAAGAATAAAATTTTCATGCTTAAGGTCTTATCCTAGGTTATTCAAGGCCATTTCTAAAACACTAAGATTGTGTTCTATGCTTAGACTTATCCTTAGGGTTCTTACTAAGGCTTTCACATCCTAGTTTCCAAAGGTTGACTATACCTTTCCTCTGATACCAACTATAACGACCCATACTTTACATACATTGTTAATACTTCGAAATTGAAGCACACTTATTACAACATATGACAAAACCACAAAGGACCGTATAGGTACAGTGTCTTTAGAAACTGGGAAACATAAACAACTGGTTCATAAATCTTCTACAGTGTCTCCCATTTATTTCAACATATCTAGGGTCCCTTTTAGCATATTCTACTTAATATCCATCTTCCTGACCTGGGGAAAAGAAAACATAAAAGGGTGAGCTCAAATGCTCAGCAAGGGCAAATAAAGGAAATAAAAATCATATCATATCTTTATGAAGATCAAAACCTGCAAAAGAGATCATAATATCTTAACATGGAATAAATCATAGAAGTGAAAATGAGATCCCCATAATCATAACATAAAACTTGAAACTATGTGGCATGCACACATAATCATGGAAAATCATTTCTTGTTAGTCATGACTCATTTCCAAGACTATCTTAGTGGACAAAGTCCCTTTCTGAACCGAGTTCACTCCTCGTTTCAGTCCTGTATCACTGAACCGAAATAACCTTCCGTTCCAGCCATGTCTATCTCATGAGATATAAAATCTTTACCCAATGCATTGGAGGGAGATATAGGTCCCACCCATCTTATAATGAATCCTTTCTTATGTGTGCCACATAATCATAAAACATACATCATCGCATAACACATGTAACAAAAATGGGATTCTTGAAACATCATGGCATCATAAATCAATTCATATAAGATAAAGGAATTCATAAACATAATTCAATCACAACATAGTCAAATAAATGTAAAAATATGGATAGAAACAGAACCCTTTATTATCTTAGATGGAAAATAATTTTGATAAAACACTTGAATTGAATTCTTGAGGAAAATATCCTTTCTTCTTCAAAATCAATTTCTTTTCAAAAAACACCATGCAATTTTAAAAGAAAGAGATTTTATTGAAAATAGTCATGAAATCTTTTAGAGGAAGATTCATGAAAATAAGGCTTTATAAAACAGTAGAAATCCGTTTGTGCCGTATAAGTTAAAAAAAACATTCTTCGTACTTTTGTCGGAAAATCAAAAAGTACCTCGTATGACAAAAGATTCCTTTCATAGATATTACTAAAAACTCACCGAAGGGTTAAAATGGATTTAAACAATTTTAGGTGGATGGAAATAATATTACATATTGATGAAACATGGATGTGGATGATAAAATACACCCCAGTAAATACTTATGAATAAACAATCTCGGATAAAAATGAGATTGTGATATTTCCCTTACCTTAGGTCCAATTTGCTTTGTACGTGTCCGAATCTCCTGTATAATGGTTTAAATAATGTTATTGACTTATTCCAGAATCATACATATTGATATGATATCATATATGTTCATATTCTTAGCTTCTTGATAGTAATATTTCATGGTTACTTGTTACTCGGGTCTTTATTGCCTTTTGTTCTTATGCGTGTTTTGCCGAATACATTCTTATTATTCTTTTAAGGTTATAGATTCCTTATATCCATAATGGTATTAGTGTAACATATATCATATTTATTCATTCAATTCATTTATATAATCATTATGAAATGAAGATCATGTAGAACGAGTCGCATCACATCGTGGAGACGGTATTCCGTACGTACACACGAGTGATGATATCGTTCCTATGATCGTGGAATTGTATTGGATTATATATATATATTATTTCATTATAAATATTAATTCATAATAATCATATATAGTTACTCATTACACCATTATACCCATCCTTGTAAGGTGATGGTGGAAAATAGATTACACCACGGCGTGGAGACGGTATTCTGTACGTACGCACGTGCGGTGATTTAATTTTTCCGTAGGATGGATAGAAGGTGAATTAGGGTTGTTTCATAATAACATATCAGTATGTACGTAATACTGATGTTATTACTTTATCATGAAACAACTAAAGAAGAAGAAGTTGAAGAAGAAAGAAATTGAAAAGATCAGTAATGGATATTACCTCTTCTTTGGAACGCCTCTTTGAATCCTCCACTTAATGAACTAAGATTGGTCTTTGGAGAAGACCAGGACCTCTAGGATTATTCTAGGGAAGTGGAGAGGAGAAAATGGCAGGGGTTGGCCGAGCTTTAGTGCACAAATTGGTGTGAGGAGGAGGGGGAGGAGGTGCCCTTTTATAAGGGAGGAGAGGGGCACCTTAGGAATATCTCAAAATATTATTTTATATTAAAGTCAAAATCGGTTTATAATGGTTCCAAAGGGTCTTATTTCGAAGCTAAAGTGGGGATGGGTCTAAATCCTATCAACCAATAGAATTTAGACAAGTTTAGGGTATTATTTTAACCTTATCAATTAGATTTAACTCTAAGTTAATTAATTTAACTTTTACCGTTTCTTTTTGTTTTCTTTCACGATATGGTTAATAAACTTACTATAACATGCCAAATGAACCCCAAATTGTTTATTATTAATATATATATCCTTATCTAAGTCATTTGGCCGAACCTTAGATTTTTAGGAATAAAATAACAATTAATAATATAATATTTGATTTAAAAACTATTTTGTGTCAATTTTGACACTATTTGATATATGATTTTTGTGAAAGTCATAACAGAATTATATGTTCGAACCAAGTTGATTAAAGAAACACTAATATATCATAGTAACCTAAAAAATTAGTGTAATTCATAAAAAGTCTCAAATTACATTTATTTTTGTATTTATATTATCAATTTTGTCAATATTTCATTAATAAGATAATTACTGCATCATCATTGTGTCATAAATAAATTAATTTATTTGATGTCTAAAAATTACAAATAAAATACCATCATGTAGTAAATCTTTTTAGCTTTCTAATTAATATTTACAATTGAATTTATCTTATGTATAACCCCATATTAAAAATGATTTACTTATTAAACTTTGATTTTAACTATTTTAACCCATCTTTAAATAAATTAATAATAAATGTCCTAATCTAATCCAAGTGGGCCTAAATGGTCATATTTTATTCCTAAGTTTGTTTTTGGTCGAATTACACTTGTCAAATAGAATTAGGACATGTGTTAGGGTAATATTAATATCATATTTACCCTTAGTTACCCTATTTACTATTAACCGCGGTAAAAAAAAGTAAAAAGTTACTATTCACCAAAAATTATTTTTATCTCATTGAACCACATTTTACTTACTGATATCAACCGTGTCTGTCGGATTTTCGAAATTCCATTCACAGAAGTGGTAAAATTAAGTTTTATGCAAAATTCAGTTTTTAACCTACCACTTAGTGGTTTCACTATTCATCAAAAATTGAAAGTTTTCAGAAAAATACCAAAATTTCACCCTAGGCTAATTTCGATATTCTGAGTCCAAAAATGAAGTCCATTTTGAAAAATAAAATTTATAAAATTTCAAAAATTGGTTATTACTATTCATAACGGCTAGTTTTAATAGCATATTGTTGTTTAGTGAAACTCGGTATTGCGTACGACGCAAGCTATCGAGGAAGGTCGCGATTGCGTGTAAAGCAAGCCAAACAAGTGTTGTGTAGAAAAAGATCCCTTTGATGATTTATATACCATAAAAGTCTCGGGTGTTACAGTGGGGTGTCCATGGGTTGGGGTGGTGTCCAGGGGGTGTGGAGGTGGTCTAAGGGGTTGGGGTTCTGTCCAAGGGGGGTGGGGTGGTGTCCAAAGGGTGGGGGTGGCTTTCCATAGGGGTGGAGGTGTCTAGGTGGTGGGGGTTTCCATGTGGTTGGGTGGTTTCTAGGAGGGTGGGTGTCGTCCTGGGTGTTGGGGTGTCTGGGGGGGATGTTCAGGGTGGTTGGGGGGTCCATGGGGGTGTTCAGGGGGTGGGGTGTTGTCCAGGGGATGGCGTGCTTTCCACAGGGTGGGGGTGTTCGTGGTGGGGGTGTCCACATGGTGGGGGAGTCCACGGAGTGGGGTGGGGTCCAGGGGGTGGTGGCGGTCCAGGGGGTTGGGGAAGTACAATGGGGGTGGGGTGGTGTCCGAGGTGTGGGGGTGGTTGTCCATTGGGGTGTGGTTTCCATGGGGTGGGGTGGTGTCCAAGTGGTGGGATAGTGTCTAGGAGGGGTGGGGGCCATACAGGGGGGTTAGGGGGCTGTCTAAGGGGTAGGGGCTGTCCATGGGCGTGGGGGTGTCCAGGGATGGGGGGGGTCCATGGGGATGGGGTGTCCAAGGGGGTGGGGTGGTGTCTAGGGTATGTGGGGTGTCCAGGGGGTGGGGGTGTGGGTGTCCTGGGTTGTGGTGGTGTCCAGGTGGTGTGGTTGTGACTAGGAGGGTTGGGGGATATAATAGTTTAAATGGAATGAATTTCATGGACATTAAGAACATTGGAATTTTTAAAATTGTTTTGGAATATTTTTTATTTCAATAGTATGTGTTTATTTAGGAAAAAATGAATGCTTTTGGTTTGTATGGTATGAAGGAGGATTAGGTTATTAGGAAATGGATTACATTATTATTTTGGAAAAAAATAAACTATATGATTTTTTAAATGGAACCTTAAATGGGATTTTTATAAACCATTGGGGAGTTTAAAAAAGAAAAATGTCACTATTATGTGATTTTGAAACAGTTTTATGAATAATTATTTATGATGTATCTTTATAGGATTTGTGATTTTGTGTCCCTTGTTTTAGAACATAAGATTATTTTAAAAAAGGGTTTTAAAAATATTTAGAATGTAACCACTATAAATGAATCAAAAAATTCATAATGGGATATCTCATGTAGTCATTCTTATTATCTAGATATTATCTTCCTAGTTATGGTATCTACTAAAACCCTCGTGGAAGTGCAATAACCATCTTCTTATCAGATCATTTATTATGCATGGGAGTTTGTAAAATACCATCCACTATTTTTTTAATGGTGATCAAGGATCCCAGGAGGAAATTAAGTGGACATATTTCATTAAGGGGATCTTTGAGTTGTTAGAAACCCTATAATCCACAGGGGTGGGGGCTCTCCAGGGGGTGGGGGCTATCCATGGGAGTGGTGGGTCAGTCCAAGTGGTATGGGTGTCCAGGGGGTGGGCGGAGCTTTCAATGGGGGTGGGGGATGTTTAGGGGGGTAGGGGTGTCCAGGGGGTTGGTGGGGCTGTCAAGGGGGGTATGTGGTGTCCATGGGGTTGGGCGGGGTGTTCACGGGGGTGGTCAGGTTGTCTAGGGGTAGGGGGTGTCCAGGGGGTGGTTGGGTTGTCCACGCGGGGTAGGGGTGTCCAGGGGGTGGGCGGGCTTTCCATGGGGGTGGGGGCTGTCAATGGGGGGAGGGGTGTCCAGGGGGTGGGAGGGATATCCATATGGGTGGCCGGGCTATCAAGGGAAGTAGGGGGTGTCTAGGGGGTGGGCGGGCTATCCACGGGGGTGGGTGGCCTGTCCATAGGGGGCGGTCTAGGGGGTACGGGGTGTCCATGGGGGTGGGTGGGCTATCCATGGGGGTAAGAAGGCAGTCCAGAGGGGTGGGCAGGCTATCCAAAGGCGTAGGGGTTGTACATGTGGGTTGTCCATGAGGGTGGGGGTTGTCCATGGGGGAGGGTTTATCCAGCGGGGTGGACGGGCTCTCCACGGGGGTGGCGGGGCTGTCTAGGGGGTTATGGGGTGTCCAGGGGTTGGTCGAGTTGTCCACAGTGGTGGGGGGATGTTTGGGGGAGGGTTGAATCAGTAATAACAAATCATCAAGTCGAGTTTATTTTTTATAGATAAAAAGTAAAGATCATGTGACCTACCTAATTATACATATGCAGGAAAAAATGAATTCTTTTGGTGTGTATGGTAGGAAGGGGGATTTGGTTATTTGGAAATGGAATACGTTTTTATTATGGGACAGAAATACTATATTATTTTTGAAATGGATCCTGAAAAGATATTTTTATAAGCCATTGGGGAGTTTTTAATAGACAGAAGTCTCTATTGTGTGATTTTTAAATGGTTTTATGAAGAATTATTTATGATGTATTTTTATTAGATTTGTGATTTTTGTGTCCCTTGTTTTAGAACAAAAAATTATTTTTCTAAATGTTTTGTTTTTGATAATTATTTATAATGTTACCACTATAAATGAATCAAAAATCTAATAAGGGGATATCTCATGTAGTCATTCTTGTGATCTAGCTATTGTCTTCCTAGTCTTAGTCTCTACTCAAACTCTTGTGGAAGTGGAATAACCAAATTCTTCATGGATTATTGATTTTTCATGGGAGTTACTAAAATAGTATCCACTATTTTTTATTGGTGATCAATGATCTCAGGAGGTAATTAAGTGGGTAGCTATTATTAGTGTGAACTTTGAGTTCTTAGAAACCCTATAATCCATAGGGTTGGGGTGATGTCGACGGGGGGGTTCACGGGGGTGGCGGGGCTGTCTAGTGGGTAGGGGGTGTCCAGGGGGGTGGGTGGGGCTATCCACGGGGGTGGGCATGCTATCCATGGGAGTGACAGGACTGTATAGCGAGGTAGGGGTGTCCAGGGGTGGGCGGGCTGTCCACAGAAGTGGAGGGGCTGTCGAGGGGGTAGGGGGTGTCCACAGGGGTGGGAGGGTTGTTCACGGGGGTGGGTTGTCCTGGGGGTACGGGGGGTCTAGGGGGTGGGTGGGATGTTCATGGGGGCGGAAGGGCTGTCCAAGGGGGTATAGGGCGTCCATGGGGGTGGGTGGGGTATCTACAGGGGTAGGTGGGCTGTCCACAGGGGTGGGGGTATTTCGACAAGGGTGGGGGATGACCAGGGGGCACAGGGTGCCTAGGGGGGTGGGCAGGGCTATCCAGGGGGTACAGGGTGTCTAGGGGTGGGTGGGCTATCCTAGGGGGTGGAAGGGCTGTCTAGGGGGTATGAGTGTCCGTGGGGGTGGGCGGGATATTCACGGGGGTGGGTGGGGGATGTCTAGTGGCACGAGGTGTCCAGGGGGTGGGCGGGACTATCCATGGGTACGAAGTGTCTAAGGGGTGGGCAGGTTGTCTATGGGGATGGCGGGGCTGTCCAAGGGGTAGGGGTGTACAGGGAGGTGGGAGGGTTGTCCAAGGGGGTGGGGGTTGGAGGGGAGGTGGCTGTCCACTGGGAAAGGGGTTGTCCAGGGGGGAGGGAGGGCTGTCCACGGGGGGTGGAAGGGTTGTCCAGGGGGGTCGGTGTGTCTAGGGGGTAGGGGTGTCTGAGGGGGGGGGGGGGTGTCCATGAGGGGTGGGGGTTGTCCACAAGGAGAGGGGCTATCCATGGGGTGGGAAGGTTGTCCAGTGGGTGGTTGGGGCTTTCTAGGGTGGTGGGTGGGGCTATCCATGGGGTATGGGGTGTCCAGGGGTGGGGTGTGGCAGTCTAGGGGGTACGGGGTGTCTAGGGTGGTGGGTGACCTTTACACGGAAGTGGGGGCTGTCCATGGGGGTGTGGGGGGCTGTCCACGGAGGTAAGAAGACAGTACATGGGGGTGTTGGCTATCCATAGGGGTAGGGGTTGTACCGGGGGGTGGAGGGGGTGGGCTGTCCATGAGGGTGGCGGGGCTATCCTAGGGGGTACAGGGTGTTCAGGGGGTGGGCGGGTTATCCATTGGGGTGGGCGGGTTGTCCACGGGGGTGGGGGCTATCTAGGGGAGGGGTGAATAAGTAAAAAAACCATCAAGTCATGTTTTATTATTTATAGATTAAAAAAATAAAGATAACTTGACCTACATAATCACACATATATTCAGGAAAAACATATTAATAAACATCAATGGTCAGTAATATCCGTCAACAATGTAACAGATAAATATATCACTCCTCACCATCAGTATCATCACCATCATCATCAGCCTCACCCTCATCCTCATCATCATCCCCATCATCATCCCCACCCTCCTCATCACCCTCCTACTCTCCCTCGTACTCAGACTTGGCATCCTCATCGCCCTCCTCCTCCGCCTCGCCCTCCTCCTCGCCTGCATCCTCCACCTCAGCATCCTCTTGGGCCTCCTCCTCCTCCACCTCATCCTTCTCCTTTCCATAATCTTGACCACCATAAGAAAATCCACCTGGTGAACCCTATATAGAACACATCGATGACATATATTTGTGACAAGTTGTGTTGGACTCTGGTGGAAGTGTTGGACGTAAAACTATCATCAGTTTAAAAAATGCAGTGATTGCCCTAGCAGACTATTCCGCCATCTCTGTGGCCATTTTCTTAGCATGTTCTGTCTGTTCCTTAACCTACTAGAACTCAGTGTCCCTACAACTTGTACTTGAGGATGTCAAATACCTAGTCATAACAAAACTCTTCCTATGTCGGCATCATACTCTACCAAGGTGCTCATCTTCCCACACCTGATGTAAATGATCAGTTAGCCCCAAATTTTCATGTTCCAAGGAATCAAGGGCCTCTAAATAAGAATGTTACAGATATAAATAGATTATTTTGTTACCAAATAGAGAATAAAATTTTAAATATACAATGTAAAACTTACAATCTGTTGATGTGTCGGTTCATTAACCGCACTTCCATCATTCTTCTTTCTACTAGAGAAAAACGGTTTTTCTCGAGGCACATGTCCTTCTATATTCAGTTTATGCCTTGAAAATGAAATTGAATATAGGAAACAATAATTAATACTAGGATAAAAATAATTAATTACATAACTAAAATTATATAATAACTTTATCAATATTATAATCATGAAGGAAGTAATAGAAATTACAAGTCGTAAAGAAAAATTATAAACGGTCACACCTACTGCCTCTCATGGTATGGCATTGTAGTACACCCCAATGTGTGGAGATATTTTTTAGCATTAATATTTTTTTATTTCTTCTGGATGAATCCTAAATAAAATTCAATAATTATTATTAATGAAAAACATGAAAATTTTCATTGAAATACCTCTAATGTGATTAATACCATAAATTGGCTAGTTATCTAATGAGTAATCATCTACCGATGCTGTTATAATGGAAAATCATCCATGACATGAACCACATCTAACTCTATGCCCACTCTAGAACGCTAGACAATGCACAACTTGTGCTTATAATCTCTCTAAATCTCACCTAAATCCTTTATATGAGTTGTTCATGCACCCTCACCGTCAGGGAAATTAAACCGAAGTTGAAACCAAAATATTAGTTCATATTAATAAGAAAATAAGGTATTTCATTAAATACAATAAATTTTTTACCCATAAATATTCCCACACATTACATTATCTTTGATTTAATTAGGCAATTGTCTCCATGAGAGTGGGCTGACAGGAATGATGTCGGAGTATTTAGTAAGCGTCACCAAAAAACTCTGACATTGCTACCCTGATTTTTTAATCATTTGACTATTTTCATTATATTCCACCATCAATTGTGTGTGGCGGTTCCACACTCCACGCATGTGTGTACGCCCCCACCCCCACCTTATATCAGTAGATGTATCTGCTATGAAAGAAAAACAAATATTTTATCAATAAATGTTATAATAAAAATAAATAATGGTGTAAATATTTGTTTGGGTTGTAAATGTATACCTACATAAGTCTGATCAATGGGCGTCGTAGGATCCACAAAAACTGAAGGAACACCCTATACAGATGGAGTGGGTCCCAATGTATGCTCCACATGGACATACTCTGGAAAAGCAGAAGTCGAGGAAGATGGAATATAAAATCACAGAGAGATGGAACCAGATGTAAAAGAAGATGATAGGTATAGCTAGCCAAATACTGGATGGGGAGTGGAAATCATCATCAGATATGGTACAGATGGGTGAGGAGGATCAAATTTAAAGGGTGGTGAAAACATGGGAGGCCTAAATATCTCGTGTGTCCTTAAAGACACACCGGGATCCGAATGTGGGATGAAAGGTATGTCAGTGGGAGAGGAAAGGTTTAATCGGGTACGCCAACCAGATCGTCTAGCTCTCATACCAACCCCCCCCCCCCCCCTCGTATGAACACCCTACGTACTGGGACCACCACTAGGATTCTCATCAAATAACTGTCACCTAATAGATGGATCCTGCTAAAATTTTGAAAAAAAATTAATCCCACAACATTATATATTATTTAAATAAATTTAATTGGAATAAAATACTCACTATGGGTACTCGTGGTGGAATTACCATCTCATTCATGTGATGATTATTGTCCATCATCTTTTTTTGTTGCCTCTCTTCAATGGTTTCATTTCCTGCATTTGAAAATACATATAGAAGTAATTTGATAAGGATAACTAATTTGTAACGCAAAAAAACAAAATAAATGAGCTTGAAAATATATATAATGGAATCAATAATTTGTACTTGTTGTAATAATGAAATTTAATTTTTAGTAGGATGGTTATTTACTAAGTGTCATCTGTCTATTAAAATCATGGAACATTGATTCTACCAGATTCATAAGGGGTAAAAAAGTTCTCGAAATTGAGGAAAATTTTAATTTATTTTTCCTAGGTAGATGATGCAAGTTTCTATACATGTTTTTCTGAATAATACAATCCTTCATGTTCATTATCTAGTAAAATGTTAAAGATATATCATAGAATTATAATAATTTTATACAAATCACAATTGATTCATTGAAATGTCCACCAAGTTAGAAATTTTGGTTTCGTATGTTTGAATACTGTTCAATTCCAAATAATAAAATTCAATTCAAATAAAATTGAAGCAATAAACATTGAAAATTCACATAACAGTCAATTTAGATACAACATATTTGTAATCAATATTAAATCAATTTGAATAGTAATAACCTTAACAACCTAGGATGAGGTAAACCAAAAGAATTGAGAACATGAATGGTTGATTATATAAATTTTCCCCCACAGCTTCATGTTCACAGTCAACTCTAACAATTAAGCTATTGGAGTCATCAAAAGTAATAAATGGATCATTTCTAATGGAAGTAGGGATGGTGTCACTTCCATCATCATCATCATCAAAAATATGTCTTGGAATTACTCCAATAATGTCACCAAATTCATGTCAAAGATGGT